>JAKSXO010000198.1:0-203989 GCA_024509115.1 Crotalus helleri | reverse complement strand
AATTGTATTACTTTCTGAGAATTAATCACTGTTAGTGAAATTAGCACCCTCAGTACCACTATAAAAGAACTAGATTATTTTTTTTAAAGGCGAATAGCAAATATGGAATTGCCAAATTGATTTAAGTAGGACTTCGAATCTGTTTCACTAATAATCACAGATTTGCAGTAGAATATTTTATGCGGCTTTAATTCCGAAA
Source organism: Crotalus helleri (assembly GCA_024509115.1). Taxonomy (NCBI): domain Eukaryota; kingdom Metazoa; phylum Chordata; class Lepidosauria; order Squamata; family Viperidae; genus Crotalus; species Crotalus helleri. Next base: position 203,790 of record JAKSXO010000198.1, on the reverse strand, counting down.
ACATAGAGCAGAAGTAGTATATTTTATGAAGCTATAAGTCCTAAAACATGCAAGAGAAGAGCCTTTCAACTGATACAGAAGATCCCATAGCTGGAATATCTATGACTTTGACACTGGATGTTTTCAGTCTACTAAATGCATACTTGTTCATTGCTCATTCTACAGGGGTTTTGAAAGCACACTCTTATCTCCGCATTACTTTCAGTGGTGTCAAGTTGCACAGCTTAATCTTATGTTCTCTTATTACTTTTGAACTGTAATCCCATAACATATAAGGTAGCCATGTTTTGGACTGCAGCGTATAAAATTTGCCAGGAACTGATAGATAGTAAATGCTGCAACATCAGAGGAAAACTATACTGTGTGTTTAGCACCAGTTAATAATTAATAATAATAATAATACCTTTAACACCATCAAACAAATCTGCTTATGGATAAAAACACAAGCTCTAAACATCTGGCTGACTTGTGAACCAACCATAATAATAAATTATTTAAAAAATATACTGTCAGACTTTCAACAACAATGGGTGGCTCACAACAGTCAAATAAATTATAATAAAATCAACAAAATATAAAGCTAAAAGATGGCAAGCACCACAAATTCGATGGAATAAAGCAAGAGGTCTCATTCAAAGGCATGGGTAAAGAGCAAATCTTCATGGTTCTTCTAAACCAAGGGTCTCCAACCCCTGGTCCACAGCCCAGTGCCAGGCTGCTGCCCATTCAGAACTGAGCTATGGAAGTGGTGGGTGAACAGACACAAAGCTGCATTTGTGAAAGCAGCGCAAGCACACAAAACCTTCCCCTCTCCCCCCCTATCGCCATCACCACCACCTCCAGTGGTCCACCGATCCAGAAAGGTTGGGAAACACTGTTCTAAACAACAGCAGAATGGAGGGGGGTATCCAAATCTCTTCCAGAGGGCAAGCACTGTCACAGAGAAGGCACACTTTCAGGATCCTGACAGATGACATTGTTCTTTCAAGACAGGAGGCACAATCTCCTTCAGAGAGGCTGCCACAATGGCCCGGACCCAACCATGGGTCATCTCTCTGGCTGCTTTTACTAAATAGGAGTAGTCTAGATCCAGTAAACAGGTAGCAAGTTGACATCAAAGAAATCCTGGCCATTTCTTCAGGCATGTGTCTAGTTTTAAACCTTTTGGTTTATTTTTCAATTGTATTTCATTTTATACGTTAACAGTCATGCTACACTGTTTTATGCTATACTATATTGTGCATAGCTATAGTATTAACATTAGTTAATTATAATTTAAACACTCAGATTTTAGTGGTTTAGTATTTTATACTCCATGATAATAATTCAATTTTTAGTTATTTTGTAATTATAATCCATACTGGAATGATTGTAAATTTGTATAGTTCTAATGTAAAGATAATTTAATTTATACAATAATTTTGGTATGGGAATTATTCCATTCTGGATGACAGCCAAATTAATCTGAAGCATTGCATAAATGGAAATGAAAGTAAGTGCTGCCTAAACAAGTGTGTGGATTTTGTACATAAATAATAAAAAGCCAATGTATACATCAATGAACTGAGCACTTTTATTTTCAAAATATACTTGAAAAATGAGTAATCACTACTAAAATATTTAGTATGTTGTAATATTGTTTCTTTAATTTTTTATTCATTTATTAAGTTTATGTGCCTCCCATCTCACTATCAAGTAATGTAATATATAGTAAGACATTTATAAATACTAAATTCCATTGTAGTTACGCTCCTAGGCTATTTTTTGACATCATTTTGATATTGCTTTATTGTAATATTTATTTTCTTCATTGTGCTGTTGTCTGGTTCGTACAAATTCTCTGTAACATTCAGTTATGCTAAAAGCAAGATATAATTTGCATAAAACTTCCATTATCAAAATAATTTTCTAAATAAAGTCAATGTAGCATGACTTGCTGGAACTGAATTAAATTTCAAGAGGTTCTTAATGATGAACAAGAGAGAATAAGTAAAAAGAATAGCTAAACTTTCTAACAATTATGACAAAGAGGAAGTTTCTGGGTATTTTTTCATCCATCCAGAACAAAATATTATTTTCAGTTTCTGCAACTGCAACAGTTGTAGAATATACTAAGAGATCTAATCACATACTGGTCAGAATTTTAAATATTTCTGAATTAATTTTTGTAAGCACAAATTATTAACTGTTCTGGATAGCTAGCTATAAAAATACAAATGCTGTATTTTTTCATCCTTATATTGCATGTATGTATATGTTTGTGTATTATTATTTATCATTTTTTAGTCAAATATGTTAATATGGATATTTGTATGCATGTGTAAGAGAGTATGTAACTATAGTATGTAACTATAGAACATAGTGATATGGTAGAATATATTTATTAGAAATATGATATACTGAACTAATTTCTGGGTTTGTATTAACCAGAAACTAATGGCCTGCTGTATCTGTAAAAACACGCTAGGCTGAAATGTAGTTGACCAACCTGTGTCAGCAAACATAAATTTGCAATACTGGAATGAAAAAAAGGATAATGAAATGTATTGTAATTCCAGTAGTAATGAAACACAAATCATTCTTTTTTTATCAAAATTTATCCAGCTCTTTTCTGAACAAAAACCATAGCCATTTGGAATATAATAGAAATTGTATGCATAACATCACATTTCAATAGTAAAGATGTACCTAAGAGCAGAAATTGGGGTTGATAGATTTCTTGGGAAAGCCTTTTAATAAGGTTGATCCCTATTGACTAACATTTCAACATACATCATAAGCATCTGTATTTTATCTTTCAGGAGTTACAGTTTGAAAGACTTACAAGAGAACTTGAGGCTGAACGTCAGATTGTAGCCAGCCAGCTGGAGAGATGTAAACTTGGATCTGAGACTGGAAGCATGAACAGCATTAGGTACTTAATCAGAATGATTTTATTATTTTTGCATAATAAATTGAAATTGATAATAGATTGTATTGACCATCCTCACATGATGCATTGCATATCAGAAGGTGTCTAATAAAGCAGTAAAGCAAAATTATTTTAAAGTTACATTATATGTGTTACCTGATAATGAATTTAGCAAAAACACACGCTGTAAAAACTGGGGAGGTGATGAAATAGCATGACATATAAAATTGCTAAATTTAGCTCCTTTAAAAAAAAGAATGGGCAAGAAAACAATGTGAGAAATAAATTCAGTGCTGTAGAATTTGAAAATGCAGAGTGCTGCAAGTCATTTGCTGCCATACGAACATAATAATCTTTTGATCGTTTTTCAGTTTGATCATTTTAAACAAATAAATACTTGCCTTAAAATATCTGTAGTTTTAATTGTTCTGTTTTTTTTCTGGTATTTTTGCTATAGAATTGTCAACCTTAAAATGAGCATCGTGATTATAATTTTGCTACTTGATTTGATTTTTAAAGATGTAACTTAGCAAGAGAAATATGCATAAAGTAATGAATTTGTGTTGGTTTCTTAGACTGCTTTTTTAATGTATGCATAGTTAGAAGCACTTAGTTCAGCTTAGGTAACCCCATAACATTTAAGCAGAAATGGGCCTGGGAGATATCAAGAATGCCCATCACTGGCATTCAATATACATCTCAAAATAGGTAATGGCAAATCTCATCTGGAGTGATGTTAAGAAAACTACATGCATGTAAATCCTAGAACAGTGGTGGCAAATCTATGGCATGTGTGCCACAGGCGGCACTCAGAGCCCTTTCTGTGGGCACGTGTGCCATTGCGCCAGCCACACCTCCTCCACATCCCCCTCCCCCACAGCCCCCCCAGAGGAGAGTTGCCCCCGAGTGTGGCCCACATGGGGCACAGCGCAGCCAAGGACATGGCAGCCGGGCAGGGGGGAAAAGATTCTGCCCTTACACCCCATCACACGCAGTTGATGCTGCAGGGTGCGGGCAGAGGGCATGCGCACCATGGCGTTGCTGGGCTGCCTGGGAGATATGCGGCGGACTGTGGAGGCGGTGAATGGCCCTGCAGGTGGGCCAGGCGGGGGTGAAGTGGGCAGGACAGGGGCAGAGCGAGGAGGTGGGACAGGGCAGGGCTGGTTTTGAGGGTGTCTAAAAGATTCTCCATCACTGGCCTAGAAGTATCCAATGGGAGTCTACCCTTCTCTAGCCAAAGATAGAAAAATAGAATGATTGCATGAAGTAATTTAGTAAAAAAAATTGTAAAAATAATTTAGAAAGGGGTTTAAATTCCTAGTTGTTGAAATAAGCTGATAGAAATTTGAAAGACCTGAAAAATAAAGTGAAATCATTGCTTTTAATAAGTGATCAAATACATGTATTCATTAAATGTTTTTGATTTAGTTAATACACGGAGAAATTTATATTTTTCCAAATCTGCGTATTTTATTTCAAGATATATCCATATCCTCATTTTCTCTAAAATAGATTTGACAAAGCACTTTCCTTGGGGTTGTCTTTAAAAACTATCTGGAAGCTGCAGTTGATACAAAATGCAGTAACCCCTCTGTTGCAAGAACAGCATTTTTGCTCTATATGGGTTACTAGTGGGCTTTCAAATACAATGCATAAATGCAGGTTTTAACATAAAATACTTACATGTCCAGTATCATCTTTTTGTGATAGAACCCACCTGCTACACATTCCAAATTAGAATAGTGATTATTCCTCCTTGACGTTTGTAGTCGTAGAGTTCATTGAAACAATTAAAAAGGATCAGTTTTCATTATAACCAATATCCCAAATCCGTAACTTAGTGTATATGTATTTTAACTGAGGCTGGATGTATATTCACTTGAAAATATGCCTGAACAAAGTATCACCTTAACAGATTTCATTTTAAAGAATTTAATTCATATGTAAAGTTCAGAATCCAATATTTCATGGGTTTCACAGTTTTCTACTATATTTATGTTCAACAAACAAAAGATGGGATTTTTAAAGATCATGTTTAAAAAATGCATGTGGTCTGACTCAAACATAATACAGTACTGCTGTGTTGAGTTTAATATATACTCAGTCCCCTCCTCCCACACCCTCTCCATCCTTCTCTGGTGTGGTCGTGTTTTAATTCAATGATATGTATACAGAATACATTGGGATGGCCTGTGCTAGTAGACTTTTGGATCCAAATGGATTGTCTCAAACCATTTCCCATGTTTATCAGCTCTTTATTTGCCATGTTTTGAAATGTTATCTTTTTTTTCTTACATGCAAAAGTTCCTAAATGCTAGTTTTCAGTAGCAGTGCCTATGTTATGGTATAGCCCTCCCATAGAAGCCTAACTAGCCTTGCAGTTTTAATCTTCTGGAGACTTTTGGAAACTGAATTATTCCATTGAGCCTATGATGAATGATAGGACACACTGGGTTCTTTGACTTAGTTTACAATATTCTCCAGCTTATATCCATTCATTCAGAGTTATGGTGGTGCTGAAAAAATGAACGTACAATTGGTCATCAAAGTTGTAGCTGTTTCAATTGGTCCTCAGAGTTCTGCCATCGCAGCATCCCTGTGATCATGATTTGGGCATTCAGGTACTTGGCTTGTGATTATGCCATCACAGTGATGTCGGAAGGGAAAGCTGCAAGTCACCCCAGTAAGTTGCTCCTATTGCTTTTTCTTCTGAGGAATCTGCTATGGAATACAAGATCCTAGGGATCACGTATTCCATAGCACAATCCCCAGTCCATAGTGTACATCTGACTGCAGCACTCTACCATAGGGTCAACCAACCAAAGCCTCCATCAGCCCCCCATTCATCTCCACCAGACCGTCCATGTCTACCGGCATATGTAACATTCACTTGAAAGGAAATAAAACCTTCCAGTCTCACAGCTGCAGGAGGAAGGAGAACTGATTATAGAAAGACTAGTAAATAGTAAACTTTGACTAACAGGACAATAGCTGTGTTCACCCATTTTGTTAAATCATAGGCTGTTTATCTTTGTTTTATTAAATAAAACACTGTTGAATAAATTCACAAAATAAACCACATTTTACAAACCACATACCCCATCAAAGCTTCGGTATTTGCTAGTTTTAGATATCAAGAGCTGTGGTGACATAGTGATTAGAATTGCAGGCTAACTCTGCCCACAGAAGCAGGAGTTCGATCCTAACTGGCTCAAGGTTGACTCAGCCTTCTATCCTTCCAAGGTCGGTAAAATGAGGACTCAGATTACTGGGGGCAATATGCTGACTCTGTAAACTGCTTAGAGAGGGCTGTAAAAAACTGTGAAGCGGTATATAAGTCTAAGTACTATTGCTATCATGCTAAGCAATAATGTGGTATGTTTGAAAGAGGAAAATTCTCATTGTTTAAAGTTATAATCTGAATTTTGAAAGACTTACAAATGTGTCTTATATGAACTGAAAATTATTATTACTATAGCACTGAGATATTGATTATATGATTATTTATTTCTTTTTATGCATTTGTGATTATTTAATAGACATGCAATAAGGCAAAATGTGACTAAGGTATTTCATAGCATATAGGTCTTTTTAAAAGATTACTGTTCTCAAGATAGGTATTTGCTTTGGACAGAATATTTCTTCTAACATTCATTGATATTTTCAAATGAATTATTTACAAGAGAGCTAGTTCTTTTTTCTTTTAATGCCTGCCACTTTATATTTTACAACGGATATTAAATAATTAAGAAAATAAATATATTTCCATTAAACTTCTATAAAAGCTCCATGCTATCTTCTTTTATGTGCTACTATGCAAATGTACAATGCTACAAAAGAATGTGCAATAATAAGCAAAATTAATACAGGAAACATCCACTCTAAATTTTGCAGTTTTCATATTATTCATTTTTAAAAATTGCCTTTAATGATTTGATTGAATGGAATTTGAAGTTGTTTATCACCAGAAAGAATAGTGTTTTCCGTTTTCTGCAGTGTGAAAGCAGTAAGAGAAGATGAACCCACCCTTAGAATTTAGGATACTTTGTTGATATATTCCACTGCAGCACATATTATTCTGGTGTAAAATAATACATCCTTAATCACATATAATAATTTTATAGCATCTTTCACAGCAGTTAACTGTTCAGACTCAGATTAATTACATAGTATCAAGCAGATTCAAACTTCTTTGGTTTTATTGCAGACTTAGAATGGATCACAAGAGTATTGGGTTAAGTATCTCCTTTGACTGCTAGACTTATTTGACTGCTGAGTAGCTCTTTATCACTTCTTTTTAGTTTCTGTTAATGTTCTTGCATTCTTGAATTTGGTAGCATGTGAAATTCACAGTGAGACTATATCAGGCACTTGGGAGAAGATGGACTAAGTGTCATGTCTTACTCATTTGTATGCTGCTACAACCCTACACATAAAGAAAATCAGTTACCATGGGATTTGGTATTGGAGACTCTGAATCAGAACAAAGACGCTATAAAGCAATTACAAAGAGCTCTACTGAATGGTTTCAAGAGAGACTTGGTAGTGATTTTCCAGTTGAGGAAGGCTTGGAAATCATGAAGTATATTACTTTGTTACAAAAGTGAAAGTACAGAAAATCAGAATTTACTCACTTTAACGTCAAATGGCTTGAAACTTGTCTAAAATACATTTTAAATCCTAAGCAAGAATTTGGATATTAATGCACAAAACATGTTAATTGTGATCAATTAAAAAACAAAACATTTGGTTTTGTTTTATAGCAGGATGACATTTAGCTTGCCAAAACATTAATACTTCATATAAATAGATCAGGAGTAACTGTGAAGAATGATTTGAAGTACATGTGAGAGACAGATTAGGGATAAGACCAAAGGGGAGTCTTTTTGCAGATAGAAGTATGGATGTAGACTTGAAATTCTAGTCGCATTTATCCAAGTGTTGTTGTTTTTTTAACACAAAGAGGATCTGTTCCTTAGAAAATCTTTAGGACTGTGCTGTACAGTTGCTACAGAATTGCTATGTAATTTCCTTCAGTTGTTTGTTTAGGAGATGGTAGGAAAATGAAAAGTAAAATTACACTGTATTGAACTTTGATTTTATATTATGAGTTATCAAAGTCATTTCTTTCAATTTTAGAGATTCTCTCCCTATGATTTCTGAAACATAAATTACGAAGGGGGGTGTCTTTTGCATTTATAACTGTACATTTAACAAAGTAAGAGGGATTACTTTCAGCTGCTAATGTAAGGAAATTATATTTTTTCAAATATTATTTCCTTTTGTTTTATAAATAATGTTCTATCCTTTTTTCAGGAACTGAAAGTTCCCAATTTTCACCCTCATAGCAACCCTATTTAGATTGATTAGAATGAGAAACAATGAGGGCTGCAAGGCCATGAAATGAAAAATTGGGGACATTTGCTCATCTATCTCAGACAGCAGATTAAGCCAATTACTTTTCCTTCTTCCCAGCCAGTTTAACAGAGGCATGTTAAGACAAAGAATTGATCTGTGCCTGTGTTTTTGAGACAGTTTCTGTGCGTGCAGATAACACTTTCACTCTTAGTTTTCCTTCCCAAAAATCATCAAGCTACCATTCCCCTTAAATGACCAAGAGAAAAAAATAAAGCGAACATTTCTTCCAATGTGGAAAGAAGCCAACTGTGTTTTTTTTAACAATCCTGTGTTAGCTGAAATAAAATCAGCTGTACCCTGCAATACTACTGATATTGGGCAAACAGAGAGTCTGCAACTGCCTTTAAGCTAGTGCAAAATCCTACTTAAATTCTTGGAAATTAAAATGATACTGAAGGTGAAGAAGACTTTAGTTTTTAGATTATGAAAAATCATTTGGATAATGACCATTGTAAAGAGCAGTATAGGTAGTCCTCCCTTTATGACCACAATTGGGCCCAAAATCTTGTTTGTTAAGCAAAGCAGTCATTAAGCAGGATGACATGTGTCTACTTTGCTTCACAACCACAATTGCAGCTCTCCCAATTGTGGTTGTTAAGTGACCATATGGGTAATTAAGCAGAGCACTAGCAAGAGACCTGGTCTTTATTCCTATTCTCAATTCTCCAAAAATGCAGCTCATTTGTAATAAATGGAACTGAAGGTGATTCAGTGAACAAAATAAAGAATTGCTGTGTTATCAAGTCACCATTATTATTTTATTTTCTTTGACAATAATTTATCCTTGTATGTTAAACATGATGTATGATGGGTGTCATATCATAATGTATGATTTTGTCATGAAGTGAACACATATATTTCACAAGTTAAAGACACAAATCCCTAGAAAGGATACCTAGAATAATAGAGGAAGGGAGTGAAAATTACCGTAAATCTCTTTTCTGCAGAACTTCTGGCAATATTTTGTTGACTTTGTAAACAAAGTCATTGTAAAACCAATAATAATTATAACTATCAAGACTTTAATGATATAATAATATCTGTTCTGCTATTGTATCTTAAAAGTTTAGCTGAATAAGAAAGGAGATGTGCTTGAAATACTTCCCTCTCTGTGTGTATTACATATAAAAGATGTTGCCATCTATGCTTCCATATAAGACCATCTGTGGATAAGCAACCCTCAATTTTTTAACCAAAGTACTGTGAAAAATGTGTCACCAGCAGATAAGCTGACCCTCAAAACATTTGTAGGCTTCAATTTTCACAATTGGTTTATTCAGGGTTATCCACAGATTATCCATCTTATCTGTGCATGGATAAATATATATGAGATATATGAGTACTTTAAAAAAATACTTTTATACCGAATATATTTGTGGATATACCCAGCCAGATAGCTAAACCAATTTTAGATGCATTTTGACATCTAATACACTTGGCTTATTAATGAGTATATATAGTATCCTTCTTTGTATTTAATTATCCTGTATGTTGTAGATGACTCCTGTTTTTTTTCTTCTGGGAGCTACTGGGTCTTTTGGTTTTAGTTAAAATATTTAGTTAGTTTGTGTGCTATGGGGATGATCTATGGTTGAACTAGCTAGAATGTTGATTATTTCTGAGATGTTGTTGATGTATGGTGATGTTATTCTTTTCATAGCTCATGTTGTTGGTTGTGCTATAGTGAATTGAGTGGTGACACACTTTTTGATGAAGTTGTATGGATATCCATTTTGTTGGAAGAATTATAGGCAGTCTGTTTCATTTTTCTGGTGCTCTGGGTTACTGCAATGTATTTGTATTCATCCAAATGTTCTTACACAGCTCCTCTTGTGAAAATTGGATTGTTACTGTGATAATGGAACACTTAGTTACTGTGGGTGGTTTTTCAATGGGCTTGTGTTTATGATCTGCCGCCATTTCCTCTGCTGATGAGGATATCCAGGAGGGGTAGTGTGTTATTGTCTTCTTCTTTCCTTGTGAATTTTATTCCTTCGAAGATGTTGATTATCTTGGCTGTCTTCTCTAATTGTTCCATTTTTATCATGACAAGGGTGTTGTCTACATACCAGAGATGAGGTAAATGTAAACACTCTTTTAAATTATCACTTCCTCAGTAGTAGCTTTCTTCCTCTGGTTAATATCCAGAGATTAGTGCGTCACAATCTTAGGGAAGGCTGTTAATATTGAAATTAGATATTTTAATTTATTTCACCTAAATATTGCTAGAATGATTAAATTAGCCCTTTTAAATTGGCTTTTTTATGGATGAAGTAGTTAAATATACAGTCATAGACAATCTGCATTCTAAAAACAATCGTATCTGGTCCGTTCATATCTATTTAACTATTCATCAGGTTTTGGCTCAACTTGATTAATAGGAAGTAAAATAATAAACAGTACCTGGAAATTAATTGCTACAGGATTTGACAAGTATAAGTGAGCAAATTAATTCACGAAATCCTCCAGGAAAATAATTATTGCAAGCTATTGGTGAAAACTGTTGAAATATTGGAAGAAGTCATAGAATATCTATACATAACAGTATACAGTTGCACCACATTAATAGCAGTTTTGTATTTTCCCAATGCAGCTCACCTCTTCCAGGTCTGCTGCTGCCAGTCATCTAACGGAAATGACTCCATAGATGCTGCGATAATCATAACGTACATAGCATTCAGGAGTTTTCTTGTAATTTCAACTGGTTGCTGAGTGACTGGTTGTAAGTCAAGGTCTACTTCTATTTGTTCTTTTTCTCCTTATTAAAAATTAATTTTTCATTGATAATTTACTGTATTACAAAAAGCTCTATTCTAAAATGTATATTTCTGTAACCTTATCACATATATTGCAAGAAATCTGCTAGGTTTTCTTTTAATTATCTTCTTTAATTTTTACTCTTTTCCCTTTCATTTTTTCAAATCTTTACTAAGCAAGATGAGTTGCTTAATATTCACCAGAAAAGATTGGTTAGTTAATATAAAAAGATAGGTAGCTATTTTGCTGTTGATGTTTAGTGTGATCACATCAGTAAGATACAGGTAGTCTTCAATTTACAACAGTTCGTTTAGTGACCATTCAAAGTTACAATGGCACTGATAAAAGTGACCTATGATCATTTTTCATACTTGGCAACTGGTTCATATTTATGACTGTGTCCCAGAGTCATGTGATCAACTTTTATGATCTATTGACAAGCAAAGTCAATGGGGAAGCCAGATTCACTTAACAATCAGGATACTAACTTAACAACTGCAATGATTCACTTAACAACTGTGACAGAAAAGTCATAAAATGGGGCAACATTCACTTAACAAATGTCTCATTTAGCAACATAAATTTTGGGGCTCAATAGGTAGAGGACTGCCTCTACTTGGCACTTCAAATTCTCTTTTTATCCATTGCTTTCTCATGAAATACTTGTAAATGGCAGTGGAACATTGTATATATGTCAGAATCCAATTATATTTCATCTTTAATTATCAAACATAGAAACTCCCAATTCTGCCTTCTCTGGATTCTGCCATAAGAGGGAGAAAAGGGGGAGAGCAAAGGGGCTTTATGGCCCTCACTTCCTTCAGCACACTTCAAAGGACTGAATGTGTGTTTATTGTGGCCTCTAAGCGTTAGCATATCAAAGAAGAGTAATTGCCTTTCATGTAGTTATCTGAAGTCTCCATCCAGACGGAAGAAGAAAAGGGGTGGAATTGTGATACTTGAAACTATCACTGGAAGGGGGGTTGATTGGGTGGGACTACTGGGGAACCCCTTAAAACCTTGAATGGGAGAGCTTGAACCCCAAGTCCTGTCTAGCATGCCTGCAACCATTTTCTCTTAATAAAGGATTCCTGTTGGAAGAATTATTCCAAGAGTTCTGTCTTCTTAAGATGCAAAGTGGGGTGGGTCCTTACATTAGACAGGACTTGCAAAATTAATCCACCTGGAAGGAAGACCCTTGCCGGGGGATTTTGCAAAAATTTACCATGTCAGACAATGGAGCAAGAGAGGGGGAAAACTCCCTGGAAAGAGAGCCGCTGACCCAGTTGGAACCTTGCCAGATGTTGGGATCCGAGAGGCCAGATTCCTCAGGAGAAGAAGTGGTGGAGACACAGGACCACAAGCCTCGCTGGTCGATGGGCGTTGGAAAGAAAAGTGAGTGGGGAAAGGAATCAAGAAAGGTGACCCTGAGACGGGGGACCAAGCAACCAGAATGGAAGCAGGAGATGGAGAAATCCCTGCACGCAAGTGAAGAGGGAGGAAGCTGGGCACCGTACTCAGACTGGATCCTATAGAAAGCTATTGACCTGATGAAGAGAACTCTCAGCTCCCTAGGAGAGGAGAATACTGAACCCTACGGCTGCCCCAGTTCCTGGAGCCGCAAAGGGAGAGACACCGAGGGGGACGTGGAACCTGCAACCCCAGGGACATCTACTGATCCAGGAGCTCCCACCCCCTACTGGACCACAGATGGCAATCTGGACGGAAGGCACTACCACCCACAACAGAGGCACCGATCCATTCCAAGACGTCCACCGTTGGAAGTGAAATTCAAAGGGGAGCCAACACGCTTGGGGTTTTTCCTAACCCAAGTCCTCAGCTACATGGAGGAATATGGGCAGGATATTCCCAGCGACAAAGCCCGCATCCGGATCATGCAATCTGCCCTGGATGGACCAGCTGCGGATTGGGTAGTGAACTTGCATGACTCCAATGCCCCAGAACTCAGTAACTTCAACCGTTTCATGTTCTCTTTGAGAAGACGATTTGAAGACCCCCTGGCTGATCGCAAAGCCCGTGAAAGAATAACAACGATGAGGCAGGGCAAACGCCCAGTAGCTGAGTATACACAAGAATTCCGGGCCATTGCCAGCAAACTGAATTGGCCAGAAGACATCCTCCTTGGCCATTTCAAAGACGGACTAAACTATGATCTATATGATGCTTGCCTGCCCCGAGGGGACCCACATCGACTTGAGGAATGGTACGTCTTGGCAGAGGAAGCAGAGATCGACATATTGAAGAGGCACCGCCGAGGAAAACAATGGAGCCGCCCCCCGCCTGAGCTGACACACCAACCGGTGAAATCATCGGATACAGCCAAGAAGCAAATGAGATGTTTCAAGTGCGGAAGAGAAGGGCATCGAGCTGTAGAATGCCGCTCAAAGGCCCCCCAGCACAACCCAGACAGATCCCCAATCAACAAACCCGGAAAGTATTCAGCTAAGCCAAAAGAAACGGCCATGAGAATGATGGAAATTGCAGAAACCCCCACCTCTGCTCACCAAGGGGAAAGGACTCCAGCCTACACCACAGGGCCGGTGGATGCCTCAGATGACAGCTCGGAGGGCGAACCCCTGGTAAGTGGATGCATCACACCCATCTTCAAAACAGTGACTATATTAATCCCCCCCATGCCCGAAGCTGTGAAGGTGAAAGCCTTAATAGACTCTGGCTGTACCCGCTGCCTCATTAGCCCAACACTAGTGGGGAATCTGGGCATCCCATCCAGGAGACTGGAACAACCAATCTCATTTGGCCAGCTAGATGGATCCATAGCAGGGGGGGTGCCAGCTACCCTAGCCACTTTGCCAATACATCTCTCCCTGGGCAACCATGAAGAGGACTTAACGTTTGTGGTGACCCCAGGTATGGAATGCCCAATGATTCTAGGGATGGAATGGTTGAAAAAATGGAACCCCTGGGTAAATTGGAGGACGACAGAAATCAAATTCCCGAAGGGGGACCCTATGGACTTAAAACCCCAAGGGAGGCTACCAGAATCAAGAATAGAAAAAGCATCCATAGGAGAGGAAAAAAGATTAACAGAAATACCAGAGGAATATAGGGACCTTGCTGAAGTCTTCAGTGAGGAGAGGGCGAATGAGCTTCCCCCCCACCGACCCACAGACTGTACCATTGAATTCAAGCCTGGGGCAAAACTCCCGAAGCCCAGATTATACTCCATGAGCCCAAAGGAGAAGGAGGAAATGGAAAGATTTATAAAAAAAAACCTGGAGAGAGGTTTCATTGAGCCAGCCAAGCCTAAAGTGGCTGCCCCGGTCCTTTTTAGAGAGAAGAAGGATGGCTCTTTACGTTTATGCGTGGATTATAGGGCCCTGAATACAATCAGTGAAAGCAACCTATACCCGCTGCCCCTCATGAAAGACATGCTGTCACACCTATCGAAAGGGAAAATTTTTTCTAAACTAGACTTAAGGGAAGCTTACTATCGAGTGAGAATCAAGGAAGGGGACGAATGGAAGACTGCATTTAACTGCCCCATGGGGTGCTATCAATTCAAAGTCTTGCCATTTGGATTACAAGGGGGCCCTGCAGTCTTTATGCAACTAATCAATGACGTTCTAAGGGAACACCTGTTTAAGGGGGTCCTTGTTTACTTGGACGACATTCTTATCTTTACCGAAACAAAAGAAGAACACGTCAAACTTGTCAGAGCGGTTTTAAAGAAGCTGCGAGCCGCTCACCTATATGCCAAACTCTCAAAATGCGAATTCCACCAGGAAAGGATAGACTACCTAGGCTATCGCATATCCCCACAGGGCATTGAAATGGACCCAGAGAAGGTCAGAGCAGTATTAGAATGGGCACCACCCCGCACAAGAAAGCAACTACAAAGTTTCCTGGGCTTTGCAAATTTTTACCGCCAATTCATCCCCTCATTTGCACAGATAGCCTTGCCCCTCACTAACTTACTAAAAACGAAGGGAACACCCTCAGTAAAACCTAGCCAGCCACTAACATGGACAATGGAGTGCCAAGCAGCGTTTGAGAGACTAAAGAGACTTTTTTCTGCCGAACCAGTACTAAGGCACCCAGACATGGACAAACCCTTCATAATACAGGCAGATGCAAGTGATGTGGCAGTGGGGGCTGTGCTATTACAAGAAAATGATGATGCAGTATTGCAACCCTGTGCATATACATCTAAGAAACTCACGGAAACAGAACAGCGCTGGCCCGTATGGGAGAAGGAGGCTTATGGGATACGTTGGGCATTACTCACGTGGCGACAGTTCCTGGAAGGCAACAAAATCCCCTTCCAGGTATGGACTGATCACAAAAATTTAGAAGCCCTGAAAACTTCCAGGAAACTCAATCCCAAACAAGCCCGCTGGTCCCAGCATTTTCACCAATTCCAATTTAAGCTCAAACATTTACCAGGAAGAAAGAACTTCCTGGCAGATGCACTATCTCGCATGCCCCAATATAACAGCGCACGAACCACAGACTCTAGACCAATAATGGCAGAGTCACAACTGGCAGCGCCAGTAACCACAAGAACCCAAGCCAAAATAAAACCACAACTGGACAGCCAAACTGGGATTGAATTCAGAAAAAGTTTGGAAACAGATGATTGGTTCCAGAAAAACAAACATGTGTGCACAATGAGAGACGGATTGCCTTGGGTAGGGGAAAAGTTATATATACCAACAACTCAAAGACTAACTTTCATGCAACTTTGCCATGACACAAAATCAGCAGGGCATTTTGGATTTGTAAAAACTTTACACTTAATTAAACGGCAATTTTGGTGGCCATCAATAAAAAAGGACATAGAAAGTTATGTTGCCAGCTGCCCAACCTGTGCATCAGCAAAGAGGTTGCAAGGGAAATCGCCAGGGCTGTTACAACCAGTGGCAAGTCCCTCAGCCCCCTGGAGGGAAATAGCCATGGATTTTATAGTGGAATTGCCTGAAAGCAATGGGAATACTGTTATCTGGACAGTCACGGACCTATTTTCCAAACAGGTGCACTTTATCCCTTGCCAAAAAATTCCCACTGCAAAGGCCTTAGCAAAACTTTTCATCCAGCACATTTACAGATTGCACGGGGCACCCCAACGCATCATCTCTGATAGGGGAGTGCAATTTACGTCTGCATTTTGGAAGGAATTTTTATCCCTCTTAGGGACCACTCAGGGATTGACATCTAGCCACCACCCTCAAGGAGATGGACAAGCGGAACGGTGCCAGTCGGTACTTGAGCAATATTTGAGATGTTTTTTAAATTTCCAACAGAGTGATTGGACGGACTTACTTCCTTTTGCAGAAGTTGCCTACAATAATGCAGTCCACTCCAGCACAGGCTACACTCCTTTTCAAATAGCCAACGGCCAAAGTTTCAACCCTATGCCAGAGTTAACCCCAAAAGAACCAACGATCCCTTCACTGAAAGAATGGATGGAAAACCTACAAAACACCTGGCCAATAGTCAGAAAATCACTAGATGAAGCTAGGCGGGCATACAAAGCACAAGCCGATAAAAAAAGGGTTGAGCCTACACCATTCATTATAGGAGAAATGGTGTACTTATCTACAAAATACCTAAAGTCCCTACAGCCCTGTAAAAAACTTGGACCAAAATATATAGGACCTTTTCCAATTAAAAGGATCATAAATCCAGTAACAGTAGAATTAGAATTACCCAAAAACCTCAGGCAAATACACCCAATTTTTCATTGCAGCTTGCTGAAAAGAGAGCATCAGTCACCTCTACGGCCAAAAATCCCCCCCCCACCACCTCCAATCATGGTGGAGGGGGAACAACACTTCGAAATAAAAGAGATCCTTGACTCTAGGAGATATCATGGAACAACTCAGTACCTAGTTGCCTGGAAACACCTCCCTGCCTCACAAAATGAGTGGGTCCATAAACGTCACGTCAGAGCCCCGAAGCTATTGAAGAAGTTTCACACAGAGTATCCTAACAAGCCTAACTAAATTTTTTACTTGTGTTTTCTTTCAGGTGGATCTCTCTTATTGTTAAGAGGGGCCGGATGTCAGAATCCAATTATATTTCATCTTTAATTATCAAACATAGAAACTCCCAATTCTGCCTTCTCTGGATTCTGCCATAAGAGGGAGAAAAGGGGGAGAGCAAAGGGGCTTTATGGCCCTCACTTCCTTCAGCACACTTCAAAGGACTGAATGTGTGTTTATTGTGGCCTCTAAGCGTTAGCATATCAAAGAAGAGTAATTGCCTTTCATGTAGTTATCTGAAGTCTCCATCCAGACGGAAGAAGAAAAGGGGTGGAATTGTGATACTTGAAACTATCACTGGAAGGGGGGTTGATTGGGTGGGACTACTGGGGAACCCCTTAAAACCTTGAATGGGAGAGCTTGAACCCCAAGTCCTGTCTAGCATGCCTGCAACCATTTTCTCTTAATAAAGGATTCCTGTTGGAAGAATTATTCCAAGAGTTCTGTCTTCTTAAGATGCAAAGTGGGGTGGGTCCTTACAATATATAGTCATTGTGGATTATTTCACTATTCGTGCATTGAAAGTTCTTCTGTACACAGGGCTCCTTATATCAAGATAATACAATCTGTTCCAGAAAAATGTACACACTGCATCAAATATGCCTAAAATATTTACTGACTAGAAATTTTCTTGAAAGTCATTTATGTTGCTTTAAAAATAAATTTGAAGCATTGGAACAGTGTTAGAAGTTGTGTACGTCTATATTGGTTCCTCCTGTCCCCCTTCATCTTCTCTAAACTAAATCACCAGTCTGCTTTTTAAAAAAACTTAACACACTTTATAAAATGAGTTCATTTTAAAAAATCTACTGGATGGGTGCTTAGAATAGCTTTGCATGTGTCTCATGCACTTTTAATATGGTAACTTACTCCTTTTTAATCTTCTTTCCCAACATTTTTAACACAATCTCTATAGCAGGGGTGTCAAACTGCCGGCCTGCAGGCTGGATGCGTCACATGGAAGCCACACCCACCCCATTGCCGGCAATGGCAAAACTGGCCTGATACGTTGCACAATGTCACATGACATCGCGAGTTTGACATGTCTGCTCTATAGTTTCTTTTATAATGAAAAACATGGTCTCACTTCTGTCTTTCTGACCAATTAACATGTTAATCAGTAATAGCGTTGATGTGATCTTTGTTTTATCCTTTGTTTTATTTTCTTTATTTGAAGAAAAAAGTCTCTGCCATTTATTAACTTAATTTCTAAATTAATTTCTTAACTTTAGCTGTGGCATTACAGTTGATACTGTTTAATGTAGTGAAGTATATAGATTGACTGGTTATAAATGTTGCTTGTTTTTAGTTCATACAGTAATTCTTTTTTTAAAAAAAAGTTGGGTTTGTCTAGCAGGTACTGATCCTATTCTATCACTTGATGGTTTCAGATAAAAGATGGCAGGTTGTTACTAACAGTATGCTCTCAAGTGAAGGTTGAAAGATATATCATCCTATTCCACATTCGCCCATAGCTCATTTAATGCTGTATTTGTACCAAGTGAGGTTAAGGAGCAACACAGTGATATGCAAAAAGATATAAACGCAATCATTGTTGATAACGTTGCAGATGAAGATGAATCGTGTGACAAATAATGAGGAGGTGGCAATTCACCTAAAATGATTATATAGGAATCTGGGCCCTTTGGGAAACAAGAGATTTAATACAGAAAATGGTTTATGGACAAGAGCATAGCAATTACCTGCATCATGCAGCTGGAAAGGTTGCAGTGCAGAGTCAAGAGATAATGTTATTAATGGCTAGTGCATCTGAAGAATAGATATGATGCCAAACGTTGAGAAACATTGAAGTGTTGCTCTAGTACAACAATATTTTATAACCATTTTGAATGTATTGTGCAAAATACTATCAAACATTTTATTTACTACAGTATTTTTTTCCTGCCCAGTTCTAATGATGCTATTTTGACATACCAAAGAGGTTCCAATTAATAGCTATTAAAATGTATAAGACTACAGATGGTGTTTTGAAACTTGCTTCTTAAAGAAAGTATTTTGATATTAACACGGGGGGGGCACTACTTTAAGAGTGGCATGCCATGAGCCCCTCTTCTGAAATCAGAAGCAGAACCAAGAAATGCGGGGGTGAAATTCAGACTTTGAGTTGAAGTTAAATCAATTAAATACACTTGTGTGTAAGAATTGTGTGTTAGTTTGAAACCCATCTTTTCCCATGACATTGGACAACTGCTTTTTAATTTCCAGCTCATTTCAATGTAGCAAAGGTGCTTTAGTTTTTTGTTTGCTTTGAGGTTTTTTTAGAGGTAGTTTCCAATCATGTCTCATTCCTGCTTCCGTTCCTGAGCTTCAACCGATAGAAAAAAATACTAGCTTAATGGCTTAATACTTCCTTCTCAGTAGACCAAAGCAGGGTTGATACTAACAAATTGACAGTGTGTCAATTTCCTCTATTTATCTTGGGGTTCTTCCAAAATGACAGGCTGAACAGGGACAATTTTTTCCTCCTGCTGACAAACTGATTTTGCCACCAGAACTGGTTCTTTGGCAGCACCTTCCCCAGATTCGAACAGGAGCAACTAGGAATGACCCAAGCTGACCTTTGGATGACCCTGGACCTACCTGAGAAAAGGAATCTCGATGGTTGCAATTTTCAGTAGAAACAACTGGAAGATCAAATCTCTATCTTTTCCTTTCAGCTGTTTGTTCTTTTGAAGTGCACGTTGGTTTTTAACTGCACTTTTAAAGTTTCTTTTTTCACCTTGATTCTTATCTTCAACAGTTAACTGACTGGTTGAATGATGATTTATTCTAATTCCTTGCTGGAGTTTAATGTGATTTCTTTGCATTTTTTTATGCTTTATTTCTGAGTTGCAAATTATTTTCTCTTTCCTCCTATGGAAGTTGACAGCAAAAATGATCAGATTTGATTTACATTTACATCAGATTTTCACTATAAAGATTTTGTATGCTATTAATTTTTAAAAGCTCTGGTCTTATTTCTTTTTAACTTCTTATGCGGATCTCCATTTTTTTCCCTACCCCTTTTTCATTGTGGAAAATATCTCAATTTTTTCTACAGTTATTTTGTTACAGTATAACTTCTTCCCCTGTCCTTGAGTAGAACTATTTATGTCTGGATATGAAAGCCCAGCTACAGGAGAGTTTTGGACTATATTACATCTGTAAATAATGCATCAATTTAATGATAAAGCCCTTTGGACAGCCTTTTTTTGGGGGAAAAATTTCATCCTACAAGCTTAAATTGAAAATTTAGATAAAAAGTTTGATAACAATAGTTTTAAATCAACCTAAAGATAGGAATCAGATTGAAGCAATAGCAATTAAAGCAGATTTGCAACCAAATGGATCAGAGTTTGTTGCTGGCAGATTGTTGCTGGCAGATTGGAAGGAGAAGGACCCTTGTTTGAAAACTGCAGGCTTGTTAGAGAAGGCTGAAAGGGGCAAGAATTCTAAAGACATAGAGATGACAGAATCAATGAATGATGGATTAGACTTTCTTAAAAAGATTGATAGAGATTGGGGAGTGGAATTACTATAGCTACAAAGCAATTGTCACAAGATGCTGGATCCCAGCTTGGAAGAGGATTCTTTGAACAACAAATACTGTAGAAATATTCACAACAGAAATTTACAATCTTGAGGATTGAGTTAAAATTGTAAGGAAAAGTTTTATCATTAAGAATCAATAAGTGATATTTGATCCTGGATGAACCAGATATAATGATTGTGGTGGTTTATGATAGAAGCTGTTATGGACTTTCTATAAGTTAAATACAATAATAGATGGCCACCAGAAGGTTTTGAAGTTTACATTTGTTGTTGAGTTTACCTGTTAACTATTTTTTTCATAAACTAGATAGATGTCAGGTCAACCTGGTTGGATAAACAGAGTTATAGAAATTCATAATTTGTGGGCCACTTTCACAAGGGGGGAAACCATTATCCTTGAAATATATTTATCAGTATTCAGCTGGGGGGGACAATCAATGTGTATGTGTTTTTATGCACTTTTTAATGTCTTATTTTATGTTTTGTATTTTTGGAGTTTGTATTTAAATGTTGTGAATAAAATAACGATTTTAATTTTAAAAACTCTTCTATTTATCTTCAGTATGAGGCCAGCCAGCTTATAAAACACTAGACTACTGATTTTGTTGTTGTTGTTGCTTTATGATTTCTTCTCCTTCTGCATGGAATGAGAATGTGGGACTTCAAGTAGCTCAAGCAAGCAACTACTTTGTTCCTAGTTCTCAGCTTTTGCTCTGAGCTGCCAATTATAAGACACAGCCAGCTTGTGCTATAAATCCAAAGTATTCATTCTGGTCATAAATCTGTACTAAAGTAATAAACTCTCTGGAAACTCCAAGCTGTCTGTATGGGACACAGACACAGTATCTCATTTTTGCAAGAGTCCAGAAACACAATTCTAAATCCAGGAAGATCTGAGAATAGTCAATTTGCTGTTCAAGACAATCCAACACAGCATAAAGGAAGAGTGAGGCTATAAATTATAACAATGTTTATCGCAAAGAGTCAGTCAGAAAAGCTCTCTTCTGTATAGTCCTGATTGAGGGAGTCACACTTCTTTCTCAGCTTGACTTCCTCTTCTTAATTTGCAGTATGTAGCTGGCTTTGGATCTTTATCCAGCCCATGCTGTGGGTGAAGTGATTTAGAAGTGCTCTCTTCCCCCAATTGCTGGGATGCAGACTGAAACTCAGTCTAGTCATGCTCTGCAAATTTAGAATCTGAAGATTCAAACTGATTCCTAACAGTTTTTCCAATCTGCAAAAGTGAAGCCCATAACAATCTACCTTCAGACTAACTCTTGAGGATTAAACATTTTAATTCAATATGAACTTTCAAAAAGGCTACTGGAGCTACCTAAGATTTTCAAAGAATAAGGATGTGTCTATAGTCCAGTACATCAAATGATAGAAATCCAACCACTCTATATGTATATGCTGAGGGGGGGGAGAGAGAGAGAGAGGGAGGGAGGGAGGGAGGGAGGGAGGGAGAGAGAGAGAGAGAGAGAGAGAGAGAGAGAGAGAGAGAGAGAGAGAGAGAGATTAAGCATCACATCCATATAAGCAAGTACTGACCACACTAAAGAGGGTCTGAGTGCAAGCTGTGCAGAGAAGCCTTGAAGACAATCCAACACATAGTGGCAGGATGTAAGATGCAGACAGGAACACCATATACTAAACCAAGTAGATTCTGTACAGGAACATCTGTTCAGTGTACAGGCTACATCTTCCGAACTCCAGGTGGCAGATTCCACAGAATGTCATGGAGAATAGGAGGGCTAAGATCCCATGAGACTTCCAGATCCTCATGGACAGACATGTACTGGCCAATCAACCAGACATTGTGAGAGTAGACAAGGACTAGAAGACAGTGGTGGTGATAGATGTAACAGTGCCAAATGAAAGCAACATCTGGAAGGAGTATGAGAAGCTGGAAAAATACCAGAGCCTGAAGGAGGAACTAGAGAGGAAGAGAAAGTAAAGGGCCAAAGTGATCTCAGTGGTGATAGCACTTAGGGTGGTGACTCCTAAGCTATACCTTCTCTCATCACAACAGATATTTTTTTTTCGAATTGCTTCAGACATTATGTAGAAGCAAACCCACATTTGCTACCAACTAAAAACTGCACTGGGTAGGAGGAATAGATGAGTGCTTGAATCATCTGTGTCATGCATATGTTTGTAAATGTAATTCTCCCATTTGAACTATAAGGTTTTCAATGCCCAGCTAGTCTGCAATATCTTTCAGTCATATATATCATATCTACTTCTTAGTAAGCATCAGGCATCATCTCTACTGGACTTCTGATAAAGCAAAGAAATATTGGGATAAGATTTTTATTCCAATTTCAGAAGATCCTTGATATAAAAATGAAAATGAAACCAAAATTTTTCTTCTTAGGTTTGGTGGACAGATCTTGAAATAAAATTTCGAATGTTATAACTGCATATATTAACAAACATAGAAAACTACACAATGGAAAAATGGATGGTAAAGGAGATGGACTGAGAGGAGATGGCAAAATTGTGTATCTATAGTCCAGTACATCCCTCCCTCCCTTCCTCCTTCCCTCCCTCCCCAATGCCAGTTAGGAATTATAGGGTGGTTTCCAGTATTGGAATAAGTTTCCAACACTTGCTTTACTTTTTAATGAAAATATTGAGGGGTTTTCCAGTCTACTTTTGTGCATATGCCTACACAGAGAGACTAGTTTTTAGTACTTTTTAAAGAATAATTAAACATGGATGATACAAAAAATAGTGAATAACACTTCCTCACCTCTGCTAAAATCTTCCCCGTTTTCTTTTCAATATTTAGTATTAATATTATAGCCATTGGTTATAAATAATAATAATAATAATAGTAATAATAACCAAATGAAGAACAGAATAGAGGCATGGGAAGACAAAGCACTACATGGCCAATACATTAAAAAATAGCTGGGAAAGCAGATAATAACAAGACCTGGCAATGGCTAAGAGCAGGAAAATTGAAGAAAGAGACCGAGGGACTAATTCTGGCTGCACAAGACCAAGCCTTAAGGACAAATGCATATAAAGTCAAAATTGAGAAGACAGCAACAGACAGTAAGTGCCGCCTATGCAAAGAAGCTGAAGAAACAGTGGACCACCTGGTAAGCTGTTGCAAGAAGATTGCACAGACTGACTACAAGCAGCGGCATGACAAAGTAGCAACAATGGTGCATTGGAAGATCTGCAAAAAATATCATTTGCCTGTAAGCAAAAACTGGTGGGATCATAAAATAGAGAAAGTCATAGAAAATGATAAAATTAAACTGCTCTGGGACTTCAGAATTCAAACAGACAAGCACCTGCAACATAACACCCCAGACTTAACAATTGTCGATAAGAAAGACAAAAAAGTCTGGATAGTGGATGTGGCAGTGCCTGGAGACAGCAGAATAGATGAGAAAGAACTGGAGAAGATAACAAAATACAAAGACCTACAAATAGAAATAGAAAGACTATGGCAAAAGCAAGCAAGGGTAGTACCAATAGTAATAGGCTCCTTGGGTGCAATCCCAAAACAACTGGAGCACCACTTGAACACCATTGGCATTGACAAATTCGCTATTAGTCAATTGCAAAAGGCGGCCTTACTAGGAACTGCTTCCATCCTGTGACGATATCTGTAATACCATGAAATATCCACATCTGCCTATCCCAGGTCCTGGGTAAGGACTCGATAGGTAGACAAAATGCCAAATCCAGTCTGAACATCTGGCTGACTGTGCAATGATCCATAATAATAATAATAGTAATAATAGTAAAGTTGGAAGGGACCTTGGAGGTCATCTAGTCCAATCCCCTGCTCAGGCAGGAAACTCTATACCATTTCGGACAAATGGCTGTCCAGTCTCTTCTTAAAAACTTCCAGTATTGGAGCATTCACCGTTTCTGGAGGCAGGTTGTTCCACTGGTTAATTGTTCTAACTGTCAGGAAGTTTCTCCTTAGTTCTAGGTTGCTTCTCTCTTTGATTAGTTTCCACCCGTTGCTTCTTGTCCTGCCTTCAGGCGCTTTGGAAAATAGCTTGATTCCCTCTTCTTTGTGGCAGCCCCTGAGATATTGGAACACTGCTACCATGTCCCCCTCGTCCTTCTCTTCATTAAATAGACATACCCAATTCCAGTAACCATTGTTTATATGCTTTAGCCTCCAGTCCCCTTAGATAGCATTTAGATAAATCTAAATGCTATTTAAATGATATACTAAAAGAGGCAGAACTAAGTAGCTGGTTAGTAGCTAGTAACAACCACAAACTTTACCATCAGTCATGCTGAATGAACTGATGAGGGTTGCAGTCCAAAATATTTGGATGCCAGATTGCCTGCTCTTGGATTACATCACTGCTGTTAATTTTGTTTGTAATAATTTTATTTAGAATTACAATTACAATACAAACTAAAAAAGAAATAATAATATTAAAGTAGTTTCCTACTGCTACCTACAGTAAATGTCATATTGTTAATTTATATTGGATATTAATATGTACTGTAATTTGAAGAAAGCCAATAAATTTTCCAAGCCAAAAATTTGATTTAAGACTCTTTTTATTGCAGTGATTGTATTCTCAGTATAGCAATTTAACTACTATTAAATTAACAATCTGATATTGTTATTACAGAACTGATGATTATTATTAATAGACCTCAATTTGCTTATAAGAATAAACTGATTTTATAATTTGGTAAATGGATTTAAGGATCAACAAAATATTTATGAATTATATAATTTCATAAACAATTTCTGATTGAAACTGAATGGTTTTTACCCCTTGAGTAAATGTCATTACAATTTAAATTACAGAAATATAGGTTTCAGACAATATTAATAATTGCCATTAACGATCTTCACTTTGATATTCCATTATCAAAAGTGAAATATTTAGATATTTTCAGTATGTGTAAACTTACTGGTGTATAAAAATGAATATTTGCAAATGTGTGTTGGATTTAGCCAGACATTTTGAAAATTCTATAGTTTTGCCCAGTGCTTTTTTTTTGTAAAAAAAAAAAAAAAAAGTGCCGGAATTCGCATACATCATACAACCCGCCTTGCCTACCCTACAAGGTTGGGGGGAAAACCCTTCAATTTTATGTATCTAAAAGACTAGGATTTTGTTCAAGGCAGCTCTGGAAAATCTGTAGAAAAAAAATGCTGGAACTCTGTTCCAGTGCATTCTATGACAAAAAAAGCCCTGATTCTGCTTCAGAACATGGTAGATTGAAATGTATAAGTTTCACCATAAAGGACTTTGGCTAGTTGGTCTTGTAAAAACTCAGTTAAATCTGTATGTATATGTGTGTATATGTCTATGTGTATGAATGGCTTACCATAAATATATCTATCCAACATAATTAACCCTTAGTGTAACATGATTTAAAATAATTAACACTGCTTTTGTCCACAGTCATTTTTGCTATTTATTTATTGGCTTATTATTTATAAACTCTTTTTCTGAATAATTTCAAAATGGCCATGAGGAAGACCTTTAAACTTTCTCTGCATCTGCATTTTAAAATTAGCATAATGTATCTATTAAACATTGCTAAAACATCATTTTGGTTGTTTCAAAAATGCTTGCTAGTTCTCTCTTCCTTTTATACTTTTGATTCATACCCGTACTTTCATTAATTGGAACTCCAGATTCAATTTATATTGTTGACCATGTGCTTGGACACAATGATTGACTAAACACAATACTGAACACTAGTTACAAGCGTACAGCGAAGCTTTCTTTGTTTAATGTAAAAAAGAGAAGCACAATTTTTTTGCTTAAAATCCCTGTTGCGTTCACTTTGATTCCCATTTTTCACAAAGATACTGCAGTTTCACTGTATATTTTAGAAGTTATCAAGACACTTTCAGAACTATGTTTGAACCTTTAAAATGTAAAAGTAAATTTTCCTTTGCCCTAAGCTTTACTCTTTATGACATAAGTGGGCAAAGAGATTTATTCTTTATGACATAAGAGGGTTATGACAGTAATCCTCTTTCTGGGATTTTTTAAAGTAAACAACCAAGTTTAGCCTAGACTTGATAAGGTTGGTTAGCTGTGCAAGATTCTCATTCTGTTATGTGTCCTCTTTTATACATTATCAGCTTCATGAAAACCGGAGAAATCTGAACATTTGTGTATTTTACTCCCTCTTTTATGTCTGTTGAAATTTTTATTCTCTGAAATAACGGACAGGGTTCCAAACTATTTTAGGATCAAAAAGACTGAGGTTAGTATAATGTTTCAGAAGCCTATTTAGGAATAGAAATGTCTTATCTTCTCTTTTTAAATGTATGGATGCTTAGGTGTTTGCTCTATTTTGAGACTGTAATCACTTTGCAGAAACTGCTGAATCAAAAATATAATTTCTTCACTGAGGTCCCCACGATTCTCATGCATGAGTGATGTAAATTGGAGGTTATGTGAAATCTTGCTCTCCATGCAACTGGCCTATGGCAAAGCATGGCTTATGCAGTACTTATGAGTTGCCATGCTAATACCACATTTGTTCTCTGAGCTTGCAGTCTTGTTAGAATGCTGCTGCCTTAATCTATTCTATTTTGTTTAATCTTCTTTATTTACTCTTTTCTCTGCCTGAAAAAATATATGGCCAGACATCATTGTCAATGTTGTAGAATCAATTTTACCTCCTTTTTTTGTCTTTGGGTCACAGTGGAGTCCGTTAAGTAGGCCTTGTTGGTCCTATTTGTGAGCTGTTCATTGTGGGAAAGCTTTTAGAGTGGCAGACTTTGTCTTCTTCTGAATCTCCAACCATGTCCTGGAAATTGCTTGGGGACTCTCTGAAGCCCATTTGAGCACCTGCTCTCCTGTTCCCTAGATCCTTGCAACACTGCCAGAGGCACTTGAAATCATTGGAGAGTTTTCAGGAGAGCTATTATTACTAGTTAGAGATTTTCACACTTTCAGGCTATTGGGGATAAATGTGTTTGCATGAGAGTGTTCAGGCTTTTTGAACTGAAACTAAGCATTTAATAAATGACGGCTTATACATATATGCTAGGAGGTCTCACTACCCTAGAAGAAAGAGTCACTTCATTTTTGCTTTTCCAAGATGGTTCACCATGTCCAAAAAAGATGGTAATATTATTATAGGTTTGGCTTTATGATTCTTAATATTTTTTAACTGGGATTGGCTTGATAGACATGTGAATCTGTTATGTTGTATGATTTTGTTTGATTCAAACTTGATTCTCAACTTATAGAACTGCAGAATGTTTAATTTGTGAACTTATCTGTGTTACTTTGCAGCAAATAAAATTTGCAGCATTATCCGCTTGAGCAATTATTATACAATTATTATTACATTTTAACCTGTCATGTCTTTATAAATTGATTAAAAGTAATTGCTTTTCCCTGCTAAGTATTGTCCAGAGTTATACTTGCCTAGTAGAAATTCTGTGTAACTTATACTTGCTCCTTGATTATTTACCATAGTACACATTCCATCGTTTTTGATTGAGCAATCTTTCAAATACAATGTTTTCTGCAAAGCAAAATGCTATAAACTAGGGGGCCCCAACCCCTGGTCCATGGTCCAGTACTGGGCCATGGCATGTCAGCAACAGGGCCACAGAAACAAGCAAAGCCCCATCTGCGGGATGCAGGCAGCACACAAAACCACACACCCTCTGGTCCGTGAAAAACCTCTCTCCACATAACTGGTCCCTGGTGCCCAAAAGGTTGGGGACCTCTGCTATAAACTATAGCCATAGTACATTAAGTACATAATGTATCCCTATACAAGTAGTCCTCGATTTATGATTGCAATTAGGACCAGAACTTCAGTTGGTAAGCAATGTGGTCATAAAGCTGGACATCACATGACTGCGTTACTTTGCCACTGCAATCCGAGCAATCCCCATTGTCCTCATTAGATGAATCTTACTAGTTATTAGCCAAGGCCCCTCTCAGCCTTGGCCCTCAGTAAAATAAGGTAACTCCCTCCTCTTGCCTTTCTCCCCCCTCCCCATCTCTCCCTTAAGGGCAGCCAGCAGCCCTAGGACCACACCGCTTTGGGACTGCCTGCCATATACCAGGTAACCCATTTGCCCCAGCCCAGTCCCATTCTGAGGCCCCCACTGCCCTTGCTTTGCCCTCCCAAGTAACCTTTGCTGCCCTCTGTTGCTCCTGCTGCTGACAAGGAGTGCCTTCAGGTGTTTTTTTTTTTTTTTTGCAAAGAGCTCCTAGGTCGGATTGGGGTTAGATTTGTGCTGCAAAATAAGGGGAAAGGCTGTTTTGGCTTTTCTCCTCCTTTTTTGCAGCATAAAGCCATCTCCATATAGCCCAGGAGTGTGGTAAAATGAATGCTTTGGCAGTGTGCCAGGAAGCCCAAATCCCAGCCTGAGTGATGCAGGAAGCAGAAGCAAGCAGGATAGGAAGCAAGAAGTCCCAGATCCACAGTGTGCCAGGAAGCTCTGCCCCAGTCCATTCCAGCAGTGCAATATATGCTTGGCATTATCATAGCCCAAGGTTTGTAGAGATTCTGATGATGACTCGCAAGTCACTAGTTTTTGTTTTATGATATTGTCCCAGCCTAAAGGGTTGTCGTGATTAATGGAAGTAATCTTGAGGGGGGGGGAATGTACCTTCATCTTATAGTTTAACACCAACTTTTGTGCCCTGACCTCAAATTTAGGCTTCCCTGTTTCTAGTCTGGGGAATACAATGCTGCAAGTATAAATCTTAGAAATTTAGTTTGGAGTACCCTGTGGGCATTATTCCTAGGATA
This sequence comes from Crotalus helleri, assembly GCA_024509115.1. Lineage (NCBI taxonomy): Eukaryota > Metazoa > Chordata > Lepidosauria > Squamata > Viperidae > Crotalus > Crotalus helleri. The sequence goes on along the minus strand of JAKSXO010000198.1, from coordinate 174,384 downwards.
AAGCCCCCCACCCAGCTCCATACAATATGTAGGCTAAGGTTTTAGCTTGAAATAATTTTAAAGCAGTTGACGTTAATCCATCTTTGGAGTGGGGTGGGGAATAGAGATGTTTAATGGCGTTTGCAGATCTTAATACTGTCTGGGAGATGTAATCATGATCCCTTGGAGTGGAAAGCTACTCCCATGTATTTGAAGATATCAACTTGTTCAGTTTGGTTCCCCTGTATGTTCCATCTTTGAATTTTGGCTCTTTTGGAGGAGACCAAAACCTTAGATTTGTTGGTAATTTAGCATCATGCTATTTTCCTTTCAATGTTTGACTATAGAATTCACTGCCTTTTTAAGTTTTATGGGACAAAGAGAAAGGATTCCATCTTCTATGTATAATAATAATGAGTTTTTGCAGACTGTTAATTTGTGGGCATGACTGATAGAATTGTTCACTGATTCAGTTATGGAATTAAAGAATAAATTGAATAGGGAGGGAATTAGAATGCATCCCTATTGCACATTTTCCTGCATACATCAATCCATTGTTGTTATTACACATTAGGTTTAGAGAGACTTAACATATAGTTTCTATATCAAATAAAGGAGCCATCTGTCATAATAGTATTCTTGAGCTTACTTTACAGAATATCTCTAACTCTAGAATCAAAAACATCTGAAATCTAGAAACAGCATATATGAAGATGATTTTAAATTGTGCGCATATTTGTGAATAAGGTATAATACTAAAATATGGTCTCTAGTTTAAGTAGCCTTCTCTGAACCCTGCTTGTTCATCTTTATCATTCCTTCCAGTTCCACCCTTGTCTGAAGTTTGTTGTTTAGATGCTTTGTGCATAATTTACTTACAACACTTAATAGGTCTATAATTTGCCGAGTCTTCCTTATTATCCTTCTTATAAATAGAGAAAATTACTGCAATCTCCCAAGCCTTGGAAATCTGCTTATCTGGATAATAAATGTAAATATGGATATCAATAAAGAATTCCACAAAATGCTATTACATTTAATTACTTCAGATAAGATTATGTCATTATTCGGGGCCTTGCCAGTTTTAAACAATATCATCATTTTGGCCACTTTTGTTGGGGTGACTGGGGGCGAGTTGACTAGTGTGCTGATGTCAAAACATAATTATTCACTATTATGGCTGCACTCAGTATATAGGGCCATATAACATGCCTCTCAGATAAGACTGGGTAACTTATTAGCTGGTTTATCCTCTGTTATTATTTATTACTAATTATCTGAAAATAATTTATACTGAACTTAAATATGATTTGATTTATATCAGGCTATTATTAACTTTATTGTTTTAACATTACATTCTTACAGAAAATGTCTGCCATAACTAATCATGTAGCTCTTTTAGTGCAAAGTGGGGCATTTTGTGGCATCGACGATTCAATTTTTACACAGAAAATATTGTAGATGGTCTAAAACAATGGTGGCGAACCTATGGCACAGGTGCCAGAGGCGGCACTCAGAGCTCTCTCTGTGGGCATGCATGGCGTTGCCCCAGTCCTAGGCCTTCAGCTGGGTTTTATAAAACCTTTACTTTAGGCCGCCGCCGTGTGCAAAAAAAAAAAGATTCAATCAGTCAATTTCAACTTCTCGTGGGAAAAAAAAGATCTTGCAAACTTGGAATTGATTGATTGAACTTTTTAATCCCACCCAGTCTGCCGTTACTACCACAGCCATGCCCACCCAATGGGCCATACACAGCCAATGGGCCACACCCACCCAGCACTTGACGCTGCATAAGTGGGTTTTGGGTTGCAGTTTGGGCACTCAGTCTCTAAAAGGTTCGCCATCACTGGTCTAAAACCATGGTACTAAATACAAATAGATTAGAAATTGAAAGACAACAGCTTTCTTTCTTTCTTTCTTTTTTATTTCACTTATCTTTATCAAGCAACTCTGGGTAACTTACAATATCATAAAATAAAAATATAAAACAAAGAACATCAAAAGCATTAAAAACATAAAGCATTCAAAGTTAAAACGTTAACATTAGCAACTAGATAAAAAGGACTAATATATTAACAGAGTGGAAGTGGAGGTTTACTAACTAGCTCCAAAATGGGATATGCCATAAAGGCCCTAAGCCAGTTGGCAGAGTCAGGTATTCAGGTCCATTCAGAAAACCAAGAGAGTGGGGTCAGATCTCATCTCAAAGGGCATGATGTTCCAGAGGGCGGGAACCACAGAATATTGGAAAACACTTTTAGTTTTTGTATCTTTTAACTGCAGGGTCTGTTCTTGTTCTGCAGGGTCTGCTTGTTCTGCAGGGTCTGCTTGTTCTGCCTGTTTGCTTGCCTAAACCTTATAGCAAAGCTTGTCATTGTCTATTATATAAGCATAATATTTTAGAAGACAAGATACCAATAAATATCTTGAAGTGAATGCTAGAGAATGTGGGATGACAAATCAATTCTAAAGAAAAACATTCAGATAACATGTAAATACTAGGTCACTAGCTCAACTACAGTATTTTTAATACCTACAATCCCTACGTTACAGTTTTTTCAACTATACTTCTGAAGCTTCAGAATCCACATGTAAATAAATAATATAAGCTTTTCCCAACCTGATGCCATTTTGATGTTTTGAATTTCAGGTCTCATAATTTCCAGCCAGTATATAAACTACCTCAGTAAAGGTAGCAACAGTGAAAAGAGTATCAGCATCCCAAATCCAAGCTGAGACAATTTATAGATGGTGTTTTCTTGTGTTTATTGTCTAGAATTTTGGACCAGCCTGTAACAGTCTCTTTAACATTTCACTCCCTTTCCCCCCTTCAGCTTTCTAGCAGGATTAGAAATAGCTTTATTGGTAAAAGGAAGGCAGAATGACATGGAGAACATTAATCTATGTTTCTACTGAGTGTTAAGCTACCACTAAGAAAAATACTGTTTTGCAAGCTTGTGAAACCTATGGTTCTGAAGGCACAGGAATCTGCAGAAGGTGTGAACATATTCCTACCAATAATGTAACTGTTCAAACAGTAATCTGTAATTAGTGACCCATGTCAGTTAAGTAATATAAATATTTGATATTTACTCTAGAACTATCTTCTCCAAACTGTCAGACTTGAAAAAAGTAAAAATGTGTTGTATTCACTTATATTTGTCATTGCAATATCTGCAAAAGAAGTCAAGGGACACATCCTTTTATTAAAAATGCAGAAATGTTCTTATCTTGTCCAAACACTTGATAGTGGATAAGTTGTGATAAGGCAGGTTCTCTTCTTCGGTAGGCATCCATCTGCAGGAACTGTCAACATGAGAATATGTTGTATGTATTACTAGCTGCATTTAGGGCAGATGCAAGCAGTAAGGCAATCCTCAAAGGTGCAGAATTGCTTAAAGAGTTTAAATAAATTGCTTAAGTCATTTTAAACCAAGCATTCATTGATATAATTTCTGATGAAAGTTTGATTCCTATATCTAATTCTATATCATTTTCATCTGAGCACGAGTGCTAAGAATGCATCAAGAAAACTTAGCATTTAAATTATAGCAAGCAATTTTATTTGCCAGGCATAGACTTATTGGGTGAAGGAAGAATGATGGCAATATTGCAAAGAAATAGCTCCAAACACATAAGAACAATAAGCTTTTAGTTGGTAAACAGTTAAACAGCCTGTGGCACAGAAAGCTGTAGGAACTTTGTTTCTTGTCTGAAAGAAACAAAAAGAATATGCATCCAGGAAACAACATTCGTACTCTGAATAGTTTCCTTTGACAATAAAGTATATCATAATTATGTGTACATTTTAAGGTGACATAGTACTTTTTTCGGATACTTTCCTGTTGATGACAAGCATAATTCTTCTAGAAAATGGCAATCCTCTGTAAAGTATTTTAAGCTATTTTACAGGGTATGTGGTCCCTAGCAATGATGTCTAGCTTTATTCTCTAACTTAAAAAAAAAAATCATACTCATTGAAGGAGTCATCAAATATATGCACATTGCTGCATGGAACTTTTTTTATGTTTACCTTCTGAGTATCTGATCACTCAGTTATTAAATTTAACAAAAGGAAAAGAATAATATAGTTCACCACTGCAATTACCTCCAGGTATTATGTCTTCTCTTCTTTCATTTTGGGACTGATGTTTTGCATCCCCAAAACAGCAAAGTTTGTTTAAAGCACCGCTTACAATAAATAAATGAATCTTTTCTGGCAGTGTAAAATTAATCCATGGATCTCAAATAGAATTACAGTGAGTTTTAAGAATATTGATTTTCCAGTGAATGTTTTAAAACTAGGGTGTGCTAGATAGCCAGCCTCCTGCACAGATATCATGATAGATGGAGACAACAAAATGTTGTAATATTCTTTGACATAAGAAGATTTCCTGCTTCTGACATAGAGCCAGGCCTCCTTTCCTATCAGTGCATTAATACCTTTATAAAGCTTATCATTTCTTACAAAATTATAGCATATTTCCTGCTTGCTTCCTATTCATCTTTTGTACTGTCATACTTTACTAAAGAAGAACATATTCATATGTTCATGTTATCTCCACAAATAACAAAAATTGGGAATTTAGCTCAGTGGTCACTACTGCAATGGTGTGTCTGTCTGTCTGTCTGTCTGTCTATCTATCTATCTATCTATCTATCTATCTATCTATCTCTATCTCTATCTATCTATCTAGAAAATATATAGAAAAAACGAACACCAGGATAAAAATAAAACAAACCTGTTTAATACAAACAAGTTTGTAAGTAAAAGAATTACCAAGCTTTCATCGGCCCGACTGCCGACATCATCAGGGTTGGAATGCTAGGTGATTAGGAAGCTTGCCTATATAGCTACCTGTCTCTGCTCCCGGCTTCTCGAGCGCCTAATCGGCCCATTAGTTGTATTAATCTGCAACGTGCTAAATTGATTCACATCCAGCAGCCTGTTGATGGACCCGGTGGTTATGCCCAGATCCTCCATTACTTTTCTGGCGCGTGTGTGAGCACCTGGGGGACAGCTGTCAAGCTGTCTCTGCCCCCTATCTCTCACTCCCTCTCTCATTTTGGAGCGATCTGCATTTCAAATGCCCTGTGGGGCTGTCATCTTCCCCTACAGCCACCATTGTTTTGCCCGTAGCTCTCTCTCCCCAATCCTGCAAGGAGCAGCTGTTAAGATCTTCCTGCTCACTATTCTCCCCCCCCTTTTGTCTCTCCTTCCGAGCTGCTTCCGTGCATCCGTTTTCCACACCCGATATATATATATATATGTAAAGAAATTGTAACTGTTTGTAACCAAAACTTCCCACGTGATTACCCAATTAGACACATTGGCTGAAGTTGTGCAAACTGTGGCTAATTTATTAAAGTCTGACAAATCAAGAAAACAATTATAGTTGGATTACTACAATCATTTCTATGGCTTCAGATGTTGTATATTGCTTCTTGCTTTTCCTCCATATCACAGCACCATTTGAAATAAGCTTTCACATCTGTGTGAGAGAGAGAATGCACACATTTCTGATGCAACAATAGCTGTTCTTCTGGGAAATGTGAAAAATATCTTTCAAATTAGATAGTATTCAGAGAAACAGGAAGTGCACTTGAACTATCTTTTTGTTTTGCTACTCTACAATTGTGGCTAAAGTTTCCCTTACCCATATAAAGAAGAAGCAATCTCAGGTCAAGTAACTGGTTGGCAGAGCATTTCTGATTGTAATATCACTTTTTCTTTTTTACTATTTACTATTTTCTATTACTATGCCATGCCTATATCATAGTTTCTTCATCAGATTCTTTACTAGATCTAAAATCAGATTCATTTACTTCAGAAAGAAGCTCTGGGAAAGTTTATTTTCTTGACTCAAATGTTCTTCCCTCATTTTATAGCAGTCAGAAACAATACTGAAATAGAGTTTTTGTTATTGTTGTTTTATTTTTGAATTCATCTATTTTTTCTTTCTTTCTTGCATCTATGATATCACTTTCCCAGTAGATTTTTAATGGGTCTTTACCCATGAGAGTTGTATGAGAGTTTCTGTGAGAGAAAATGGAAAACGTCTCTTTCCCATTCTCCATCCCATTTAGCATAATAGGTAAATGTTGGCAGAAAATGCTGGGGGGGAAATTTAGCTCCCACATATCTTGGTAGTTTTCTAAATTAAACATACTGTTGCTTTTTCAGTATGGAATTCTCATGCCATTGAGATACTTTCAGAGCTATTAGAAGAAAATTGTATTGTTAACCTGTGGTATATTTAAAGAATATTAATTCTATACATATGCCACAGGATAACAATAGTTTTTTTTTGTTAAATTAAATTACTCTATATTGATTAGGAGGAATGGGGATGCACTTTGGTTTATCTGTTTTTCTGAATTTATGTCAATAGTGAACATAATACCATGAGTTATTATGTGCATAGCTGGATAATATTGATACTTCTCTATATTTTGGGTCCAGATATTACTTTTTGTTTCTACATTATCTACTCTTTTGCATAGAGTCTACCAATTAAATTTGCTTTGAGGTTGTTTCTTTGAATGCAGAGATTTGAATATGAGCAACATCTGTGCTTCTCATCCAACAGCTTGAGCTGCCCTGGTAGTAATGCTTTCTAAAATGCTGAGCTATATCTGTATGTACATGAAGACAGATAATCCTTCTATTTTGGTTAGTCAAAAGATGGCAGCACTGCTTCAGCCTTTAATTCAGTGGTAATCTTATGTCAGCAACAGGATAATAATTCCAGATCATATTGTATTTTAGAAAAAGAACTTCTGTTTATAATCTATTTAACATTCTTGCCATTACTAATGGAGATAATGTTTCACCATTTTCAATCTCTTTAATGCAACATCTCCGTACTAATTTGTTCTTTAAAAAAGATTCATAGTGGTATCTTCAGCATTCGCAGTGTTCTATGTAAGTAGCAATGTAGTCACTACAAGAACCCGTCAATGGATTGTACTGAATACACAAGATGACATTTCTTTAGATCTAGCAACAGAAAAAGACACACATCCTAGGAGCAGATTGTATGTATCAAATTAATTCAGCCTTTAGTCTTCCAGATATAAATTGTTCTCTGTTCCTCATTCAGAGCAGAGTTCCCTTCTCTGACCTTTTTATAAACAATTATCTACACACAAATAGACATATCAATGAAAGCTACAACAAAGTTTGGACTGCACAATAAAACTTACATTTAAAAAGTACAGGTGTGACTACAATTTAAAAAGAGGTTAATATCCATTAAAACATTAAATACAGCTTTTTTATTGTAGCAGAATAATCCTATATAAATAAACAAAATATTCAATTATATTTATAACTCATAATTTTATTTTAGATAAACGTAATACATTTTAAATAAAACCATTGTAAACAGTTGGATATAGTATCCAATTAAAAGTTCATTTTCTGTCACAAATGTTGCATGATTCTATTGTTCCACAGTTCCTTTGCCTTTTAAAAACAAAAGCAAATTGCTCCAAATGTTTCCCCTTCTACTTCTTCATTTCATACTGTGAATCTTATTGGCTTTCTGAAATAGTTAACCCAATACCTATTTTACCCAGAATTATCCTTTACTGAGTTTGTACAAATATAGTAACCGTTAGGAGTAATCTGAATGCCTGAAATATTTAGCATAAAAGCTTTTTGTTATAAAAAGAGAAATTTACCACCTCCTGTTTTATTATACAGGTAGTCCTCAGTTACTGACTGCCTCATTTAGTGACCGTTCAATGTTACAAGAGTATAAAACAAATAGCTTTGCAACCAATCCTCACATTTATGACTGTTGCACCATTACATGGTCACCATTTGTGTGCTTCACGTGGTTTGCGACAAGTAAAGATAATAAAGAAGGTGGAAGTAAAATAATAAGTCATAGTCATGTGATGTTTTGCATAATGACTGAAGGGCTTCTTGTGGTTATTTGATTTTCCATGCAGCAACCAAGTTGTCATTACTATCTATATAGTAATATATATATTGTACCTTGATTTCTTGATGGAGAATATCTTTTAATTTTAACTTTTCTACAGTGATTTTAGCAATTAGCCTGAAGTCATAAGATGTGTTGTTTGCCTTATAAATAAAAGGTAAAATCTAAATAGTTTGAAGTTTACAGATAAATATTTTAACTTTATAAAACTATATAGTTACTATTGTAATTATAATATTCTTCATAGTGCATTCTAACCAGGCATTAACAACCATATGACTTGGGCTACTGTCAAAATGCTAAGCTGAACCTGATTAGTACTAGGATGGGAGACCACCAGGAAATACCATGGTTTGCCAGCTTGACGGCTGAAAACACCTTTAGGAAGATAGCAATAACAAACCACTTCAGTATTGCTGCCAAAAAAAGATGTTTCAGATTCATTAGCAATCAAGTTTTTCTAGTCTTTATACCTTTTTAATACACTGCATAATAACTGAGTTCAAGCTATTTAAAGAACATAGTATAGTGAAGCTGAATCAAATAGCATATTTGTATGTAGACCTAGATAACTCTACTCTGATAGTTGAAAATGCAAATAATTTGCAAGAACTAGTAATGAAAATCAAGGGGCATCTGAAAAAAATGAAAAGATTAAATATAAAGAACACCAAATTAATGTCAAGAAGCAGATTAATCAGTCTCAGAATTGATAATGAAGATATTAAAGTGATGGATAACTTCTGCCTTTTAAGATCAGTAAAGGAACAAGCAGTCAATGTAGTAATATGCTGCAGATTAGTATTTAGGATATGGATATAGTGAACATTCAGAGTGGATGTTCAAATATTATGAAGTATTTATACCAGTAAAGATCAGAGTCATGCAGACAATAACTCTCCATGGGACACTCTTTGGAAGCTAAAGTGGGACTTTGAAGTTCTAGCATAGAAAGAGTATTGATGTTTTTAAACTTTGCTGTTGAAAAAGATTGTTGAGAATACTATTAATACTACATACTGAAAATGGATTATTGAACAATCAGTTCAGAGTTCTAACTTGAGATACAAGTATCCAACCTCAAATGATCTGAATACATTCAATCAAACTCTGAAAACTCAGCTCTATTATCAAATCTATAATGTTGGGAATGGTGAAAGGAAAGAGGATAAGAACAATGGATTCAATTACAACAGCAATAGATGCATTATTGGAATTCTGAAAAGCCAGGCTGAGAATAGATCATCCTGGAGAAATTCTACCTATAGGCTTTCCAAGAGTATTTATTGATTTGGTAATATAGAACCAAGGAGGCTTTACTTCTAATATTGCCATATATTTTGCTGATATGCCTCACATCTCTAAATGGAAAGAAACAAGATTTTTTTTTGCTGAAGAAATGAAAGTTCAACTGCTGCTTGTTCAAAGGATGCATTACATTATTTATTCATTCTTTTATTTAATTTCAATAGCCATTATTGCAGCCAAGTATAATTCTAAAACTGTAAAACAATTAAAAGCAGTAAAAACAATTTAAAAATCCAAAGGATAAATATATGCAGCAGCCAAGATAATTAATTAACTAACAGTAAAGCCAAGAAGTGGGGCTCTTAACATAGTCATAGTCCCCAGCCCAATTACCCAGTTCTTAAATCCCATGGAAAGCCAACAGGGCTGGGGCCATCCTAATCTCCAAAGGGAGAATATTCCACAAAGCAGAGACGTGAGAGGGCAGGTTGCATGGAAAATGGCCAATACCTGGGCTGCTGTTGTCCTCTCTCTTTAAGCTTTTTCCCCAACACAGCGATATAGCAACATTGGCTAAAAAAGCTGGGCTGAGAGACAATTGGGTGTGCTGGTGTTGGTGTGTGGGAATAAGGTGTGTCTTCCTGTGTGGAAATAAAGTAATACAGCAGCTGGAAAGAGCTACTTTTTTTCCAGTAGTAGGACTTGCAAGGAGTAGTATTGGGGAAGAGTAGAGTAGTAGTGAACAGTGCGTACTAGCCTGTGAATGCTTGTGTGATTGTTGTGTAGGACCTGTATTGTTGTGTTGGCTCTCTTGTATTTTGGAGCCCTCTGACTTGGGTATACTTAAAAGAACCCATGATAAAGTTATGCCAGTGGTGGGATATCCATGAAAAGGTGAGATATTCAGAAGGTGAGATATCACACACAAAGTGGCAATGGCACAAGTTGAGGTGGCTTAAATTTGAGGAGTTCATTAAACACTTGATGGAAACAAAACTAACTTTGGCTGAAAAAGGGGCTACAGTGGGGAAGGCCCATCTTCTTTTGTCTTGTTTCTGTGCCTGTTTTTTTTTTCTCTAACCTTGAGATTACTCTTACAAGGCTTCATCTTTATTTAAATTAACTGAGCAGATTGGAAACCTAATATACATTACAGGAAAGTAAATTACAGTGATTTCTCAGGGATTTATTTCTTAAGCAATATATTTCAGTGGGTGTTTTTGGAATGTGATAAGGTTGGAGGTAATAACAATTAGGTTTCTATCAGAGCTAAAATGCATATTCAGTGAACACATGCCAGCAAAAGAGGCAATGCTGGTTAAACACTACCAATAAATTTAAGTGACATTCAGAAATAAGTACTCCCTTTGTCTCTTCCTACTCTGCCTTCGCATCTGTATGAGCAATATGCATTGCACAATAGCAATGTATTAATCCTTTAATTGTGAAAATTATAATCAGGTGGATAAAAATCTATATTTGAGGGGTAAGACTCAGATATCTTTAATAAATCATATTAGTAGAATGTAACTATACAAAGTATGAATCATTTTTTGTGTGGTTGAACCAGTGAAAATAATTAGATATGCCCAAGTTGGAGCCCCGAAAGTACTTTCTCCTAAGAGCTACAAATACCTGGAACCCATCATTTGTAAGCCACCAGACTCGACTGAAATGGGTGGCCATAGAAATTGAACAAACAAACAAATAAATCACAGTAAGGCTGTGGAGAGATAGCTCTAGTCTGCATACTGATTTATGCATGAAAGCTGAGCAAGTTTTCAGTCTAACTTTAACTAAGCACCTGCCATGTTTTCCTAAATACTCCTATAAAAGGCAGATAGCTATTCTCTCATTTAAATATTATCTTTCTTAAGAATCAGTCACACTGGTTTACAACATCAGAAATGTAAGAAAGAACTTAATGAATTGAATGATAATTTTTTTCACTGAAGCCAATGTGGATCCAATCACTCCTTTCAATGGTACATTGAAAGCCTACATATTAGAACATCAGATGTATTTTAGATATTTTATTGTTTTAGCTCTTTTTATAGAAATATTAAGTGGATGTCTATGGAGATTCTCGGTCATCCATATCATGGTTGTCCCAAAGGTGCTGTTGCTCAAAAGGCAACTGAACATTTTTGGATTTTTTTTCCTTGAAAATGTTTTGCTTCTCATCCAAGAAGCTTCTTCAGTTCTGTTTCTTCAGTTCTATTAAGTGGATGATTTGTTATGCAAATTTGTTGTCATATATAACTCAGTTCTAGCGGAAAGGGGACAATTTTTTAAAATACCACTTGCATGCAACATATTCCAAAATATTTTGCAGAGACATACAAGTATAGACATTATTAGGCACTAGAAAATCAAAAAAAGTGCCAGTTGGTGTATTGATTGAGGTATTGGTCTAGAACAGGGGTGTCAAACTGCCAGCCCACAGGCCGGATGCGTTATGCTGAAACCGCGCCCGTCCCATTGCCGGCAAAGGAAAAGAAGTCATGATGTGTCGCAACACGTCACGTGACATTGCGAGTTTGAGACCCCTGGTCTAGAAACTAGGGGTCTGTGAGTTCTAGTCCCAGCTCAGGCATGAAAAACTGGCTGGGTGACTTTGGCTAGGCAAAACACAGGTAAAAACTTCCCCAAGTGTCAGGAAATGTGAGTTTAACACCAGTCACTCTCAACCCAACTCCCTTCACAGGGTTGTGGAGTAAATAGGAGGAAGGAGTATTGTTATATTTTTATATAACAATATATAAGATTTTTAATTTAGATTCAAATGCAAGCATTTGGAATACTGTCATATGATATAACGAACCATTTCAAATATTTGAGTTAAAAAAGAAAAATTATAGTACCTATAAATTTCCAATACAGAGGATCTCTTCTCAATGAAAGAAAGCCCTAAGAACTAGAAGTTGTTCCCAGTCTCACATCTTTTTTCACTACACAATTTTAAATCTGTTATCACAACGTATCATAGTATCCAATACAAGATTATGCTCTTTGTCCATATCACATGCATGGTGTAAGAGAAATGTCTAAAAGATATTTTCCTTGATCTAAATAGGAATTATTTTCAACAAAAATGAGGAAAATAACAGTGAAGTTTAAATGTAAAAAATACATTCTCTGGGCAAACAAAAAAGGGTCTTAAATAATCCCGTTTGCCCCACCTTAGCCTACAAATACTCCTTGCTGCATTTTTAATAGAAAATCTATTATGAAGTATTCTTTTGCATTTTTGTCTAGATTAATGCCCAAAATTATTTACACTGATGAAATATAATTTGACTTGTATATCATTACCACAAAACTAAGTATCTGCTGCATTTTTTATGCTAGAGCAGTGGTTCTCAACCTTTCTAATGCCGCGACCCCATAATACAGTTCCCCATGTTGTGGTGACCCCCAACCACTTATACATCACAGGGTGCCAGGGGCATGGCCAAAGAAAAGGGGGAAAAATGGCAGACAGCCTTGTTTGGTGACCCCCGTGAAATGGTCGTTCGACCCCAAATGGGGTCCTGACCCACAGGTTGAGAACCACTGTACTAGAGGCCATGTTGGGGGTAGGACGTCAGAAAGAAGATAGGGCCAAGTCAAAGAAGTAAAAAGTAGAAAGACAAAAAGCTGTTATTTTTCACTTACTTAATAATTTCCTCTTATGCCATTATCATAAATCATGCTATATAGTGGTTTCTCTAAAAATTCTAGACACTGTCTTTTTAAGGAAATAAATCCTAAAGCTGAATTACACTAGGAAAGCAATAATTCCAGTTAAAATGGCAGTCTATTGTAACTTTTGGGAGGGATTCTGAAGCCCAAATGCAAATCTTTCAAGAGGGAGAGAAAGAGTGAGGAAGGAGTGAAGGAAAAAAAACTCTGACTTTATTCAGATACTATTATTATTATTAGTATTATTATATCTTTTATCCATTAAACATGAACCTCAGTCAACTGAAAATTCAAATTGGCTGGCACTGATGCTTGACATGGGTTGCTACCAGCATCCTAGGTGTCAACCAGGTATCTCCTTAAAATGTAAGATGTTCTGAGTAGCACAGTTTTTGTAACATTGCTGGAGTTATTGCAGGAAGCTGCAGTTTCTTGATGTATTTTGCAAAGTTTTTGGACATAGTTCCCAGTGCCCCGATGACAATGGGTACCACTGTTACACATTATTATTATTATTATTATTATTATTATTATTATTATTATTATTATTATTATTATTATTATTATTATTATTATTGATCATCGCACAGTCAGCCAGATGTTCAGACTGGATTTGGCATTTTGTCTACCTATCGAGTCCTTACCCAGGACCTGGGATAGGCAGATGTGGATGTTTGATGGTATTACAGATATCGTCGCAGGATGGAAGCAGTTCCTAATAAGGCTGCCTTTTGCAATTGATTAATAGCGAATTTGTCTATGCCAATGGTGTTCAAGTGGTGCTCCAGTTGTTTTGTGATTTCACCTAAGGAGCCTATTACTATTGGTACTACCCTTGCTTGCTTTTGCCACAGTCTTTCTATTTCTATTTGTAGGTCTTTGTATTTTGATATCTTCTCCAGTTCTTTCTCTTCTATTCTGCTATCTCCAGGCACTGCCACGTCCACTATCCAGACTTTTTTGTCTTTCTTATCGACAATTGTTAAGTCTGGGGTGTTATGTTGCAAGTGCTTGTCTGTTTGAATTCTGAAGTCCCAGAGCAGTTTAATTTTATCATTTTCTATGACTTTCTCTATTTTATGATCCCACCAGTTTTTGCTTACAGGCAAATGATATTTTTTGCAGATCTTCCAATGCACCATTGTTGCTACTTTGTCATGCTGCTGCTTGTAATCAGTCTGTGCAATCTTCTTGCAACAGCTTACCAAGTGGTCCACTGTTTCTTCAGCTTCTTTGCATAGGCGGCACTTACTGTCTTTTGCTGTCTTCTCAATTTTGACTTTGTATGCATTTGTCCTTAAGGCTTGGTCTTGTGCAGCCAGAATTAGTCCCTCGGTCTCTTTCTTCAATTTTCCTGCTCTTAGCCATTGCCAGGTTTTATTATTATCTGCTTTCCCAGCTATTTTTTTCATGTATTGGCCATGTAGTGCTTTGTCCTCCCATGCCTCTATTCTGTTCTTCATTTGGTCTTTCTTGTAGGCCAGTTTGGTCTCTCCAGTAGTCAGTAAGCCTTCCTGATATACTAATTTCAGTGCATCTTCATCATTGTTCTTCAGATATTCTTCCAAAGCCATATTTTCTTCTTCAACCCTCTGATGTACTTGTAGCATTCCACGCCCACCTATTTGCCTTGGTAGATAAAGTCTATCAATGTCACTGCGTGGATGAAGGGCGTGATTCATTGTCATTATTTTTCTGGTCTGCCTATCCATTGCTTTTAGTTCTGCTTGAGTCCAGTCCACTATTCCAGCTGTGTACCTAATGACTGGGACTGCCCAGGTGTTGATTGCCTTTATGGTATTTCCTCCATTGAGTTTGGACTTTAAGATCTTCTTCACTCTCTTGATGTATTCACCTCTAATCTTTTTCTTGACTTCAGTGTGCTTGATATTGTCAGCTTGAAGGATACCCAAGTATTTGTAGTACTCTTCCTCATCCAGACTCTTAATGTTATTTTCGTGGGGCATCTTGATTCCTTCAGTTTTCACTATTTTTCCTTGTTTGATAGTAAGTGTGGCACATTTGTCCAAGCCAAACTCCATTACAATATCTTGGCTATATATACGGACAGTGTTGAGCAGTGATTCTATTTCAGATGATGTTTTCCCATACAGCTTCAGATCATCCATGTAAAGGAGGTGGGATAGTCTGGCAGATGTTTTTGATGTTTGATAGCCATGTCCTGAGTTATTCAGTATTGTTGACAGAGGAAAGAGTGCAATAACAAATAGTAATGGTGATAATGAATCTCCTTGAAATATTCCTCTCTTGATATTAACCTCTCCCAGCTTCTCACTATTGATTTGCAACTGTGTCTTCCATTGTGCCATCGATCATTGCACAAATTTTCTGATGTTTCTACTGACTCCTGTTATTTCTAGGCACTTTATTATCCAATCATGTGGCAGAGAGTCAAATGCCTTTTTGTAGTCAATCCATGCCACATTCAGGTTGGTCTTCCTTCTCTTGCAGTTTTCCAAGATCATTTTGTCTATTAGGAGTTGATCTTTTGTTCCTCTGCTATTGGGGCGGTTTCCTTTCTGCTCAGGTGGAAAGAGATTGTTTTCAACTAGATGCTGTTGTACTGCATCAGCTACCACACCAGTTAGTAATTTGAAAGTTGTTGGTAAACAGGTAATTGGCCTGTAATTGCCTGGTGTTGCTCCTTTTGCTGGATTTTTTATTATTAGGTAGGTTTTCCCAGTTGTTAGCCACTTTTCAATTTCTCCTCCTTGTAGTATATTGTTGAACTGCTTGGAAATGAGTGGGTGTATAACAGTTAGATGTTTCAACCAAAACCCATGCAGTTCATCTTCACCTGGTGCTGACCAATTTTTGATTTTCTTTGCTCTTTTTTCTACCATTTTTGTTGTTATTACTAGTTCTTTCATTTCAACTTCTGTTTTATTTGCATCCACCTCTTTTAACCAAGCCGCATCCTTGTTGTATTTCTTTGGGTTATCCCATATCTGCTTCCAGAACTGTACTGTTTCTTCCTTGTCAGGTACTGACTGATTCCTTGCAGTTTCTCCATTGAGGGATTGGTAGAAACGTTTCTGATTGGATTGAAATTGGAGGTTCTGCCTATAGTTTGCAATTCGAGCTTCATATCTACTGATTTTCCTGGCTATAGCTGTTATTTGTTGCTTTATTATTTCCAGTGCTTCCTTGATCTTCCTTGTTTCTAAGTGGTATTTCTTGATTAGGTATTCTTTGGTCTTCTTGTTCCTCAGCTTCTTTTCTTTCATCTGTTCTAGCTTGCTTGCATGTGATCTTAACTTGCTGATCTTATTTTCTAGTCTAACCTTCCATTTTTATGGTGCACTGTTTCTTTGTTTTTCTTCTTTGTTGATTTTGCATCCCAGGTATTCTGTTATAACTGCAGCTGTGCTGTACATTAGTTGGTTTGTTTCTTGCAGTGAATTGGTGCTTATACTTGATATTGCAATATTTGCATCTTTTAATGCTTGTGCTAGCTGTTTCTTTGGAACAAGCTTCAATGCAGGTAGCCTTATTCTGTTGTTTTTGTGCTGTTCTAGATGCTCAGTTATTCTTTGTTTCAATTCTTTTATTTCTTTAGTTAGAGGGTTTTGTTCTTCCTGAGGTAGAGGTGCCTGTTTTCCAAATGAGAACAGTTGTATATCTCTGCTAGATTCCTTCACTGCCAACTCCCCCTGGTTTGCCTCTACATTCTGAATTACTTCTGGTAATGCTTTGATTTCTTTGCCCTGGGTAAACCTTTGCAGTTCGTCCAATTCTGTTTCTGTGAATACTTTATTTCGTGTTATAAATCGGCGTTGATCTGCTAGTCTCTGTTCTGTTATTTCTGATTCTGGATATTGTTCTTTCCAGAACTGGTGCATTCGTTTTAGATATCCTCTTCTTGTTGGACTTGATCTGTAATAACAGATCATTATTTCTTTGTTTTCCATCACTGTGTATCTGCGACGGGTAAACACCTTTTCTTCCAGTAGTTCTGCAGCTGCTGGCCCTGGTTGCTCAGCCAACAGTCCTGAGTCCTGTAACCCATTTTTCACCAGATATCCAGGAACTCCAATATCTAGCGCGGACCTTGTTAACCCGGGCGACGTCCGAGCCGGTATGGCATTCTGCAATTTACGTCTCACCATATTTTTTATGGGAGAGACACTCTTTGTCTGACTCCTCTGATGAGACTTGTCCAGTATGGTTGAACCTCTGGCATAGCTCTCATCTTCCTCAGAGTACACAAGCCCCACAACCACGTCAAGGTAGTGTCTCACTGGGGGATTATTATTATTATTATTATTATTATTATTATTATTATTAACAACAACAACAACAACAACAATATTAATAATAATGTTGGAAGGGACCTTTGCAGTCTTCTAGTCCAACCTCCTGCTCAGTCAGGAAACCCTATATCATTTCAGACAAATGACTATCCAATCTCTTCTTAAAAACTTCCAGTGTTGGAGCATTCACAGCTTTTGGAGGCAGGTTGTTCAACTGATTAATTGTTCTAACTGTCAGGAAGTTTCTCCTTAGTTCTAGGTTACTTCTCTCCTTGATTAGTTCCCATCCATTGCTTCTTGTCCTGCCTTCAGGTGCTTTGGAGAATAGCTTGACTCCCTCTTACTTTAAATAAGGCTGTTGCAATATGAAGCATGCTTTATATCTGTATATTGTTTAACACCTAATCTATAATTGCATGGGAGTTTTCTGGCTTATATATTCATATTATACAATAAAGATGTATTTATTGCATTCACAGATGTCGATGAGGCTGTATTTCAAGCAACACAGAAATTGTTTTATGTTGTACAAGATAAAAACATAATATATAATGTGTTCTTTGGAACAAAATTGCTTAAAACTGTTTTTATGGGGCTAGGTGGGAATACCACTTTGAAAGAAGACTTTCAAAAGAAATGAATTTCATTAAAAAAAAGCAGCTTCTAGAAAACCTCTGATGATTTCATAAGTTCATAAATGACTGGTTATTGGAAGATTTGCCTGCTGGATTATCGACTGGTTTATCTAATATCAAAACTGCTACCCCAAAGGTTAATTTCATATATTCCTGCTTTAAAAAAATAATTAGATTTTAAAATAGTAGGATGCTTGTGGTAGTAAGTATTATTGGATTTAAAACTGGAAAGATCTCAGTATGCTCACTATCATAAATCATGCTGTATAGTGGTTTCTCTAAAAATTCTAGACACTGTCTTTTTAAGGAAATAAATCCTAAAGCTGAATTACACTAGGAAAGCAATAATTCCAGTTAAAATGGCAGTCAATGTTTCATAATGCAGCAAAATTTCTTAAGAAAGGCCACTCTTGATTGCTAACAAAGTAGAAAATGTAATGAGTGAGGGACTCTTTAAGAAGCTAAATCAGCAAATGGCCAGAAATTAGATATAAAGTAGACAAAAACAAGAATGTTCAAGTACAATAGTAAAATAGTTTTCTGTTTACTCAGCTAAAACAAAGAAATCCAAAGAAATGTATTGTAAAGACTATTAAATCTTTAAGACGGGTTATTGTTGTAATAAAAAGAAGGACTATTAAGGGAGATTTTAAACTATATTATAATTTTTTAAATGATGTCACAAAAATATGCTGTTGTAATTATGTATTTGAATTCTAGAAGTCAAATGTTAAACATAAACATGGTCACAAATATATCCCCTTGAAAGCAGCAGAATAACTTCTACCTAAATTAGAATTGTTTTCATCTAAATCTCTATTTACTCTGTGCTTCCCCCTTGTGATCAGTAAGTCATGCGCTGCTGAAGAGCAAATGCCAATTGGACTGGATCTCCAATATAATGAGGGCATTATGACAATATATTCTGATTTTTGCTTTTATATTTTATTTTATTTGTTTGTTTATTGGATTTATGTTTTATTTTGAATACTGAAATAATTCAATCATATTTCTATATTGAGCTTTCTTTCTGTAGTTAGAATCTCTGGAAAAGCAACATTTTAATTGCCTTGAGACAACAATGTTTACAGAGTATAGGGTCCTTAGTGCTCTCTGAGCTTGGTTGTTTTCTTGCTGATGCTTCATTACCCAAGAAGGTAACATCATCAGTGCTAGGAGGGAGTGGGGTTTGCTTTTGGTTTATATACATTGCCCTGTCAATGTTAGTGGGAGTGTTGTTGGTGATTCCTTGCTTAGGCTGTTTACTGTTTGATTGTTTTTCTGAGTTGGTAATTCTATGTAGTGTTTAAAGAGGTAGTCTAACTCGCACAACAATAAAGCCCAGATGGCATGGTACCTGGTTATTTTCAGGACACCTCTCCCGAAGAATATCTGCTTGTCCACCAGGTCAGAGAGGGTAGGCACATTCCAGGTCCCTTCCCTGAAATTCTTCCACCTAGTGGGACCTAGTGTGAAGTGTGCTTTTCCAGGGGCTGCCCCTACCATATGCAATACCCTCCCCCTGGTGATTTGGCAGGCCTTCATCTTTTCAGACTTTTGGAAGGTCATCAAGACCTGACCTTTTACCAAGACACTGGGATAAGATTAAATAGAGTAGTGTGGATAATTGCTGCCAGGTATTTTAAGGGGATGATTAAGGGGGGCAGGCTTTTTGTTTGGGTTTTCATTTTATGCTTATCTTTCATAGTTATTGGGCTTTCTTTCTGTTGTGAGTCACCAAGAGTTATTTAAGATGAGTGGCTATACAAATAAATTAGCCAGTGAGGACTTAAAACTTGCTTGAAACTTGAGTCATCAGCAATCTGTTCAGAGGAGAAGGGCAGAGGGATTAGTGAGGTCTGTAACAGTCTAGAGTTATAATGTATTAAAAGTCTTGTCTGAATCCTCTGAGCCAGAGGTTAAAGAAGCAAACTGGTGGACTTGCAACCTGAAGGGGTAGCAGGCAACCAGACATGTGTAAGAGTCAGTGAATCTCCTCATTGAAATTTGATTCTGTTCTGCCTGGACATCTTGCCTAGGCCTTTACCCATCTGCATGGGAGGAGAGGATGGTGACACCTCTATTCAAGTCATACAAGCCACCTCTACTCAAGTCATACTAGCCATACATACCAGTTACAGAAGAGAAATCTCCAGCCTCTGTTGGAGATGACTCTCTGGCTGGAAACCTGCAGCTCTACTGCTCTTGCTCCTTATCCTGCATGTCAATCTTCCGCTTGATATTTAGACTAGCTCATGCCATTCTTTAGCACTCAAATTGTGGATTATTATAAATAACTGATAGTTCTAAATCTGCTTTTTCTGTTTCCTTACATTTAACCTATCTTGGTTATAGAGCAAATGTTCTCTGGTTAATTCCTAATTAAATTCCTAAGTACTCACCTAATTCATGGCTTTTATTAAGACATTTACAACACAACAAATCAACTCAGCCAGAGGCACAATATAAAATTCACCCAAGCAAGAACCAGCCAGGTTAAGCCAAGACCAATGCAATAGAGCAAGTACATGCCTTTGGAGATTCTCAGTCATCAGCTAGGTAGGTCATGTTCCAAAGGTGCTTTTTCAAAAGGGCTTTCTTTCTTTCTTTTCCTTGAAGACATTTTGCTTCTCATCCAAGAAACTTCTTCACTTCTGACTGAATGGTGGACAATGGAAGGATTTATATTCCTTGCAGTCATCTGGTTGTTAGCACGCTCTCTGAGAGTCGTTGAGGCCACTTGGGGGTTTATCCGTGCCCTCAGGGCCACCAGAATAGTATAGATGGGTGTGGAACCCTCTTGGAACTTCTGAGAGGATTGTGTTGTAAAAAGGAGATAAGGTAAAGTGACTACAATAGTCAGGAATACTTATTACCTGCTTGAGGAGGTATACCTTTTGAATTCAGGTATTACTTTTGAGTATAATGCATAAGCCTTCATTAAAATCAATGATTTTCTTCTCCATCTGTTATAATATTCCATTATATAAGACTTTGTAGCAAACCAATGATTTCCAGATGTAATATGGTCCTTTTGTTCAAAATGTCTAAAAATGAGTCCATCAACTTTTTCTTCCTTGCCACTTAAATATAAATGTCTATGCATTAAGCCACTAATATAAGATACAAATATATTTGTTTTATATTACCATACTGGAGTCTGAATATAATATGTCATGTAAAGAATAGCTATAATCATAGGATATGTTTTCTTTGAGAATTGAACTTTTTATCTAGTACCTACTTTAACCTGTATTATTTTATTAGGATATAGATAGTCCTCAGTTTATGATCACAATTAAGACTAGAACTTCTGGCACTTAAGGGATGCAGTGTTAAGTGAGTCATACTCAATTCTATGATTTTTTTTTTGTCTTAGTGGTTAGTTAAGCAAATCAACAAAGTTGTTAAGCAATTCAAGTAGTCATTAAGTAAATCCACCTACCCCCATTGACTTTGGAAGTCTCCTGGGAATTTTGTAAATGGCGATCTGGTGAATTCAGAATGCTATAAAATAACCTATATGACAAAAATGCTATCACAAAAAATTATGCTATAATGAAATAACACATTTCAGATTTTTTGTCATATTTACTGTGAACATGTCATAATTGTCATATTTGAATACATTCAGTGGCTGAGTTCACACATTGTGATTTATTGAACAGGCTGAAATTGTGTAAATTCATACACAATGTATGATAAATTACAGAATTCAGAACATACTGGGTGAGAGTAAATAAGTCAAAATAAAATAAACTACATTAATGTTTTGTGCCATGGTTCATTTCTATCTATAAATAACTTACCATCTCAAATATTGATTTTTAATATTTGTTGTGATGTTTGTTTTAATGTTGATGCTCTTAGTTTAAATAAATAATAAAAAGTCTTCAGATGTCCAAGGTTTAATATCATTTGAATTAAACCTTGTATAGGAAAATAATTAAGTTAAGGTGAAATTCATGGAGTGGTCAGAAAGGTTAACGTACCAGCCACAAATTCATCCCCCCTTTTTAATACAATTTGTGCATTCATATTTACCATCCTGTCTTGTCCTATTCTCTGCCTTTACCTTCTCAGCTGACTCCCCTGGTGGGGACTTGTATTCCTGGGAATTCAGATTGTCCATCCCATTCAATTTCCTAGCTCTACTTCTCTTCCCAGTCCCAAGTATTTGAAGGCAGGAATATAAGGTAAACTTATACAGCTCTCCTTTAAGAGATTTTGAATCTTACTTTGTACAGAGCAATAATAATAACAGTGAGATTCTTAGAGGCTTCTTGTAAGGATTAGAAGGTAACAATATATACAAAGCACTTGGAACTTTTAAAAGTGTTACATGAATGAAAATGACCATTATTTGAAATAAGTTATTGTATTAAGTATTTTGGCAAATGTTTTTAGTCAACTGAAGTCATCTGGCATATGGAAGTATGAATAATATTTACATATAACACTTAGAAAATTTCACAATTAGCTAAATTGTAAATGAGAAGTCTTTGCATATGTTTATTGTAATTATTGTAGCAACAACTCAAAGTTTTATGAACAATATTACTACTATTTATTATACGTTTGCAATTAGATAGGTCCTTGTATTGAATAATATTATGCAAATGTTAAAAAATGTTTTTTCTCAAGACTTTCTCATAACCAGAAACCAGGTTCAGGTTAACATTTTTACAAAAGAAGATTGTACACATGGCATATATCTTAGTTAAAATTAGGCACTTTAAAGCTTTGCTCTTGCAAGCCCAGTGTACAGTAGGTCTATTTTTTTTTCTTCATTGGTTTGTTTAGCTGTAATACTGTAACAAGGAGAACTCTAGTCTTGCTGAAACAAAGAAATATTGTACTTTTAATACAAAAGTAAAATGTCAAAATGAAGTGTTATATCTGTAATTTTACAATTTTAAATTATCATTAAAACTTGGTATTTTTTTTAAAGTAGACTTCTAATTTGCTAGCGATAATTATAGCAAGGGATCACCCAGCACCACACAATGTGCAACACACAGGATAGTTATCAGGAGGCTTTTTGAAAGGTGGGCCAGAAGCAAGATAATGTAATTAGTGTATTCTTGAAATTGTCTCTTAAAATGGAAACATTTTATCGGTAAAACTATTATGTTGGGTTCATGTTATTCATCTTTAAAAGGATGGCAAAGGAATTTAATAAGTTTTAAATGTGAAACTAAGATTAATAACATTACTTTTTAATACACAGTGCAGAGAAGCATGAAAGATGGTTAATTTGTGCAAATACCATGAAAAGTTCAGGTGGCAATTAAAAAAAACAAAACCAAAAGATAGGTTTATAGCCAATAAAGGAGAATATGTGTAGCTGATGATGTTACCTGGTTTGGATAATGAAAGATCTGCAAGAAAATAACCATGCTCAGACAGCACCATGGCCCCCTCATAAGTTTATAGATAGCTATTTTTTAAACTGATTAAAGGCTATTTAATTTATTGCTATTTTTCTTGAAAACCTAGATTCTGGCCTGTTAGAGATGTCACTTCTTGGTTCCCTTATTTAAATTGTTATGATGACAAATTTAGTTTGTCATTTGTTCCTTGAAAATAAGAATGCTGACAAAGTTTACAAAAAAAAATGCACTCATCAAGTGAACTTCACCTGGTTGCAATTTTCTTTTTTAATAAGAGCAGACAAATTTACCCTGAAAGTGTTACTGTTTATAATTAAGAATGATGTATATTTTGTAATGAGGTCTATTTGTGTGCCTGCGCAATCAGCATTCATTCACTAGGCTGGCAGCATTGGTAGCTGTTCTTGGTGGATACTTTGAGGACAAAAAGCTTTGTCCTTAAAGTTTTATTTTATTTTATTTTATTTATTTATTTTTGTAGACACTATATGCATGCCACTCTGAGAAAACTGGAAAATATCTGGTAGAAATCCATAATGCTGGCCTTAATTGCTTTATAGCAGAAGCAAAATGTATGAAAATGATATAATTTACTATCACTTAGTATGGAGGATTGTAGATTATTCTTTTGTATTCAAATAGTGCTTAAATAATTATAGGAGCTATTAGTTCGAATTCCAATGTTCAAAGCTTTATTTTCCCCACTGTACTTTAAATGAAAAAAATATTCTGGCTGAGGATAAGAGCATGGCTAGCAGTAGTCCTTGACTTACAAGCATTCGTTCAGCAACTGTTCAAAGTTATGATAGCACTGCACAAAGAGATTTCAACCCATGTCCAAAGTTACAGCTGTTGCAGTGCCCCCGGAGTCATGTGATTAATGTTTAGCAGCTTGCCTGCACTTACGACCACAAGGTGCCTTCAATTTGTCCTCTTCCACCTTTTCCCCCATTTATGCTGTGATGCCAGCTGCGATGGCAGGGTGGCAGGGGGTCAAAATATGCCTCATACATAGAGCTATGCATCACAAGATATAAAAATAATGTCAATTACAGACTTTATGTATGATAAATATTGCAGATAGGATACAATAACAAATTGTGAAATGAGTGTTGTAAAGATGGTGTGTTGGTTCTTTCTTTTTATTTTGTTTTAGTGGATTGTCCTGTTAACAATCACTTTGCAAATCTTTATTTTCCAATTAACAATGTAGTAAATAGACCAAGAAACTTAGTCACACATACTAACCCAATTGTGCTCTTGAACATATGAATGATTCTTACTGGTGTTAGAGACTGACACAGAAAATAACAGCTTGAAAAGAAAAATCTACAAGTTTATTTTATTTGATATCTTTATTTTTGTAACAACAGCCTTTAATCTTTAAAAACAACTGTAAAAAATTAGTACAAACTAAAAATATAAACTAAGAAGGAAAAGAAAAAAGTCTTATATTTTATGCTTATCAATAGTTACTGGTTTATCAAGTAATTCACCACTATAATATGAATAATGCAAGATATCATAGAATCTCTGCAGTAGTAACACATATTGCTGTATCCTTTGCTTGGTAGAAAATAACATGTTAAAAAGAACTATCTAGCTGTATATTCAAAAGTGACCCTTTTATATTTCGGGTTGCCTAGTCATTACATTAAATGATAATGTGATTTGTTTAGCATTGTGAGAATGGAACTATTGTGAGTTGTAAACTATGTTTTTATGGCGATTTATGGCAAAATATAATCAAAATAAAATTTGAAACATGTAGAAATCTCACTGTCAAGAAATGTGATGCTTGCATAAAATAATGTTATTTTAAAAAATCCCACAGGATCATATCAAATGCATCCTGAAAATAACCCATCTGATTTATTTTATTTTAAACTAGGAGATGCACATCAGGCTGTAGTTTAAAGTTTAGATTTGATATGAGTCAGGCCATCATTACCTCAGTACAAATATTTCATATATTAGGGAAATCATTCTTTTTCAGTTTTCCAGAAGCTACTCACCCAGGAAACCAAAGCCAGTTAAAAACAGCTTCAGTATGGCTTACTTGACATGAAAATAGCCCATCACCTCTTTTTCCAGAAGAAAATAATCTTTTCCAAAAAATAATAATGCTGGGACAACATATTCTTCAGTTAGAAACTACAGATTCATATCATTTTTGAAAATGCCATTGTACATGACAGAAACAATTACTTTGCCTACAATAAGCCAGACTAGTAAGCAAAATAATGACAAAGCCAACTGGGGAATTTCCCCTCAGGCCTAGATCATCTAGAGTTCTAGCAGTGACTTGGCTAGATATTTGCTATAGTTTATAGTATTTGTTATGAAAATAGTGATATATTTAACATATTCCAAACATATCTTGACAATGTGGATATCTTCATTCAAAGATTATTTTTTGTTGTGGCTACTAGGAAGCTGTCACTAGTTGTCATCACACAATCAGCCAGATGTTCAAACTGGATTTGGCATTTTTGCCCATTGATTGAGTCCTTCCCAACAACCTGGGATAGGTAAATGTGGATGATTGATGTGTTACAGATATTGTAGGATGTAAGTTTTTCCAAGAAAAGCTGCCTTTTGCAATTGACCAGTGGTAACTTTTGTCAATGCCAATGATGTTCAAGTGGTGCTCCAGTTGTTTTGGGATTACACCCAAGGTGCATATGACTTAGTACTACCTTTGCTTTCTTTTGCCACGATCATTCTATTTCTATTTTTCAGGTCTTTGTATTTTGTTATTTTCTCCAGTTCCTTCTCTTCTGCTGTCTCTAGGTACTGCCACTGCCATTCTCCTATCCAGACTTTTTTGTCTTATCGACAGTTGTTAAATCTAGGTTGTTATGTGATAGGTGACTGTTTGAATTCTAAAGTGCTAGATAACTTTAGCTTCTTCATTTTCTATGAATTTTTCTATTTTATGGTCCCAACAGCTCTTGCTTTCAGGCAAATGGTATTTCTTACAGATCTTCCAGTGCATCAGCAGCAGCAGCAGCATTTTTTTATTGCTGTTGTTGTTGTTTGTGTTGTTGTTGCTGCTTCTGCTGCACATCCAAACAAGGAATGATTGGTAAAACTCCAGAAACTTTCCTGTTGACTAGTGATGATTGTGATATTTTCCCATCTTGGTTAGCAACAAACATTTAAGTCTCACTTCTGAGGATTAGGGTCATATGCTTGCTGTTTTCTTTGCAGCAATAAGGATATTGATTGCAATTTTATTTGAACTGAACAAATGCCCACGATACTTGTTAGCTTCATACAATACACTAAGGCCAAATAAATATTGTTGTGATTTAGCATTGTGTGTGGATACTGCTATTGTAATTTGTAATCTTAGATGAATTCAGCTAATTTAGGGGCTGTTTGCACAATTTAGCCAATTCAGTGCATTCAACTCATTGTTAATTGCTTCTTTAAACAGGAGGCTATAATTTTTTTCTCGTAATCAAACTTCAACTTTATACACATACAAACACACGTGCATGAAGCAAAGGGGAGGCATACACACACACACACACACACACACACACAGAGGGATTTTTTTGTCATAGAATGCCCAGAACGGAGGTCCGGCACTTTTTTTTGGATGGAACCTTGTAGGGTAGGCAAGGCGGGTTGTATGACATGTATGAGTTCTGGCACCTTTTTTTTTTTTTTTTTACAGAAAAAGCACTGTTTCCTTCCCTTCCTGACACAGCTGACAAAGTGAGAAAGAGCCTGTGGCGTAGAGGTTAACACAGCTGCCTAAAGTGCAAGCAGCCCAGGTTCAAATCTCAGAAGGGGTATGTTTGGCTGATGAGAGCTAATTAACTCGAAATAGCTATTCCATTCTCCCTTAATTCTTTGTTAGCAATCCAAATTTTAATATGTATGTATGTATGTAGGTAGGTCTTTGGTTATTCGGGTTTTCTCCCGCGTAAAATTGGAAGTGTCTTGGCGACGTTTCAACGAAGTCTCATTCGTCATCCTCAGGCTGGTGTTTTCGGCTTTGTGCTTCTAGGAGCAATGTGTGATCGTAGCTGTTTCTTCCTTTTAACTGCCAGTGGGGGCAGTGGGGGTATGAACTGATTGGATGAGAGCTTGGCTGTGTTCTGATTGGATGGAGGTGTGTTCTGATTGATTAGGAGCTTGGCTGTGCTCTGATTGGATGGGGGGTTGGCTGTGCTCTGATTGGATGGGGGGGTTGGCTGTGCTCTGATTGGTTGGGGGAGTGTTCTCTTTGGGTGGGGGCTTTGTTGTGCTCAGGTTAGTCTGAGTTGCATGGGGATGTGAGATGGTGAGCTGCATTGCTATTCTTTGGCTTCGCGTTCGCATTCGTGCCTCATCTTCATGGTGGGTGTCAGTTTGCTTCATGTATGGATTGGAGGGGTTTAAAGTGGCTAATGATGCAGCTGTGGTCTGGCTTCTGGTTTGTGGTCATGCCTCATCATTGGTGTGGGTTTCGGTTTGCTTTTTGCGTGGACGTGTGGTGGTGACATTCTGTGTGGCTTTTGTGAGTGTGGGTCTGGTGTCATTCTTTGTGTTAGGGACTCGTTTGTCAATAAGGGCGGGTTTCCAAATGGCTGGTAGGCGGGAGGTATCATCTTGTTTGTTCATGCTGTGTGAGAAGGAGCCTGTGGCCTAGAGGTTAATACAGCTGCCTGACATGCACACAGCCCGGGTTCAAATCTCAGAAGGGTATGTCTGGCTGAAGAGTTAAGAAGCTTAAAATAGCTATCCCTTTATTCTTTGTTAGCAATCTAAAAAGTGTGTGTGTGTGTGTGTGTGTGTGTGTGTGTTCGATGAATAAAAGGCGATCACCAGGAAGTAAAACAGTGAAGTTTTAATAAATAAGAACTAAGAACTATAAAGAAGAGGGTGGCAACACAAGTGTAAAATGCAAAGACGCATCACGCAGCACTATGAGTGATGTAAGGATCAGCCGGCTGGGACCTGTCACGAGGTCCATGAGCCGAATGCGGGCGCGGCTGTGCTCATAAGCAAGGTTCCCCACTCCCTGGTTTTACACCCTGACGATGATGGCAGGTCTGTAGCCATCGAAAGCTCGGTTATTTGTTAAAACTTCACTGTTTTACTTCCTGGTGATCGCCTTTTATTCATCGAACATATATGTACCCAGGAATCATCATTCTTCGATTTTTAGCATAATTTTTAGTGTATATATAAACTGGATGCAATATTCCAGGTATGGCCTTACTTTGCAGCAGCCAAAAAAGCTAATACAATCCTTGGTTGTATAAACAGAGGCATAGAATCAAAATCACATGAAGTATTAATACCATTTATAAAACATATGAAGAATGGTTGCAGGATTTGGGTTTAGCTAGTCTAGAGAAAAGAATGACTAAGGGGAACATCAGCATTCCAGTATTTGAGAGGCTGATAGCAGTAGTCCAGTATTTGAGAGGCAGGACAAGAAGAAATGGGTGGAAACTAATCAAGGAGAGAAGCAACCTGGAATTAAGGAGAAACTTCCTAACAGTGAGGACAATTAACCAGTGGAACAGCTTGCCTTCAGAAGTTGTGGATGCTTCATCACTGGAAGTTTAAAGAAGAGACTGGACAGTAACTTGTCTGAAATGATATAGGTCTCCTGCTTCAGCAGAGGTTTGGACTAGAATACATCCAAGGTCTCTTCCAGCTCTAATTCTGATTGACTGATTGACTGTAAACAAATAAAAAGTTATAGTTACATAAACCATGGCTTACAAAGTTACATGAGCACAGTCACCGACTCACAGCCACAGGAACATGTAACTGCTAAACAGGTAACAGCTATTGAGCTGTTATTGATTTGATTTAGTTTCTTTGTTATTATTTATCATTAAGAAAAGGTCTTTGAATACTTCTCTTTGCCTTCTCTTCTTAAACTGAAATATAAGCCAACAGCTGCATAGAGAAGAAAAAAATATTTGAAAGTGACAATGGTTCTGGTAGGAAAATTAAGCTGAGAACCAAGCATGAAAGTAATACTCCGAGATGCCAATTACTTATTCCTTTGGTCACAGCAAGAAACTAATTTTGTTAGCGATTTAATAGTCCTGAAGATACAGGAAACTAATCATTTTCGCCTTTTCCTTTGCAACTGGGTACAGCTGAAGTACAGGGGGAAAAATTGCCTACTTGATTTACATTTCCTTTGAAACTGTCAGCACCTGCTAGATTATTGTTTATATTTGTAGGAAATCACATCACCTCTGGCAATCATTGGCACTGTTCCATATAGAGAAATATTTAATTCTGAATCTTTCCTTAATCATAATTGATTATGATAAACTGCTTTGAGTCACAAGCTATACTGGAATGCTATTTCTGTTACTGGTACAATTTCTCATTAAATTAACTAGAAAGGGCAAGGATGTCAGATATCCAGTTTCTAGCTAACCACTCGACACTGTATTCAGAAAGATATATACTTGTTGGGGCAATAATTTAATAGGTCGCCAGAAAAAATGTTCGTTTTTTCTTTGTTTTGTGATCTTAGGATTTCATGTACTTATATACCTCTAATGTATATATTGCTGATTTTTTTTAATGTGGAAGGCTGGAATTTTTATCTTGTTTTTAACAGCTGGAATTGGGGCACTGGAATACAATATATCAGCCTATGTTGTTGCTACCTGTACTCAGAATGTACCACTTACAAATTAGACTAAATTGCCCTTTTGGTGTATTGAGTATTTCTACAGTAATCCAATCTTCCTTTTATAAATCATAGTCAGTAGCAATGGCCTTGAAAACATCTTTGAGTTTCGGGAACTGATAATTAATTACG
The DNA here is from genome assembly GCA_024509115.1 of Crotalus helleri. Taxonomy (NCBI): domain Eukaryota; kingdom Metazoa; phylum Chordata; class Lepidosauria; order Squamata; family Viperidae; genus Crotalus; species Crotalus helleri. Next base: position 144,423 of record JAKSXO010000198.1, on the reverse strand, counting down.
TTAACATCACCCTGGCTAGATATCTGTATTTTGCCCCTGAGGTTACCAATCTTGAGTATATCATGGTGATTTTTGTATGCAGCAAAGTAGATGGGTGAAGTGGAATAACTATCTTGTGTAAAGCATTTTCTCTCTTTAATCCAGTGATTCATGATACACTATATCATTATTTGAACATGATAAAGGCAAAGAAAAGTGCTGCCCAGAAATAGCAGTGGCAATGCCATCAGTAAAAAACATGATAAGTAGATGTAGTTTTAAAAAACTCTCAAGCTATTTTTTTTTACAGAATTACAGGTAGTCCTCAAGATACAAATGGTCAAAGAATGTTCAAAGTTACAACAGATCCCAAAAGCTCCATGTGACCCTGTTTCAAAGTTACAATGGCTACAGCATGCCCACAGTCAGTCACCCTTAGGACTGACCAATGACAGGCTCCATTACAGTCATAGGTCGAGGACTACATGTATCAGTGCAGGATCACCAAGACAGCTTTATAATTGAATGAGAGTTCAGGAAGACAGTCATAAGTAATACAAACTAGACAAATAAGGAAGCATTCCAAAAATATAAACTCTTGCTCTGGTCAAGTTCATGGTCTGGCCTTAAGTTTTTTTTGTCTGAAAAGAAATAGCTCCCTTGTCCTGGTTCTAGGACTTCTTATTGGTCTTCATCCCAGATCCTCCCTCTTGGGGCAGCCTATTACTGAGGTGCAGAAGCTAGATCACATAGATCTGGCAGGAAGCTAGTGCTTTTTAGTAGGAAAATAGTACCTGCTCTGCTCTAAGTAAATACTCTGATAGCTATGGAGGAGGAACATGAAGGAAATCAGCAACCTATAGTGCTTCAATTGGGATAGTACATTTCACCCCGTTTCTGAGGAAATCCTATTGTGCGCTTCTTGGGGACAGTTGGGTATATCAGAAATGTTATGGCATTTCAAGAACAGTATCAGTTTGGAGAGCTAACTTCCAGAGCAGTCATTCCTTTCAGCATTTTTGCACACACTGGATTTTTTTAAAATTGAAATTGAATTTTCCATGTATCTGAAAAATGATTCACTTTCAGATCTGCAGAACTCCCTTAGAAGCTTACAAAAAGTTACTATCTGAATAATAAATCATTTATATCTTCAAAAAGAACATTTTCAGAGTGAAGAATGACCAACCATTTGTTATATATGTGTATTATGAATTATTTGTACCTGCAGCATATAATTTCCTAGATGTTTATATGTCTAAAAATACAGATGCAGAATTCAAGCTTCTTATTGACAATTATTAATTGTGGTTAAGTAATGCATCCAAAGCATAGATCAAAGAACTGGAGGCTAAAACGTATGATAAAAAGTTGTGGGAACTGGATATGACTAATCTAATTAAGAGAAGGACTAGCGGTGACATGATAGCAGTCTTCCAATATTTGAGGGGCTGTCAAAAAGAGGAGCAACTGAGGGCAAGACAAGAAGTAAGGTTTGGAAACTTATTAGGGAGAGATCCAACCTAGAATTAAGGAGAAACTTCCTGGCAGTGAGAAAAATTAATCAGTGCAATGGCTTGCCTCCAGAAGTTGTGGGTGCTCCATCACTGGAAGTTTTTAAGAAGGGATTGGACAGCCATTTGTTTAGAATCATATAGAATCTCTGGCTTAAATGGGGTTGGGCTAGAAGACCTCCAAGATCCCATCCAACTTTGTTATTCTGTAATTTTGTAAGCTTAAAAAGGATTAGACTGTAATTGCTATGAGAAATGTGGATCCATCTATCCAGATTTATAAATTAGAAAACAGTTCACATAACTCTGATAGGAATGAAGCATGAACTGAAAAGTAGATTGTTGGTTAGATCTTGAGATACAGGTTAGAAAGCCCAAAGCAGTACTATAAATCCAGATTCATATATATAATTTGAAATATGAAGAATTGAGGCTCTATCCCTGGGAACATAAACAATCCTGTCTTTTGGAATTCAGGAGACCTTTAAATTGAAGTTTATTTTTTAATTCCCAATCTTCATTTCTTCCTCTTCTTTTCATCATTTGTTTTGTTCTCTTCACTGTTAAAAAAACTTTGTTGTTAAAGGCTGTAGAGATTACTTAAGAAGGAAAAACATACAGGAATACCTGGAGACCAAATAAAAAAGATGAAATAAACATATAGGATTGCTTTACACTTTCCATTTCCTTTCCATTCCCCTTCATATAGAGGCATATTACTTCATCCTGTCATTATGTCCATTAACCTTGCTATACTTATTGTAATGGAATGTGAGGATGACCTTGGGGAATGAGGGGAAGAGAAGTTGTCTAATAAATAATCAGGCAAGAGAAGAGTTTTCCTAGTGATATAATGGTCAGAGAAAGAAATTAGAAAGGACTCACCCTAACAGATGAAGCAGTTAGCATTTGGCAGATTCTGTTAATGTAGCTTTACAATAAAGTAGCATTAGTTTCCTGTCTGGTTTACCTGGGAGGGCTAAAATCAACCTTGCAGATTTGAAGGTGCAAACTTCCTGATGCTACTTTTAACTGCTTCATCCATTAGGCTGGGTTCTTCCTAAGTTTCTTTCTCTGACTATTAAGCCCCTGGGGGTTCCTGCCCCTCTGGTCTGAATGTTTCCTAAGTAGCATATCTTCCGTTCTTTCCCCAAGATCATCCACACATCTCATTACATCTATATTGCTCTGGAAGCCTAACCTAATATCCTAATATCAGTTAGACAAGAATTTTGTTTGACAATTGTCACTATTCAAAACCTGTTTTGTTATCTGGCTTAATATTATTGATTACCTTTATGTTGATTTCAGTGTGTCTCATGCTGCCAGTTGTGAATGGCAAAAATTAGGATAACCACAAGTCAGCAGTAGCACTAGCTACAGAATGGGAGGAAGGGAGAAAGAAAGAGAGGGAAGAGAGAGAGGGGGGGGACCAATATTTGCTGCCATATAGTAAATAGAAGGGATTTGTGCAGCCCAGAGTAGGGATAAAAGCTATTTTGTACCAGATTGCTGATCTAGTGTTTGCTTCACATCATACCTACATTATAATCCTATAGACCAGGGATAGGCAATCTTGGCTCTTTTATGACTCGTGGACTTCAACTCCAAGAATTCCTGAGCCAGCTGGCTCAGGAATTCTGTGAGTTGAAGTCCACGAGTCATAAAAGAGCCAAGGTTGCCTACCCTTGCTATAGACTATATGTTCAGTCAGTTATGTCTCTCGATTAGTGTTATTTTGTGTTAACAAAAATAGCAAAGCACCCTATTGCATTTATCAATTACTACAGTTGGGTTAGATGGGAAGAAGGGGGAGGAAAATGGAAGGGAGAAAAAAAGTTTAGAAGCTTAACTGGTGTTTCAGATGTGTTAGTGAAGCATTTTATTTAAGATTATCAGGTTAAACTCATGCCAGAACCATGGTGTGAAAAGTCATTTAAAAATAAGAGGATTTATTTCCTTTCAAAAAGAGACTTGACAGTTTAAAACCAATAGACAAATTAGCAGATGAAGCAATTTTGCTTTTATATAAGATGAGCTTCAGAGTAGGAATTGATATTAAATATATATTTGGCTTATTGATTAATAACAAACTTTGTTTATAATAATTATTTATATCCCTTGGCTATTAGCTGACTCAGATCCATTTTATTAGGGCTTATTAAAATATATGAAAAGAATATTGTTAGGTCAAAATAATGGTATCCTGAATTTTATTACTACAGTAAACAATTGAAGTAGGTTTTTAGTGATGGCAGTGATGTGCAACATTTAGTATGGGTGACCTCTCCAATATATGTATGGCCATATTTTGAATTTTAAAAAAGGTATAATCCTGAGTGGCTTAGGTAGAACCACATAAGCACAAATTGCTATATGTTTTAACTATCTGTCCATCTATATGGTTATCAGTAAATTATTTCTCTAAAACCTGAGAATAGCCATATCTCATAGTCATTATTTACTTCCTTCAGAACTTTCAGGTTCTTAATGTTGAAGTAATACATATACTGGTCCAATAACACCTGCAAGGATTTAATGATACCACTGAAGAAGGCTAATGGGTTTTTATTTATTTGGGTTATATCCAGTGGTGGGATTCAGCCAGTTCGTACCACTTTGGCAGAACCGGTAGTTAATTTTTTGTTGCTCAGGCCCAGAATAGACTTCCGGAAGCGGCGTCCACAGAGAACTGGTTGTTCACATATTTGAATCCCACCACTGGTTATATCTATCTTTAATTTGTACAAATTAAAGCACCATATATTTTTACAGATTCCTAATTTCTAGCCCAGCATTATACCCTGAAGCATTATACCCAAGCTTTATATTAAGGACTTCTTCAGATATCAGTTTTAACATCAAAACTGAAATAGAAATTACTTCTTTCAGCAGAATTGTATGTCTTTTAAAAAGGAAGCCCCAAGAGATTGCAGGTAATTTGTCCCTGATAAATCTGCAAAAGTACAGATAGTAATAGACTACAACTGGATGCTTAATAACTGATCAGATTTAGGACAGCCTCAGAATGGATACTTTACAGCCTTAAAGTACTTCTGACGGTTATAAAATATTGCACACATCCCATTCCACTCTCATGTGATTGCAATCTGGGCATATGGCAACCTATAACATTTTTTGTTGCCAAGTTCCCTTCAATCATTTGATTACCACTTGTAATCTTCCCTGCCAGCTTCCCCAGAAAATCAAAGCTTTCCACTTGGATTTCTGCAGGGAGGATTTTCAGTACCATAGCGGAGAGGCACTTTGTGCATAGCCCTTGCTAGGCCTCTACCACTTACCTGAGGCAGCCTACATTTCTTCCATTACTGTTGCCTTTCCGCTCTGGAACCTGTAAAAATCCAAACATGCTCAACCCCAGGACTGATGGGAATTCACTGAAATAAAGTGAATTCTGCAAGGGGTGGCTTGTCTCCAAGGAAAGAAACAGTTGCGGGATTTCTTTTTCCAAACGCCTGGCTGCTGCTGCTACATGATGCCATCTTCTCCTACCCCCAGGAAAAATGTATGCATTTGGCCTGGGTGGCAGGAAAGGCATAGTGGAGTTGGCGGGATCAAGAGAAAGAAAGAAAGAGCAACAAATATGTTCCCTCCTCTTTTTCCTCCTGTCTTTGTCTCTTTGATCTCCAGTTGGTCTACCTTCCTCCTCTCCCACTTTTTTCTGCTCTTCTCACTCACTCTCAAACTCACCCCTCCTCTTTCGTTTACACACCCAGTACACAGACACCCACACCATGCACAAATACTTTCCTTCTCACAGTTCCTGTGCAGATTCCTAGAGGAGATTGGCTTCAGACTGGCTTCCTGAGGGTTAAATCATCAAGCAGGTTCCTAGAGAGGAAGAAGATCCATTAAGCAGAGAGGAAGCAAACCAGAATTGTGGTCATTGAGTGAATAAGTTACATGGGCATCTTTCTTAATGATTTTGATCCCAACTGGGGTTGTAAGTTGAGACCACTTGTACCTTTGCCAATTGAGCATTAGGATAATGACATGCTTGCTTAAGGTATGCTGCTCCCAACATGCATACTGCTGCATACGTGGCTGTTGCATAGTTTTATTGTACATCAGGAAAGTTTAGAATCCTGGCTTGCTAGAATGAGCTATATAAAAGAAGTAAGAACTGAGCTGTGTGATTATAAAGAGACCAGCTTCATGCAATTTCTCCTCTTCTGGGGGAAAAGATCTGCATGTTTCTTACAATAAAATCCTTAATTCAAAATAGCTTTTGAAACTGACTAGAATTTCAGAAACCTCTTACTGCTTAAAAACTTAGAACTGCAGTTTAAAAAGGGATCATCTTCCTGCTGGGCATGCTAAAACAGCTTTTGTATTTCAGCCAATATACAATATAAAACACACTATCATAGCATTAACAGTATTCCTCTTGTGCCATAAAATCTCATATATTGTATTTGGCATGAATAAACATTGCTTGCATGTGGCTAATTGAGCTAATGCTTTTGTAGTTTGTTATGAAATAAAAATGTTGTTAGATGCATTTTATTCTGATGTTTTACAAACATGAGTTTGAGCTGGTATCTTTATCAATCTTCCTTAGTAGCCATAATAAATTTACATGCCAAGATGGAATGATGAATAAAAACCCCATGCGCCAATTCTGAATGAGCTTAGATTTTTTTATTGGTAATTAATAGCACTACATAATAATGAGGGCTCTGTGCCAAAGTTGATATTGACTTTTTTTTCACAAGCAGTACCACTGAAGGTTGCTATGAATCTTGCACAATAATCAAAAAACAAGATATTTAATTTTTATATAATCAGGAGCACTTGAGTTTATTTTGCCTTCTGATTTCATTGCTATCTTGAACTACAAGGGAAAAATCTTCTGAAATGGAAATAATAAATGTGTCTTGATGTAATATGGGAGTCTATAACTTAAAGAGAAGAATTACATGTGCATGGGGAATCCTTTGAGCATGGCTATAAACACTCTTTTGATCCCTGACCATATAATTTATTTAATATATTTAATATTACAGTGTAACTCCTGAAAATGATGGATTTATAACTAATGCTAGGAATTAGTAAATTGATTTCCTGTACAAATTAGAGATAGATTTATTGAACTCTGTGAATGATTCTAGAATAAAATTTCAGTTTTTGTTCATAGAGCCTACTGTTAATACTAGATTTGTTCTCTTAGTCTATATGTCTACATTGACATTCTATGTCTGGCATTACTATCTACCATAAAATGTAATGATTAGAAATATTTGTACAGTCCATATTTATCTTGCACTGAAATTAGTTCAGCTGATAAATTAAGCAAGAAAGATGGGACGTGATATTAGATTTGACTGTTGTATATACAGCTAAATATTAAATTCAAATTATGTATGCTTCAGAAAGGATGGATGGATGAATGCATGGATAGAATTTTTAAAGTGTCACTTAACATTTCTTCTTTATGAAATAATAATAATAATATTTCAACATTATGAACTGGGAGATCTGTTTAATAGATGAACTCAACTTTTTGATTTTAATCTGGACACTTCCATCAACCTATTACCAAATGTCAGATATCAACATTCTCCAAATTCTGGCAAAATAGATCCAATTCTTCCCCTCTCCACTACAGAAGACATTTCCTAAATTTTTGTGCCTTTTCTTTACAGAATACTCTTCATTATTTCTGAGATAAAGAGCTGCAATTTAGTGAGTTTCTGTTTGTCATGTAAAAGATTATGAGTTTAAACCTTGAACTAGCAATATAAGAATGAAAACAACTCAGCAGTGAAAATTCGAAGAACTGCAACAATTCGCTACCTACAATTTGGACAATATGGATCAGTGCTATCAATTAAGAAGAATTGAAAAGTTGTTGCCAAAAATATCCAGCCTGCTCTATTTTGTTCCATTATGGGGAAAGACATAAAGCAGCAAATCTCACATACAAAAAAATGGCAAGTTTGTCACAACAGGATATACTACACAAATTTAAATCATAACTTCCATTCCAATTTAGTGCTTTCTCTTAAAAAATCTTCGGTGTACAAACAATTGAATTCTCTTGGGACACCTGATTAAGGTTCATACAAGTCAAAAAGTGCCACTTCCAGATTTTCTGCTATCTCTTCTATCTTCTCCCCCTTTTCTACTTTTTTTTAACCACTGTATAGGGGGACATATTATACTGGTGATCTGAACTTATTGTTTGCAGGAAGTTTTGACAATAAGGCTAGAATATCCAAACAATTAAAATAAAACTGAGGATCAAATTTCTTCCCAAAATGATGTATTTTTAATTATAGATATATTACCATCACTTACTTGGATAGCTTTACAATGAAGTGATCTGTCTGCCTTGCTTCAAAGCAGGCAAAAAAGAGAAGTGAACAGCCCAACCTAACAAGGAACTGGAAAAAAATAGTGGGATAATGGGCAATTTTAAACATTAAATTGAACCAGCTAATCATTTGTTTAACTTGTGACTCAGCTTAGTATAAAGTGAGTGAAGTGTCTGTCTTGACACAACGGCAGTACAGTGATTAATTAATTGACAAACAACTTCCAACCAACTATCCTTCTCTCCAGAATGTGTGCATAATTCTAAACAAAGACCAAGGCAAGTTCTAACCTTGAGCTGTCATTAGGAGATTACAGAAACAGGGATTTAAATCAAAAACTTGCCTTTCATATATCCAGAACTGTGTCTGCTTCAAATTGGATGATGATGGAAGCTTCAGTGTTATCAATCAATCAATGTTTTATTATGCTCACACAAAATTAAAACAGAACAAGATATAATAGTATATTATGGTTAGTGGTGAGATCATCAATAGATGGTCAAGGTCTGTCTAATTTTATAGATAATACAGCAGAATTTAGTTACTTTCAAAGAAACTGCATCATACTGATCTGATGGTAACAGCTGTACATAAAGCATCAGAATTTTCTGGATATTTTACCAAGTGAGGAGTTTTATGAATCCATGAATCCTTAAGGGTAAAATGACAAGAATTTACCCTAAAATGTTTCTCCAAAGAGTTAATAAGGTGCTTTAATTAAAACTCAGCTGGCAGTCTTTTTATAGCTGGCACAGCCTTAATCTTTCTGTGGTCTTTGGATAATCTTCTGTCTCTAGAAAACTGTATAATGTAAAATACATTTCCTCCTTTGTCATTCTTCTCCTAGAGTAGCTAACTACTCATTGATCTTGAATTGTCATGGAATCTGCTTCTCTTCAACAATCTCATTCTGTCTAATTCAATCTTAGCTTGCTAGCTGCTTTTCTTCTCTTGCTCTGTCAAACTCCAGTACTGCTAACTTTCTGTGAGTTCCTTAATCTATTTCAGTTTCCCCCTGAGAGAGATGATGTTTGTGAAATCCTTTATTTGTTCTTCTCTCAGCTATTTTGGAAACTCAAGTCATCAGCCACAAGTACAATTTGTATGTCTAGGAGAACATGTAGTAGAATGATTGATGTTCTTTATCTTCTCCATTCTGTCACACAAGACATACATGCTTATTAACTGGACTTTTTTAAATAACAAAATCTGGCAATGGCTAAGAGCAGAAAAATTGAATAAAGAGATGGAGAGGCTAATTCTGGCTGCACAAGACCAAGCCTTAAATGCATTCAAAGTCAGAATTAAGAAAACAGTAACAGATAGCAAATGACGCCTCCTCAAAGAAACAGAGGACCACCTGGTTAGCTGCTTCAAGAAGATCACATAGACTGACAATAAACAACAGCATGACAAAATAGCAACAATAGTGCACTGGAATATCTGCAACAAACACCATTTGCCTGCAAGCAAGAATGGTGGGGGGCAAAAATAGACAAAATAATAGAAAATGAAAAGGGTAAAGTGCTCTGGGACTTTAGGATTCAAACAAACAAAGACCTGCCACCTAATAAAATTTTTAGAGGATGAATATGGAAGTACCTGGAGATAGCACAATAGAAGAAAAGGAACTGGAGAAAATCACAAAATACAGAGACCTGCAAATAGAAATAGTATGACTGTGAGAAAAGAAAACTTTTGATAGTAAAAAAAACTAAGTAAAGATAATATCAATAATAATAAGCACCTTGGATACAATCCCATAATATCTACAGCACCATTGAAACACCATCAGCATTAACAAAATCCCTATCAATCAATTGCTAAATTTCTTGGAACAGCTTACATCCTGCAACAATCTCTTTAACACCATCAACCAACACCCTCTGCCTATACCAAGTTCTTGGGAAGGACTCAATAGGTGAATAAAAATGATAAATCCAGTCTAAACATCTGGCTGATTGTGCAATGAAGCATAATAATTATAAGTAGATCATACACTTAGAGTAGCTCTGCAAGAAGATCACAAAAACTATGATTATAAACAAAAATAACAGTCACCAAATGGAACACCTGTAAAAATTACCACGTGCACTTGTCAAATCTACCTTCAAATCCAAAGAAGAGTTGGAATCAGAAGGAGGTATCTGTCAGTGGTTTACATATTTACAATTGAAAGAAAGGTTTAAAGAAGATAAGAAAGTTATTGATTTGACTTTGAAAAAATGAATTGGAAATTGTACTGTAGTAATGATCAACATATAAATGCCAAGATTTATAAACTACTATTGAGATCGAATTTGGAGAAAGAATATGTGAAGCATTGCATGGGCAAAGAACTTTAGGTATAATATAATGCTTGAACAATGGGAAAATATGTAGACAAAGGTTTAAAATTTACATGAAATTATATCTTAACATGTTTATAAAATGATATACCATGGATATTTAACACCAGATAGACTGTCAAAAATGTATAAAGATATTTCAAATGTATGTTGAAAATGTAAATGTAAATAAAGAACTTTTTATCATCTTTGGTGGACCTGAGATAAAGCAAAAAAAAAAATAAAATACTGAGCTATGACTCATATTTTAATACATAAGATTTTTAAAGTTAATATAAAAATAAAATCAGAGACTTTTCTTTCAGAGTTAACGGACAAAGTTGAAAAAAATGGAAATTTGTTATATTTGTTGACAAGCAGCAATAATTATTTATGCACAGGAATGGAAAAATAGTTTAATTCGCACCATGGATACTTGTGTGAAAAAAAATGATGCAACTAGCAGAGAGGACTAAATTGGCTGCCTTAATCAAAGAAAAGAACACATTCAGTTTCATTTCTACTTGGAAACCACTTCTGGATTTTGTGCTTGAGATGGGGGGAAAAAATGGAATGTTGACTTTGGGTTTTCCTGATTAGATAGAAACCTCTGAGCAATGAGTTGTATTTCCAAGCTGAATTTTTATAAACATTTAAATTGCTTCTGGAAGAAGAGGTGATTGAAGCTATATTGTTTTCTCTATTTTTTAACATTTCTTTTTAAATATGAGCAAAAGTATAACAAAGAAAACCTTTTAAAAAAAACAGAAGTTGAACCGACAGGTAAAACAGCATAACATTCTACTACATCTTCATAAGAACCTTAGCAATAGGGAAGTTTGCTTCCCGAAGCTCTGCCTCTTTATGCAACATTTAGTACCTATATTTCCCAAAATAATTTTGTTGATCCCCATGGGTACACATAGCTAGCTTGATCTCTCCCTCCAGTCCCAAGAGAAAATCTTCTCCCAAACTGCCTGCTTTTTACCAATTCAGATTTTGAACATGTAATAATGAGGTCTAATTAGCGGGAAAGAGTCCTGATAAAAATAGCTCAGTTAAAGTAGGAATCACAGGAGAGAATGTAAGAAGGAGAATAAAAGTGCAGTGGAGGTGAGGTTGAGATGTGATGGTTCAACTTCCTGCTCAAATGAAGGAGTTCTCACAAATCTTTGTTTGTCTCTGCAGTTAATAATTTCACAATTTATGAATGTGTACATATTGGCCCAGATGGGCAGGGCCCATTCTTAATCAGGCTCTCTGTTTCAGTAGTTACTGTATTTGACTACTGATCCATGGTAGCAACCACTGAGGTACTGGTGTTGATTAGAATGTTATACATTCGTATAAAACAGCTTAATTAAGAATATGGGACTATTGAGTTCTAATTCATAGGCCGTATCAGCCTTGTTGCCCATGCAATCATCAGATGGGGAGGCTGGGCAGCCAGTATAGTTAAGACATTGAGCTGGCAGCTTTGGAAATGCATGCACTCGTGGAATTTAAACTAGATTGGTTAACTTAAGAACTTAACTATTTAAGGGAATATCCTTTATTTCAGATATTGTGAAAGAAGTGTATTAGTATATCATTACAGTAGTATAACAGAAACTACCATTAAATATTTCAGATCCAGCTGTAGTTTACAAGCATGTCTGTACATGTAACTGCCAGATTATACATACCAGATTGTTTTTTGTATTTTAATAATGAAAATATATTTCAAGAATTCATTCATAATATTTGTTATAAATGTTTTGTTCAGACCTACACACATATGGAAACAAACACCGGGCTCAAATCAAATGTTCTTCGGTAGAAACGCAGTGCTTTTCCAGTATCTTTGGTGCTATGAGGAAGAGATTATGTATAAAGCTCTTATGGCACTGACCTTAAAAGCAGTTAAATGTTATGTGATGAAAGAGATAATCCCTAGCCATATGGAACAGCTTCACCCCTGAGATAAGGGAAGCCCCAACTCTCTTAGATTTCCAGAAGACTGGGAAGGCCTGGTGCTCCCCCCCCCCCCGGTCAGGCATGGAGCCAAAATGTCTATTGAGCCCAGTATAGGTGAGATGTTATGATGCCTCACTTTACGTATTATTATTGCATTTTGTGGGATTTAAATAAATATATACATTATTATGATTATATGTATATATAATAATGAGAGCCAGTTTGGTGTTATGGTTAAGGCATCAGGCTAGAAACTGGGAAGTTTAATCCCATCTTAGGCACAAAGCTGGCTGGGTGACCTTGGGCCAGTCACTTTCTCTCCTGTCTCCCAGTTTCTAGCCTGACGCCTTAACCAAAACACCAAGCTAGCTCTCACTTTTACAGTTAAAAATCATTTAACAATAGGCTGGCAGATGATTTCAGTGCAAATCCTTTGAGGTCACTGAGTTTGTTGGCAGTGCCAGGGTGTAGACGAAGTATTGAAAGGCAGGCTCACGTGGATTAAAGGTATTTCATATAAATCTCTATTCAATGCAGTGTTACTCCTACGATAATAATATTATATGGTTAAACAACACTCTCCTGATTGTATTTGGAGGCTCACTTGCAATAATTTTACATTTTCTTTTGGAGTATAACTGGACTTTGAACCTCATTATGTCACATTCAGAGAATAGAGCTTTATTACGTCAAAATTTCCTTTACAAATCTGAACTAAAAAAAAAAAAGCTGACCATTTGATGGCAACAGAGAATAAACAGGTATCTGTTTGTTGCCATCGAGAGTTCATCCAGATCTGCAACTTGGATCTGGTACCACTATTTGAGAGGCCCCACTTCCTCCTCAGAGTCTTTCTGCTCCTGAAAAATAGAGGACATTTGAGAATGATAAGATAATCTGCAGATAGAGCAGAAGTTATCAGATGCCACCATTTCCTCAGAGAAACATAAGACTGATGTAGAATCCAAACCCATATACAATGTCAAGAAATAAAAGAGTACAGTAGTCATTGAAATAAATTTCAACTATTATAATCAACTATTTTATATAGTGTCTGAGGACTTCAACAAATGCTGGCAATTTAGTGTCAATTCAAGCTTTAACCCAAAGTTTAAGAATACAGATAGTCCTCTACTTACAACCACAATTGAGCCCAAGTTTTCTGTAGTGAAGCGAGTCATTTTTTAAATGAGTTTTGCCCCATGTTATGACCTTTCCCGCCACAGTTGTTAAGTGAATCACTGCAGTTATTAAGCTAATAACATAGTTGTTAAGTGAATCTGACTTCCCCATTGACTTGGCTTGTTAGAAGGTCGAAAAAGATGAACACATGACCCCAGGACACTTCAACCATCATAAATATGAGTCAGTTGCCAAGGGTCTGAATTTTGATCACATGACTATAAGGATGCTGCAACAGTCATAAGTGTGAAAAACTGTCATAAGTCACTTTTTTCAGTGCTGTTGTAACTTTGAACGGTCACTAAACAAACTGTAGTAAATCAAGGACTATCTGTACTCCAAATACTGCTATAATTTACACGTGATTCTAAGCAAAACTACTTTGGGTAAATCAAATGTTACAAAGTCAAATAATTTTGTCAACTATTTTAACAATTTCACAGTTATAACATCTTGTGCTCCAAATATTGTTACCATTATCTGTTGTACAAACATTATTTTTTTTCTGACTTACAGCCAAATTTAGATTGCTAGGTAATTTCTGGGACACCTTGATAGTGTTTATCAGTTGATTACAATACTAAAGATTTGTGATAAAGCAGTTAAGTTTCAGATTCAGTGGTTTATAATCCTCCAAGATTTTTGTCAGTTTTAATGTATATTTTATGGTGTTTCTTTTTTTCTCTCTCTTTTTTTTCCAGTTCAGCTGAAGAACAATTTCACTGGCAAACACAAGGTAAAGTTTATTTTTTCTGACTTCTGTGCTGAATCTTGTTGCTAAGAGGCTCTTTTTCCATTACTTATTCTCTGATTGTGTTTTTTCATGGGGATACAATATCTTTGAACAGAAAAAGTTCAAAAAGTATTTTCAGTAGTGCTTAAATGTTGGTGAACCCTTTTGAATTTTTAATACATATGCATTAATATGAATTAAAACATGATCTGATATCTATACAAGCCCTAAAACTAAATAAAGAAAACCCACGTTTATTTAACTCATTTGTTTAATTGACTTTTCTCTGTGTAGTTTTAGGATTTATATAGAGAATAGACAACATTTTAGATCTTATTTATTCAGACATACTGAAAATTCAAAAGGGTTCCTAAGCTTTTAAGTGCCATTGTATGTTAAGAATGACCTCTAGGTTCTGGTTTTTGTAGTGAACAACTTACCTATTCCTGTATGTGAACAGAATGCAAATCAATTATAACTGAAATAAATTGAAGAGCAAAATCTATTTATTGCACAACATCAATATGTTAGAGTGGGCAATCTGTAAACTAGCTTCATTTTTGTAGCAAAGATCACACTACTGAAATGCGATGGTGAACTGTTGATTTACAGCAGCAGTTTCAGTTGGTTTAAAAAAAATAGTAACAATATAGATTTGCTGTAACTTGCCGATAAGGTTAATGCAGATGTTTTTCAAATTCAAATACTTAATTAAAACATACAAGGAACGTGGAATGAAAATTGTGCTCTTGAGCCCTCCAGTGACATTACTCAGTTATCAACATGTTTCCTAGTGAGGAAAAGAAAATTTTAATTCCAGTCCACTGAAATGATCCATCTTTAGTATTCTTAAATTACTATTAGCAGTTCAAGCAGTTATGGAAATGGTACTGAAGATATCTGATTGTTTAATAAATTTGGTTTTTTAAAGGTTCTTATCTTCAGTTTTCCAAATTTTTCTTTATGTCTTTCCAGATATTTGAAATATTTAAAATAGCATTTTGTTACAGATGGTCAAAAGGATATAGAAGATGAGCTTACAACTGGTCTTGAACTTGTGGACTCTTGTATTAGATCTCTACAAGAATCAGGAATACTTGATCCACAGGATTATTCAACTAGTGAAAGTAAGTTTCCCAAGAACTGTTGTTGTAGCCTACCCACAATTAAAACTGTTCAGTCTGTTCAGAAAAACATGATGCTTTTAAAATAAAAGGCCTTGGGGCTATTAAAGATCTTTTTTATATAATCTTGAATATTTAAAAGCTAGTGGTATTCGCTGAGAAATTGCTCATGTATATATGTACAATAATCACCACTCTGTTTTAGAGCTTTTTTTATAAAGCACACAAAAAGCAGCATGGGATTTTTTTATGTACAGATAGTTTACAAGAGGAATGTGTAGAAAAGGAAAAGGCACCAAGGGTTTAGAAAAGTTATTTATTTTGGTAAGTCAAGATGATTAGTCCAAAGATGCGTTTTCAAGAGAGAACTGAACTTTCTTGTTTTTCTTTGAAGACATTTCGCCTCTCACCCAAGAAGCTTCTTTAGCTAATCAAGATGATTAGCTTTTCTACTCTATCAAAACATTGAATTAAGTTTTCAAAAGATTTTATTCCACATGGGTAATATGTGATCATCAAAGAGTTGGTTCCTTATTAAAGCATTAATTTATAATAAGAATTCATAAATAACCATTGTTTATTGCTTTTGAACTTCACTAATACCAGTTATAGTATATCTGGTAGTTCATTGCAATTGCCATGAGTTTACAACTGCAGTAGGGAGAATCTGAACATATGTTCCTTATCCTTCCTTCCTTCCTTCCTTCCTTCCTTCCTTCCTTCCTTCCTTCCTTCCTTCCTTCCTTCCTTCCTTCCTTCCTTCCTTCCCTTCCTAATACTTCTTTTTGATTGGAAAACAGCCTAAATATATAACTCCGATACAACTTTTTTTTTGTTAAGACCATTTCCCCCCGATTTTTCTGTTTTAACTATTATCTATTATTTTTCCTGCTGCCTGATTAGCAGAGTTTACAGAAAGATTAGCCAACGATATTTTATCATAGTGGGATCAATGTGATTTGTCTGTTGTTCAATGTGTCATGAAATCCAGAAAATTAACTGAGTAAATTATGGTCAAAATAATCATGCTAAGTGTGGCTTGCAAATGGAGCTACATAGGAGAAGGACAGAGGCTACTAATCAGACTTGGCATCCAAGTATAAACAGAAAAGAAGAGATGTTTGTTGAGATTTTGCTTTCCTCTACTCTATCTTCTCTTTTTAAATTTTATACATGTGTATTGTTTTGAATATATCAGTATTCTTTAAAAGTATAAAAGTAGGATGCTGCTGCTGAAGATAATATCCTGGTCTCTGAATCAGATATGAGCAGAAAACTGACCATATGACAATATACTCTGTTCTCTAATCTTTCTCCAATACATGCACAAGTTCCTAATAAAAGTTGGAGAGCAAGCAGCAATGTAACATTTCCCTGCGCTCCCTAATGCAATAAAGTGAGGCTGCAGTTTACTGCTAACTACCTGACTTAATAGACTTATGTTCAGTTTTGCTTATGTTTTACATGTTGGACTATAGTTATTTAAAGCTTAGCAGGCCTGACCAATTAGCAGAGATGATGGGAACCAGTACAGTAATCAACATTGCTAGCTCTACAGAGCTAGCAAGCAGAGCAAAGCATAAATGCTTTCTAAGCAAGTTTCCACAGACTGAGTGAGTTATCAACCACAATGCTCAGACTTTTCTTTTTTCTTTGACCTCTAGATATATACATGCGTATGTGTGCTTATACATATCTTTCTAACTTTTAGCAGCCCAGCTTTATTAGTTTCATAGAAAATAAAAGATTTCAAAGGAGGCGTGTAATATTATCTTACAATCTGAAGGGTTATTTATTTAGCAAGGCATTCTTTTTCACAAGAGAAGGAGAATTTAGGAATTGTTACAGGTATCAAAATTTTCATTTGACAATATTCAAAATGTAGCTGAACAAGAAACAAGTGGTCCAGAAGAATCTTTTTTTAATACTGTTGACTGTGTTTCAATAAATATGCTTCATTTATGTAATAGTAATAGTAATAGTAGTAAAGTTGGAAGGGACCTTGGAGGTCATCTAGTCCAACCCCCTGTTCGGGCAGGAAACCCTAAACCATTTCGGACAAATGGCTGTCCAGTCTCTTCTTAAAAACTTCCAGTGTTGGAGCATTTACTGCTTCTGGAAGCAAGCTGTTCCACTGATTAACTGTTCTCACTGTCAGGAAGTTTCTCCTTAGTTCTAGGTTGCTTCTCTCCTTGATTAGTTTCCACCCGTTGCTTCTTGTCCTGCCTTCAGGTGCTTTGGAAAATAGCTTAATTCCCTCTTCTTTATGGCAGCCCCTGAGATATTGGAATACTGCTATCATGTCCCCCCTTGTCCTTCTCTTCGTTAAACTAGACATACCCAATTCTCGCAACCGTTCCTTATATGTTTTAGCCTCCAGTCCCCTAATCATCTTTATTGCTCTTTTCTGTACTCTTTCTAGAGTCTCAACATCTTTTTTACATCGTGGTGACCAAAACTGGATGCAGTATTCCAAGTGTGGCCTTACCAAGGCATTGAAGAGTGGTATTAATACTTCACGTGATCTTGATTCTATCCCTCTGTTAATGCAGCCTAGCACTGTGTTGGCCTTTTTGGCAGCTGCCGCACACTGCTGGCTCATATTTAAGTGATTGTCTACTAGGACTCCGAGGTCCCTCTCACAGTTACTACTATTGAGCATGGTGCCACCTATGCTGTACTTGTGCATTTGGTTTTTCTTGCCTAAATGTAGAACCTTGCTTTTTTCACCATTGAATTTCATTTTGTTAGTTAGTGCCCAGTGTTCAAGTCTGTCCAGATCCTTCTGTATCTGAAGCCTGTCTTCTGGAGTGTTGGCTATTCCTGCCAGCTTGGTGTCATCTGCAAATTTGATGAGTTCCCCATCTATCCCTTCATCCAAATCGTTGATGAAGATGTTGAAGAGTACTGGGCCCAGAACAGAGCCCTGGGGCACCCCACTACACACTTCCCTCCATATAGATGCAGTTCCATTGAGGACCACTCGATTTCTTAAGTTATATTATATAGATGTTTTACTTATATGAATTAGTTAATTATGACTGGAATTTTTATCAGGTGTTAGAATCTTTATTCAGTTGAAATGCTACTCCACTGAATTTCCAGGTGGAAAAAAATGGTGAACTTGTATGTATCCAAACAGCAGGTATGATGCTGAAGTGAAGACTGCTGACCAAGCGGTGACCCTATTTCATTAGAGCTTCTCTGGATAAGGAGAGGCCAAGAGATCACCAACATAGGCTCTTTGTGAGTAAACCCGCAGGATCCAGAGGAAACCTGCCAGTGACTCACAGGTAAGAGCACCTGGAGACTTAAGAATCATCAAGTTCACAGCTTCAAGTGGAGCTTGCTAAAGGACATTAGGTTCATCCAAACTCTGTTTTCTAAAACACATTTTCATTACAATCAATAATCCAAAGAAAATTTTGCCTGGGGTGTGACTAAAGTGAAATGCAAAGAAACAACTATAAGGATTTTAAAATAATTGAAAGCAAAAAGCTTACCAAGATTTTGAACAATGAAAATGTAAAACAATCAAATTTGGAAAATTGATTATTTTAAAGTTCTTTTGAATAAAATAACTTTGAAAAATATTTAACAAATTTTGGGAAAAATAGAAATTTTGGAAACTGAGATAGAAACAATAAGCCAAGAAATGGAAAAAGAACTCCCTGGAGTTGATGGTCTTAATAATTTTGGGAGAATAAGATGAAGAAGATATGGGTTCAGAAATGGATAAATACTGTACACTTTGTCAGGAAGAAGATAAGAGGTCAGGTGTGAGAGAAAAGAACACATCTCACTGACTGATAAACTCAAACAGAAAAAAACCCCATTGCAATGGGACAAATTGGAAAGAGTGATTAGAACTACTATATGTTGGGATGACTAGGGATACAACAAGAAGTACTTGTTTTAAAGAAGACTGGAACTCTTTATGGACTTTTTGTTGAAATTGGATAAAAAGTGACTGTCAAGTTCCATCTGAGAAGTCCAATGAAGCAAAACATCAGAGACATTGCAATCTCTAATGTAAACTTTATTAGGCATTAGCAAACCAGTACGATAGAAGGAAAGCTAGCTTTGAGAATATGGCAGGAAGCAGATAATTAAAAGAGTAAAACTTTCTCTCCCCTCTTTGACAGTTCATGTCACATTGTTCAATTAATCTTCCAGCAATTGTTATGAGAAGAAACTTCAATTCGCCAAAATGGTTCTTTGGCAGCTTCGGCTCTCATGCTGATAGGGAGCACCTGTGGATCCCAAACTCTCCCCTGCCCCCCCCCCCCGTAACTGTAGACAAGCTAGAAGTACTACAGCGATTCTAAAAACAATAAATTTTGTAGCTTGACAGTGACTTGGTAATTTCTGGATTTGCTTATTAAAAATGATTGAATATGGGAAGAAGGTCTCAAAGAACATGAAGTATGTTTCTTACGATCTTAAAATGAGACTAATTCAACAAAATATTTGAATATTCACTTAGATCAGTGAAGATCCAATAAAATTTCAGTAATTTTAATGGTTGGCTATATAAATTAGTAGGATGGAAGTATTGGAAGTATAAGCTGGTGAGGTGACAATCATATGATATGGACTTTTACTATTTCTCCATTTGCATTTGCTGTGCAATGTTAGTTAATATGGTGCTATAGAGCTACATACAGTTTCAAAATATTGTTTCAGTGGAAGCTTGGAATCAACTTCCACTGGAGGTAGTGGGTCAGTTATCAATGACTGAGTTTAAACATGTTTGGGATAAGCATGTTTATCAACTAACAAAATAAACAAAACTATTTTATGTTGTTCAGAATAGCTTCATAACTAATTTGACTATATCTAGCTTAGATAAATGGCGATTAGTTATGATGACTTTGCATCAGCAATATGTCTCCTAATTTCATCACCATATTGCAGTGGTGGCGAACCTATGGCACGGGTGCCAGAGGCGGCACTCGGAGCCCTCTCTGTGGGCATACATGCCGTTGCCCAGCCTTGCCTCCTCCCGCAACCCCCTCTCCAGCAGACCCCTTGGAGGAGACTCGCCCCTGAGCGTGGCCCACGCGGAGCAGCGCAGCCAAGGACATGG
The DNA here is from genome assembly GCA_024509115.1 of Crotalus helleri. Lineage (NCBI taxonomy): Eukaryota > Metazoa > Chordata > Lepidosauria > Squamata > Viperidae > Crotalus > Crotalus helleri. The sequence goes on along the minus strand of JAKSXO010000198.1, from coordinate 124,181 downwards.
CAGCCAGGCAGCATAGACAAGACTCTGCCCTCACACCCCATCGTGCACAGATGATGCTGCAGGGCACAGGCAGAGGCCATGACCGCCGTAGTGCTGCTGGGCTGCCTGGGCGATCTGTGAGTGGCCCTGAGGGCAAGCGGGGTGGGGGATGGGGGCAGGGCAGGGGGTGGAGAAGGGGCGGGGCCACTTTAGGGCACTCGGTCTCTAAAAGGTTTGCCATCACTGCCATATTGCATCACCAATATGTCTCTTAATTTCAGTTAAGAAGAGGACATACTATTAAAACATATAATCCAACAGAGCCCATTGTCATGTGTGTGTTTGAGTGTATGTACATATAATGTATGTGTGTGATTGCATTTACTTAAGTAATTTGTTGAAACTGAGAAAACCTATAGATAAATACAGCTTTATGTAACAACTGCGTAAATATGGAGAACTGTTCCATTAAATTGTAGGATACAAGAAACAGTTTCTGTGGGCCATCTCTTTCAAACTGTAACTTTAAAATAAACACTGGGAATATGCATTTCTCTGCAGTTGCAGTTATAAACATCAAATGTGCCAGGTGTGTGTAATAATATGAGAATCTCCATTTATGGATATGAAACATCATTAAGCTATTTTCACTTTGTTAACAGTCTGCTTTCTGCAATTCCCCAATGAAAAATACCATCTTTTTTGTAGAATCTACAACATAAGCAGGCATTTGCTTATGAAAATATTAGGTTCTTTATTTTTCAGATCTGTTTCTTCTACTTGTCACTTCCTCTTAAAACATAATTAAAGTACATGACAAAGGACCTAAAGCTACTTTATTAGATGCATAAAAAGCCAATTCAATCAAATTCTCCATTTTGAAAAAAAACATCTACCTATCAGATGGTTGAACAAATAAAATAAGATTAAATCTGGCATCCTAAACTAGCAGTTTGTTAATCAGTGACAGTTACTTCTTATATTCTAGCAAGGTAACTTTATTCTGCTGATCTTGACAGCATCTTGAAACCCAAGTGAGGAATATTTTAACCCCACTGAGAATAATCTGTCTGATTTCAAAAAAAACTGGAACCCTGAAGGTTGATTGGATAGAAAGATAAAAAGAAATTAATTAGAAGATTTAGCAATATGTTTAACTTGATATATTACAAGTGTTATATTGTAATGCAAATAACAATGCTAATGCTATTATCTTAATATTAACATTTATATGCCAGATACTATATGTTTGTACTTTACATATACCATTTTGCCTTAAGAAAAATTAAAATGCTCATGTAAAACTACCATACTTAACATGAAACATTAGAATAGCCACATAATAAATTATTTTATTGCTTGATTAATTGATTGCATTAATACAAAAGCATTTATTAAAATATCATTTTGACTGAAATTTCCAGTGATGTTCTGATTTTCCCTGTGAGATTTTCCCCAAGAGAATTTGGAAGCAAATTTTCGATTCCACAGTCCCAGTAATTCTTGTGAGTGAGAGCACTGTTTTGTGGTGATTCACCTCCTTTCTCAGTGACCAGTTGTAGTGAGTGGGGGAGGGAAGCAATGTTGACCCCTGGACCTCTACAGTGTGGGGTGCTTCAGCATTGCCCTTCCTCTTTAAAGTCTAACTGACATCATTAAGGGAGGTCATCCAGTGACACATTTTCAGCTCCAACCAGCCAAGTAATGCCATTACAATATTGGACTAGTGTCTGAAGGCTGTAAAGGTTAGATGGGAAGGAACCTAATAAGAAGTGATTCTGAGTTTTTGGTTTTTGCAGATCTGGTAAAGTGTCATTTCTGACTCTTGCTAGGATAGCACTCCCCTGGATAGAGCTGGTATGCAACTGGGGGGATTCACCTTCACACAGATTCATCTTGTACACCAATTCCACCTACTTTGGGGTGGGTAAACCTTGCTTAGTCACTTATGTTCTGGTCATCTTCCACATGGATTATGTTAACATTCTGTACATGGAATTGCCCTTGAAGACCGTCCATAACAAAGTCTCTTGGAGAGCTGTGCAAGTTTACCATATATTCTTGTCTGGTTCAGCATGTGGCAGCCCAGTTTAATTATAAGGATATACTACAGTATATTCATACTACACCAGTACTATAAAAGTCGCATTGACCATTATTTAATTTTGGTGCAATTCAAGTTTTTGTTTTTCATTTTTAAAGTGTATGTTCCATGGCCTGGATATCTCCAATCCAGGATTGAATATGGCTGCCTGATATGATAAGGAGAGTGCTTGCCAAGAAAAGGATGCCTCTGCAGATTATTTACACCAAGCCCACTATCAAGTCTTGGTGATGGCGCCTTCTGAACGTCTGAAACATAGGAAAAACATAGTTCTTAAAGGAGAGGGTTTGGGGACAATTGGGAATTGGGGACTAATGGCTGTATTGTTTTATTTGGGCTTTAAACTTATAATAGTTGTATAGGCTGCTCAGGGCCTATGAGAATTGAAAGCCATGGAAATTAAATGATCATTATTGTCATCATCTATATAGCACTTTAGTGTATCCAAATCTTTAGGATACTCTCAGAAATAGCAGTGTTCAAAGATAGATTTATGAATAGTGCTTATTTATGTGTCTATTTCAGCTGTTTCTATTTTTCCTGTTCCATCCTGTCCCTTTGCCATTTTTTTATCATTTATAAGAATCTATAGAAAAAAAACTATAAACAGAAGCATATGTAACATGTAAAGAGAGAAACTATAAAGCAGTATCATGTAACAGTCAAGTAAATAACACGGAGCACTCAGATATATACAAGCATTAGCAGAGTATTGTGTAATTATGCTTACTAGATCTAAAAGTAATTACTGCATGAGAGACAGTGCAATTTAGGGAACTGAATTAATTGTATTTATCTGGTAATTATATAGTATCTTGTAAATAACCTGACATTACATTATAATTACCATCTGAAAAAAGCTAACTTAAAAGAAAGGAAACAAAAAGGACAAAAATTTTAGTTCAAGGAAAAGAGAATATGTATTTATTGCTTTGAAATCTGTACATTCCCTTCAAAACACCAATTTTTCCAGTCAACTTTTTGGAAGGGTACAAAATCAAAGGCAATCTAAACCAAAGAAAATGTAATTTCTTGGCAAGCTTGCCCAGCAAATGACCTTTTCTAGTGATCATAACTGGTACTGAGTTTAATGAATTATATGATTAATACTTAGTCTAATGATGTATATGATGTATATACAGTCCGTCTGAACACACAGGTGCATGGAAATATACCAGCATAATATAGTGGATTAAAGCAACGATATGCCAAAGACCAGAAGAAGATCAAAGTATGAAAGATGAATAAAAACACCAAGATTCAGGACATGAAATTCCATAATCAAGAACTGTCCAAGAACAGCTGACCCCTCTCCATTTTTTTCTAAAATGGTAACAATTTTACATGGCAACATTGATGAGAACCAGCTGTTCAGAATCAACATTTTGGGATTATAAAATAGAAGATGAAGGGGACCACTGGCCCTATGTGTGTAGTTGAATGAAGTATGTGAGTGTGAAAAATGTAAAAGTTTCTCATTCTATAGTTTTTTTATGTGCTATTTCACCCATTACCATTTCTATACTTGAAATCATTCCAAAATCAAAGGGGCTACAGTACAAATTTTGGTAGCTTTTTGACTATTAATTTTTAAATTAGCTTTCTGATTACATTAGTTCAGAAAATTGTGTTGATTGGCAATGTATAACTTTTAAATAGTTGTGCTGGAATTGAAAAATGCACTAAACGGATAATTATATTCAAGCTTTGATTCCATAAATCTATGCATTCCTTATTGGGTAGTAAACATGATCTTATTCTTAAAATGTAATCAATAATTGTAATAAATTTTTCAAGCAGAATAAAAAAAGAGGAAGTTAATAAAATAATAACAATATTGCTTAGCATTTATGTAACTAATCGTATTTTTATTTCTATATAATAGATAATAGTGAAGATAAAATGATTGCTTCAGATAAACATATGGAAGAGACTCTCATACTCTACATTCTTAAGATGTCCTAAAGAAAAATAATGTATATTTTCCTAGGAATATTGTACTATTTTGTATCCCTAACAGAATCCTTGCAATGTGTTTCGGACACATTATATCTATTATTTATTATTTATTGATTTGCTAACTGTATATCCTACCTTCCCTCCAAGTACTCAAGGCATTTTCATTTTATTCTTATAACAGCAATTCTATGAAGTAGATTGAGGAGAGGGAGGGAGAGAAAGGAAGAGAGGGATGGGGAGAGGGAGAGGGAGGGAGAGAGAAACGGCACCAAATTCATCCAGTGGCTTTAAAAGTGGCCTGGAACCTTGATTTTCCCAGTCATAATCCAACTTTTTAACCACTAGACCACACTGGTTGCTGCTGGTTTATTTCTGGCCCAATTTAAATGACTGATGTTGTCTTTCAAATTTTTGAACCCAAACAGGTTATCTTACAAAGCAGCACTCTCCAAACACATTTTTAGATATTCTTGGAGATCGTTCTCCATCAAGTTGTATGGATGTTTGTTAAAAAGATAATCTTTTGGATTATGGCCCTTGGTTGCAATTGGGGGCATAATAGTAATCTGTGCAGGCAGATATTATAGCTACTTTTCGATGCATAATTTGAAAAAAATCTGTTGGTAAAATATTTTGAATGGTTATTATTGGAGTCATTACATCCAGTACTCTCTCTTAAAAATTCCCATCATTATCACACTTACATGGTTATTTCTACAATGTTTTAACATTGATTTCATCTTTGAAACCACATGAAAGCAAAAGTCATGCATTTAATTAAAAATAAGATGAAATTGCCATAAATGTAATTGAAGGAAGGAGAAGGTCCAAAAGAACCTCCTCAATGTCGCATGATTCTGACGCTGCTCTTAACCTATTATGCTGTTTGATTAATACATAAACATTCAAATTGGCTAAAAGATGCCCCCAATTAATTGGGCAGAACATGTTAATCAAATTTGATTTTAGTATAAAAAATGAGATCTATCCTCTCATTAGGAAAATGCTCCTAAGGCATACTATTACGGCACAAATATATAGAGTTACATAACATAAATATGTTTTTATCAAATAGTGTTTTTATTAAGATACAGATTTAATAAAAAGCGTCTCTGGTAGAGCATGATTATAAAAATTACAAGTCTGTGTAGTTAACCTTCATTGATGATATATTGATGATTTACCATTGGTACCTTCTGAGGGGTTTTTTATTTGTTTTAGTTTTCTAATCTAGTTTTCCTGCTATAGGATTTCCTGGTGGATCTCCCATTCCACTGTTATTAAGATCCACAGCTTATTAATGCTCATAGCTTTCTATCAGATTAAACTAAGATTACTAGGTATTTTTACTTGCTGTAGCAAATTTAATTAATTAATTACAATAGCAAAATGACAGTATGGCCCCTTGCATGTACCTGCATGTATTTTTCTACTTATCCATAGCATTTTCTCAGATTTCCCCTTCTGATATGTACTCATTTCTATAAACGAAACAATAAATTGCAAGCTTCTTTTCAGATATTTACTGAAATCAAACTAAAGCTGAATTTGATACTAAAGTTTTAAATTCTGTATTTTCCCTCTCCATATTTGTTAGCCTTCAAGATAATCCAGACAGAAAACACCACCAGGAATATTAGCACTGTCTTTTATTGTAAGGTTGCATTAAATAGAATGCAAGGCTAAAAGTAGTTCTTCCCTCCTCTCTTTTTGTAGTCTCTGGAAAACTAGGGAGGGTCCCTTCTGAAACACTTTGCAAGCTTTTTCTCTGCCTACAGACTGAGTAGCCTCTTATCAAAATGCTGTAGGTCTTCCTCATGTCACTAAAAGTCATTCCCACACATCTTGACAATATCTAAGTTATATTCTTACCAGAAATGTTCAATCAGGAAATTTTATGGAAATTTTGCCCAAAACTAAAATTATATTTCTATACAATTGTAAATTGAATAATAAATTGCATTAGTGTAGCATCCTCCCTGCTGTTTAGCAACCACCATCACTCCCCGCCTGAACTACTGGATGCCATCTTGGGGTTGGCTGTAGAACAGGGGTCTTCAAACTTGGCCCTTTTATGACTTGTGGACTTCAACTCCCAGAATTCCTCAGCCAGCATGCCTGGCTGAGGAATTCTGAGAGTTAAAGTCCACAAGTCATAAAAGGGCCAAGTTTGAAGACCCCTGCTGTAGAATTTCTCAGGCTTGTTTTCTTGGGAAAGTTCAATTTGCTGTCCCTGGGACAGACTTGGAAGCAACTCAGGAGTTCATGGCCAGCAAAGTGGCCATGTGCCCATCCGAGGACATTTATTGCCCAATTCAAAACAGTGGTCACATACCAGACAATTGGTATGGGGCCCAAAAATGCCATGCAACCATGGGGTGGTTGGTGACTTGAGGGTGCCTCTTTGGAATTTATCTTTTAAATTTTAATTAAAATATTTTAATTCTGTTTTTTAACTTTGCTTTTAATTATGTCTCTTTTCATGTGGCTGTATGGCTCTTATTTATAAACCACGCAGAGTCACTTAGGTGAGATGGGCCATGTATAAATTTGATAAATAAATAAAATACTATTTTAGATTCACGTGACTGGAATTATGTTCTTTTTTTTAAAAAAAAATAGTATTTATGTGGGATCAAATTGGTATTCCAGTATAATGAAAAACAGGATTTAATGTTTCTTCTTCCAAAACTTACTTTCCTTGAAAACAGAGGTGGAAGGAGTAATTCAAGATTGCTTTTATTATATTTCTTCTCCTATTTGATTCTGCCCTACAACTATTTCATTTCCCAACTGGTGGTTTATTTTTGCCAATTAGATTTAGTAGAGCAACATATTTAAGCACCCAAGTATTCCATTATCTTCTGGAAAATAATAAAATGAAGATGTTTAAATTAAATATGCTGTAGTATAACGTTATTTCTGACATTACGTGATACAGAAATCAGAAAAAAGGTAATTGATCATTCCAATTGTTTTTGTGAACATACTTGCTTTTCCTTTTACTGATATCTGAAATTATTTTCAATACAGGGCCCAGCCTTCTATCCCAGAGTGCACTTCAGCTTAATTCCAAATCGGAAGGATCTTTCCAATATCCATCAAGCTACCACAGCAACCAGACCCTGGCCCTCGGAGAAGGAACAGCATCCCAGCTCCCAGCCCGCAGCAGTCAAGCTAGAGCTTTACAGAATTATGGTCAGGTATGTTTGGAGAAGCAATCATACTCATTTATATTTATTAATGTTAAGATTATTGAACATTATTTTGAATTTAAATAGTTTACATGCATACACAAACTTCACTTACATGTTAAAGAACGTGCTTCTAATTTAGCACAGCATAATTAATAAAATCAAGCAAACAAAGAAACAAAGCATTTGCTGAAGTGCATGGAGCTGTGGAAAAGGTGGAGGCTTTCTCTGAAGTAGCCCCTACTTTATGAAAATCTCTCCTTCCAGAAGTAAATGTAACTCACACCTGTCTCGCTATTCAAAAGTACATCTTTATTTCATTGTGCTTCTGGACAAAGCTGAATGCTGGTGTTCTGATGCTTTTGTTTTTTCAATATAAATACTGTTATATTATTTGTGTGTTTAATTGGATTGGTGTTGTTTTTACTGATCACAACCTAGGGTCCATTGGAAGGGAAGTAGCACAGAGAGATCCTAAAATAATTAAATATTTGTTTAGAAACTTGTAATTGTATAATTTTCCTTTAAGTTTATATAACTCTGAAATTCTTGGGGAGGAGGAGTTAAATACAGTTATACAAAACTCTGAAAATTAGAGCTACAGGTGAAACTCAAAAAATTAGAATATCGTGCAAAAGTTCATTTATTTCAGTAATGCAACTTAAAAGGTGAACCTAATATATGATAGACTCATTACATGCAAAGCAAGATAGTTCAAGCCGTGATGTGTCATAAGTGAGATGATTATGGCTTACAGCTCATGAAAACCCCAAATCCACAATCTCAGAAAATTAGAATATTACATGCAATCAATAAAACAAGGATTGTACATAGAACAATATCGGACCTCTGAAAAGTATAAGCATGCATATGTACTCAGTACTTGGTTTGGACCCCTTTTGCAGCAATTACTGCCTCAATGCGGCGTGGCATGGAAGCTATCAGCCTGTGGCACTGCTGAGGTGTTATGGAAGACCAGGATGCTTCAATAGCAGCCTTCAGCTCTTCTGCATTGTTCGGTCTCATGTCTCTCATCTTTCTCTTGGCAATGCCCCATAGATTCTCTATGGGGTTCAGGTCAGGTGAGTTTGCTGGCCAATCAAGCACAGGAATCCCACGGTCATTGAACCAGGTTTTGGTGCTTTTGGCAGTGTGTGCCTCTCCATTCTTCCTCCAGACTCTGGGTCCTTAGTTCCCAAATAAGATGCAAAAGTTGCTCTCATCAGAAAAGAGGACTTTGGACCACTGAGCAACAGACCAGTTCTGTTTTTCTTTAGCCCAGGTAAGACGCTTCCGACATTGTTGTTCAGGAGCGGCTTGACAAGAGGAATACGACATTTGAAGCCCATGTCCAGGATCCGTCTGTGTGGTGGCTCTTGATGCACTGACTCCAGCCTCAGTCCACTCCTTGTGAAAGTCCCCAACACTTTTGAATGGCCTTTTCCTGACAATCCTCTCCAGGCTGCGGGTCATTCCTGCTGTTTGTGCACCTTTTTCTTCCACACTTTTCCCTTCCACATAATTTTCTATTAATGTGCTTTAATACAGCACTTTGGGAACATCAACTTCTTTTGCAATTACCTTTTGAGGCTTTCCCTCCTTATGGAGGGTGTCAATAATGGTTTTCTGCACAACTGTCAGGTCAGCAGTCTTTCCCATGATTGTGATTCCTACTGAACCAGACTGAGAGACCATTTAAAGGCTCAGGAACCCTTTGCAGATGTTAGCTGATTAGAGTGGGACACTTTGAGCCTAAAATATTGAACCTTTTCACAATATTCTAATTTTCTGAGATTGCGGATTTGGGGTTTTCATGAGCTGTAAGCCATAATCATCTCACTTATGACACATCACGGCTTGAACTATCTTGCTTTGCATGTAATGAGTCTATCTCATATGTATATTAGATTCACCTTTTAAGTTGCATTACTGAAATAAATGAACTTTTGCATGATATTCTAATTTTTCGAGTTTCACCTGTATATAAAAGTTGTTTCATTTTTATAATTGGTTTGCACATCTACATGTGAGCTTTACATCTTTCTGACATCCAGATGTGGCCAATACATGAATTTCAGAATGCAAACTCTTGGGTGCTGCATATGATTCATAATTGCCGTGCCATATATCATGCTTCCCACTAAATCATTAAAGAAATATATTGTAAGTCTGAATTATTACTCTACATATTCAGATATTTTAATTGTGGAATGGTTTAATTATGCAACAATTAAGCCGTGATGGTATCAGCATCCTTTGGATTTCTTTTCAATATTGCCTTCTAAGATTGTATAGAAAGCTTGAGAATACTTTGGCAAAATAAAGATCCGTGAAAAATATGTAGAACACGTCCCAAGCATTTCCTAAATATTCTGGACGTAGTGGCACATTCTGCATTTTGAGAAACAACTATGAACATTATCATAAAACCACTGCAACAAAGAGTATGCCAATTCACAGAACAGCTGTATTTTAATGGTACAGGCAGTCACAATATACATATACACTTCACAGAAAACATACTGATAATGATAAGAGAGGAATAACTTGCTCAAGAGCCTAATTACAAAGCAGTAGGGTCTGAATCACCAAAACACACATTTGTTGTTTAGGATAGTTATTTCACGGAAATAAATTTTGATTTCTCTGAAAGTAAGAAAATTTGATTTCTCTGAAAGTACAAAGGAGATCCCAAAGTCAGATTATATTTATTTGTGTTCTATAGTTAAGTGAAGACATTTTCAAATTTCAAATACAGATCTTACCTGGCAGTTCTTTAATTTTATTGTCCTTCTGATTCAGTGTTGTTTTTATCTTTTACCTTTGTTACTCATTGTCAATGTATATTGTTTTTATATAAACCACCATATTTTTGTAAGCCACTTTAACAATGATTTTTGCTGGAAGATAAAAATGGAAATTGTGTTTCTTAAAATACATAGATATACCGTGTTTCCCCAAAAGTAAAGCCTACACCAAAAATAAGCCCCAGCTTGATTTTTGGGGTGGGCCTAATATGAGCCTACTCCAACACTAAGCCCTAGTTTTGGGGCGAGACACATGCCTAAAAATCAAGCTAGGGTGGGGGTGGGGGTGTGGAACTACCCCACCCACCCTGCACCCACTTACCTTGCAGCCAGGCCTCTCTTTGCTGGCCCACTTCTTCTGAGGACTCTTCTGCAGCCAGGCCTGCATTTCTCAGTCACAGGGCTTTCCGGAAGGCCTGTGCAGCCAAGAACCAAGCTATGGATTCAATCTGTAGCTTGGTTCTGCCAGACTTCAGCAGCCGAGCACTAAGCTATGGATTGAATCCATAGCTCGGTACTTGGCTGCTTAGGCCTTCTGGAAAGGCCTGACTGCAAAATGCAGGCCCGAATGCAGCTGCAGAATTTCGGCCCCAGGAGGACTGGCTGGGTGGGGCTGTGGGTGCCGGAGGTGAGGTAAGGCCTACCCTGAAAATAAGACCTGGTGCCTCTTTTGGAGGAAAAAAAATAAGACCCGGTCTTATTTTTGGGGAAACACAGTAGTAAATGCACCTACTCCTATTTTTGTTGATAAATTTTGGTGATAGGTTTGTGTACTTGTAGTATTTCTAGATTTGGAGATGCTTCGTAAATAAGTATCTTTGTTAAGTTGATGAAGCTCTTAATTAATATACCTACATGCATTGCAGTTATAACAGACCACATTGATATATTGCAAAAGCTTTTATTATTCCAGTTAAAGTGATCATTGGAAATACACACATTCGGTCATATTTTTTAAAATTGTTCCTAATAGTTTTACTGCAGTCTCCAAGATGGAATTCAAAGCACTTCATATTTCTCATTTTGCAAAAGGGATGAAGTGAGGAAGGACCAAATACCTGACCATCTTAGCTAGTTGATTTAGTATGCAATGAAAAGGAAGAAAAGTCTTAGTCAAGTAATTGTATTTTTTACTGTCACAGTGAACTATTTCTAGACTTTTCTAGAAATTCTACAAAGTACCAATAACTCTTCTTGGTACTTTGTGGAGTTTGAGCTTGAATAATTATTTGCTGCCCCAACCATAGAAACTAATGTATTGTATCTGTTAGATGAGGCTGTATAATAGTCAGAATAAATTGTAGTAGATTTTTCCTAGAAGTAAAATGATTGCACAAATCTCCATGTCACATTTGACTATGGTCTTTGATTCTTTATTCTGTTTCTCCACATTCGTATAAAGTGTTCTTTTCTTTTAAAAACAATTATGTTTTTTCTAGATCAGAATGCTGAAAACAAAATGTTGAAGTGAAAAAGTGTTAATTCACTGGATTTCTTAACATAACCTTTTTCACTTACTTAAGTAACAATCCTTCAGAAATGATGTACATGTTTATGGATCCAGACAAAAACGTTAGGGTTTCTGGCAGCTATTCACATATCCATTTAAGGGAGCTGATTTCAAAGAAAAAGATGTTACTGTAGTTCAGTCATGCAAATCGTTGTATGTGTGTATACACGGTAATGTGTGTACACAGAGAGAGAAAGACAGAGAGAGGGAGGAAGGGAGGGGGGAGAGAGAGAGAATTTCCTACCCTTGAGTATGGCTTTTTAAAGACTTGAGCCTTGCTGTCTAACACTAAAAGAAATCCCACAGTTCACACTAACATATCATAGAAACACAAAATCTCCTCCAAAAAAGGAAACGCTCAAAAAGTATTTCACAATGATAACTTTACCATTCTGAAAATAACAACACTTTTTGAAACCCTAATTATATACACATTTATTGTGGCAGGAGTTTATCATGTACTTTGTCAGAAAAAAATATCTGGAATGCTGTCAGTATTTGCATACAACATTGTGATTTTTTTAATCAGTTCTTTTTTGTAAAGTTTATTTAATATGTTTCAGTTTGTTTCTGCTGAAGATATTTTAAAAGATATTTTAAAAGTAAAGGCAACAGTTATATAATGCATAATTAATCTAAATAGGAATATACAGAATTAATGGATAAAGCGACACGCATTTATTTTCTGCATCGATATAAATAGGATAAAAAGCTTAAGCTCATGAGCAAAACACAAAAATAAAGCACAAAGCACTATATATTGTGTGAGGGTTTTCAACCGAACAAATTTAAGCATGGCTACTGTATATCAGTACTATGCTGCTTATGGAACATTTTTAAAAACAGAGACTGTCCTGGGAAAATACTGAAAATGAATCAGTGTCTAAAAAGCTGTAAGAGCATACAAAAGATCAAGCCCTAGTCAGTCACAGCAGAAACCTGGCATCCTATTTAATCCCAGATGTCTCCAAGAAGCCTAGAAACAGATCATGAAGGTATGAATGTAGGTGAGCAGTTCTCTCCCTCTGATGGCAGGCCTCTGACATCAGATAAAGCTATGGGTCTCTGGATGTGCAGGATAGAGGTCTGGGCTGTTAGGCATCTGTCCACCCAGTGGAGATTCTCTTCTGCTCATATGGTGTATTTTAATGATACTAGAATTGGCTTAATCTGACAACATTAAATTTCACTGAATGTTGATGTTCCAAGAACATGAATCTCCACATTCTCCATGCCGTACCTAATTTTATAAATCCATAATATGCCTCCTTTTAGCTTTCTCACTCTGAACTAAATGCTTTCAGTTTTCTTTATAAATAAAAAGTGCTCAGATTCATTTACAATTGAGATTTACCAGCATTCACAGTTGTAAACGCTATCCTAAATGGGTTCATACCATAAATATTTATTACCAAGGAATAATTATAATTAATAATAAAATATTTTTATTTGTTTCTTTCCTAGTTATATAATAATAATAATAATAATAATAATAATAATAATAATAATAATAAACAGACAGTAAGTGCTGCCTATGCAAAGAAACTGAAGAAACAGTGGACCACCTAGTAAGCTGTTGCAAGAACATTGCACAGACTGACTACAAGCAGCAGCATGACAAAGGTGCATTGGAAGATCTGCAAAAAATGGTGCATTGGAAGATCTGCAAAAAATATCATTTGCCTGTAAGCAAAAACTGGTGGGATCATAAAATAGACAAAGTCATAGAAAATAATAAAATTAAACTGCTCTGGGACTTCAGAATTCAAACAGACAAGCACCTGCAACATAACACCCCAGACTTAACAATTGTCGATAAGAAAGACAAAAAAGTCTGGATAGTGGACGTGGCAGTGCCTGGAGACAGCAGAATAGACGAGAAAGAACTGGAGAAGATAACAAAATACAAAGACCTACAAATAGAAATAGAAAGGCTGTGGCAAAAGCAAGCAAGGGTAGTACCAATAGTAATAGGCTCCTTGGGTGAAATCCCAAAACAACTGGAGCACCACTTGAACACCATTGGCATTGACAAATTCGCTATTAGTCAATTGCAAAAGGCGGCCTTACTAGGAACTGCTTCCATCCTGCGACGATATCTGTAATACCATCAAACATCCACACCTGCCTATCCCAGGTCCGGGGTAAGGACTCGACAGACAAAATGCCAAATCCAGTCTGAACATCTGGCTGACTGTGCAATGATCCATAATAATAATAATGTTGGAAGGGACCTTTGCAGTCTTCTGGTCCAATCCCCTGCTCAGTCAGGAAACCCTATACCATTTCAGACAAATGGTTGTCTAGTCTCTTCTTAAAATCTTCCAGTGTTGAAGCATTCACAACTTCTGGAGACAGGTTGTTCCACTCATTAATTGTTCTGTCAGGAAATTTCTCCTTAGTTCTAGGTTGATTAGTTTCCATCCATTGCTTCTTGTCCTGCCTTCAGGTGGTTTGGAGAATAGCTTGACTCCCTCTTCTTTGTGGTAACCCCTGAGATATTGGAACACTGTTATCATGTCACCCCTAGTCCTTCTCTTCATTAAATTAGACATACAAAATTCCAGCAACCATTCTTTATATGTTTTACCTAATCATCTTTGTTACTCTTCTCTGTACTCTTTCTAGAGTCTCAACATCTTTTTTACATCATGGTGACCAAAACTGGATGCAGCATTCCAAGTGTGGCCTTACCAAGGCATTATAAAGTGGTATTAACACTTCACATGATCTTGACTCTATCCCTCTGTTAATGCAGTCTAGCACTGTGTTGGCTTTTTTGGCAGCTGCAGCACACTGCTGGCTCATATTTAAGTGATTGTCCACTAGGACTCTGAGATCTCTCTCAGTTGCTACTATTGAGCAAGGTACTACCTATGCTATACCTGTGCATTTGATTTTTCTTGCCTAAATGTAGAACCTTACTTTTTTCATCATTGAATTTCATTTTGTTAGATAGTGCCCAATGTTCAAGTCTGTCAAGATCTTCTGTATCTTAAGCCTATTTCCTAGGATGGCCCATATTACACTTCTGCTCCACCAACTTCACTGACTAGTAGTCTGCTTCCAAGTGCAGTTCAAGGTGTTGGTTATGATCTCTAAAGCCCTTTAGGGCATAAATCCAGGCTACCTGATGAATCACCTCATTCCGCTAGTATAAGCCTGTCCATTTGTGCTGGCAGAGAAGGCCTCCTTCGGATCCCAACAGTCAAACAACTGCAACTATTAGGATCCAGAAGAGTCTTCTCTGCTGCAATTCTCACCCTTTGGAACATCTTACCATCTAAGGTAAGATCCGCCCCCATCCTCCCATCCTTCCACAAGAGCCTGAAGACCTGGCCCTGCTGGTTGGCCTGGGGATGAAATGGGGGAATTCCACACTGGAGGTGGCTCCTGGATTGATAGAGATTCCACCTCCCCCCTTGCTTTCTGCTCTCCACCATTTATCTTTTTGGTTACCACATTGATGTATTATTCTCATGGTATTCTTTTTGTCATTTTTTATTTTATTCTATTACTTTATTTTTGTTCTATTTACACTCCTTTCATTTATTATTATTATTATTATTGCAAGCCATCTAGAGTAGCCCCACAGCAATATCAAGATACCAGTAGGTGGCAAACAAATTTAACAAATAATAAATAATATCATTTAACTTTTTCATAGTAGCCATATGCTATGTTCACATTTTTATTTATCATATTATTTTCCTAATTAGATTATGTACTAGTTGTTATTCCTAGTTGGTCAGACATTCTGACCAAGTAAGGATAGACTTGGATCTCGTCTGTTGTTAAACTTAATTTCAAATATCTACTAGATTACCTGTGACCCAAGGA
Organism: Crotalus helleri; assembly: GCA_024509115.1. Taxonomy (NCBI): domain Eukaryota; kingdom Metazoa; phylum Chordata; class Lepidosauria; order Squamata; family Viperidae; genus Crotalus; species Crotalus helleri. The sequence goes on along the minus strand of JAKSXO010000198.1, from coordinate 108,788 downwards.
ATCATCATTTCAGTACAGTCCAAAGTCATCACAATTAATGTCTCATGACATTTTGTATTATGTCATAACCTTTTATCTAGCTGTGAATAGATGCTAGAGGTGCACCCTCATATGCCCCACAGAGACAGGCATATCACAGTTCCAACATCAAAGGCAAATGTTTACCCTAAAATCCCTTTTGTTCCCCATATGTGTGGCAGTCTCATCTGCTTTTTGGCCAAGAGTCCCACCCCAGAAAGGGTTTCAATGATTTTGAATTTGATGGGTGATCCAAATTCATCCTGTTTCTGAAATCCCAGATCAATGAATCAGTGGACGGCTTGCCTTCAGAAGTTGTGCCTGCTCCATCTCAGGAAGTTTTTAAAAAGAGATTGGATAGCCAGTTATCCAGAATAAGAGTCTTCTGCTTGAGCAGGGGGTTGGACTAGAAGACTTTCAATGTCCCTTCCAACTCTGTTCTGTTAGTTAAACACTAGTTCTGAGTCCATCAATTTATATTTCAAGGTTTTTCTCTCTTACTTTCCACATCAATTCTTAGTTTGACTAAAATGTTGACTAAAACTTGTAGGGTTAAGAGTCTAAGATGACACTAAACTTGTCAGAAGCATATTTAATTAAAGTAAGATAAAAATAATAATAATTGCCAGCAGACCAATAAATGAATCTGTGCAAATTGTATATTTCACATTGGATACATCTTTATGTATGGGTAGCAGTATGATTAGATAGATAGATAGATAGATAGATAGATAGATAGATAGATAGATAGATAGATAGATAGATAGATAGATAGATAAGCATGCAAGCACACAGAAATGTCTACTTTTCCCCCAGATGCTTTATTATAATCCACACTTTTTAAAATACTCGTGATTAGAATAAGTTTCTTTTTATTATTTAATGTAAACCTCAAAATCTCTATTTTTTATATCTCTGCCATTCCTTAAACATATAGGCTTTGTAGATATGTCTGTAAATATCAGTCAAGTTCTCTTCATCTGCAAATGCCTCTTCTCCCTAACAATAAGAATTAAACTAATGTAAATAATAGCAGTCTGTTACGGTTTTATGACAAAATCAGCTGATTTATTGAGTGAATACAGATAGCCCTCAACTTACAACTTGTCACTTGATAATTGTTCAAAATTACAACGGGACTAGAATGAGTACTTTGTGCCCTATAAAGCACTTCTGGCTGTGTAAAATATCATGCCCACCACACTTATACCAGAATTACATGACACAATTCAGGTGCTTTGCAGCCACCTTGCCTTTACGACGAGTTGCACCATCCAATAGTCACATGACTGTGATTTGCAAGTTTTTTTGCCAGTTTCTTGCTGCAGTCATGAATACAGCAAGCTGCATTTTGCAAATTCAGTTTATGGTTTGTATTTCAATCTGAACATTGAACCAGATATAGGGCATAGCAGCTGACATTATCACATTATAGAATAGTTTCTGAACCAGTTATTGTTAATGTGATTTATCTTTCAATCTCATTTCACATTCTTTCTCAGAAAATATACTTTTAGGGAATAATTTCTCTTTCTTAAAAAATACAAAAGCCCTTGATTCTGTTCTTACTTCATTTCCATTCTTTAGGTATGAGGAATGAAACATTAATTTTCAATAGCCTCAGCCAACATATGAACTGTATCATAGGAATGGGATTTAGTTTTTTATATTAGCTGCCAGTTTCTTCAATCTATAAATTGCTTGCAACCTTGAAAATAAAAGTAGTGATTACAATATCTGCTGGCACAAAGCATATCTTCTCCATCACCAGTCTGTCCTATGTCCCAAGGAACTACTGTTTTTGTAAGAGTTTTTAGAGTTCTTTTTCTCTCTGTGATAACAATCATAGGAATTTTAGTTGTGACCTAAAATGCACCTCACATAATGTAACATCTCCATATGTTTATATGTAGTTCTTTTTTATCATAAAACAGTTTATTGTATAAATGACTTGAAAAAAATACAAAAGATAATGTACAACTTACATAACTAAACAGTTAGCTTATCTGTTCACCATGTTAATTCACAAGGCATAATGTAATTGACTGTAGAAAGACTAACAACAGTAGTAAATCTTCAGAATGATATCTGAAATCATATATTTTACTCCTGAAGAATTAAATGATTGAGACACATTTTATCGCTGATTAACTGATCCAGTTATCTATTCTGAGGCTCACATTGTATTGCCTGGAAATTTTATTACATAAAATAGAATCTCCAGTTTAGATTTCTGATTACTTTCTATTACAGCAGGCAAAATTTTACTTGTGAAGCATGAACATAAAAATTTAATGCATGAATAAATATCTTTCTTTTAAATGTTTTTAAGAAGATAAAAATTAACCTAAATTAATATACGATAAGAAAAAGAGATCAATGAGAAAGCTAAAAGTACAAAAAAAGTAAAAAAGTAAAGGAACAATAGAAAAGTAAGAAGTTGCAAAGAACTTCTCATTTCACATTCTTCCAATCTTTTTTACAGCAGTGGCAGTACAATTATAAGCTTACCTTTTACTCTCCTGTTATAATGTAACTCTCTTCTTTCTGTAATAAGTCTATCTAATTACCAAAACTATAGACCATACGTTCAATTTTTTCTGTTTATGCAAAAAGTACATAAGTTTCCAATCAACAGTAAACATAGATATTGTTTTTCTTTGATTAAAGAGAATTAGAGGATTTTAAAGATTAATTACAACTGAGACTAAAGGTCTTTTTGGGGGATGGGATTGATGGACAAAGAGTTGAAAAATGTTGTGCAACTTAGCAGCAAGATTATTGTATACATAAAGCTAGAAAGATTCAGCACTATCTGCATGAAGGAATGGTTGGTGAAGATAATGGAACTTGCTGAGATGGCTAAATTGACCTTTTTTTCTTAATTACACTTGAAATTGTTTCTTCCATACATTTTGTTGAGAGTTCATGCTGTTCTGGATTGCCAGGATGTTTATACTGGTTCTAACAGACTTAGGAAAGAAACCAGTAAATAATTACACTTGTTTTAGTGGAATTAAAACCTGCTATAAACCACACAGAATGGATTAAAACCCTGTCACTATCCCTCTGAAATCATAGGACAAAAGTTGTCTTCAGGTATTTTGCTAAGTTCATCTTTAAACAGACAACAGGTTGAATGCTTAGCACTTCCTCTTTACTTTCACTGAATTGTTCTCTTTAGTCTGAAGAATAACTGATCTAACATTTGCCTGATTCAGGAAAACACTCCACCCCCAAAATACATTTATACAAATATTACTGTTTAAAAATATATACCCCATCATTTTCTTTATAGAAACAGTCAAAGAAGATTACAACCATAAAATTAAAAATACAAAATTCAACAATAAAATCAGTGTAATTACAATTAAAATCAAATGCTCGCAATTATAATCAGCTTAAAGCTTTTAAAAATTGGCAAAGGAGATAAATAATAGGAGAGTAGTACATCCCTGGAGAAAGCATCAATAATCTGGGGGGGGGGGGTCATATGGGGAAGATCTGTTTCCATCTTCCAAATGGCTGAACCTATGGTATCAGTGGCAACTTCAAAAGGGTCTCTCCTACTCATCTAAGTAATTATGCAGGTTCACAGTGAGAAAGAGGCCCCTCAGATACTACAGCTCTTCTTCATACTTTCAGTTGTCGGAGATAAAGAAAAAATGGGGCCAACATGTACTCCCCATTAAATACCAGTTCAAACTCCTCCATATATTCAGCTGAGCAGTTGAAAAGGCCAGATAAAAATAACTTCAGCATGTTCTATGATCTCCCCAGTGCCTGTGACATTTCTATGAATATATTGTTCCAAACAGTGGAAAAAAACATGAGATGTAGAGTTCCTTAATTTCTAGACTTCAGCTGTTATCCACTGGTAAAGAACTACTGCAACTAAAAGCCTATCAGCTTTCCACAGAACCAAGAGAGGGAAACCAGTGCAAAACTCTGAAAACTTTCTACTGAATACTTCAGGAGGTTTATCATTCATATCAAAATAAAATAACCAAAAAAACATGCCCAACATACTGTATTTGAAACATCTGAATAGATGCACTAAATCCATAGTAGAACAATCTTAATAGTTAAATACATTAATATAAAAATAAATCTGCCTATTTTTTTTAAAAAAACCCACTGTTTTGAAACATTTGCAAGCTCATTTAATAAAAAAAACATTTAAGAAGAACACATATAATAACTTATTTATAATTTACTTCCAAATGCACATCCTTAAGATTGCTGAAATCTTTTGCAGGAGATCATATATGCTGACCCATAATCTGGTTTTACTGATTCACAAATAGCTTTGCATGTTGCACAAAGCCAAAAGCAACTGCAAACTTACCATTACAATAGTTATTTTTTGAACAGAATAAAGCAAAATTCATCTGGGATGAAAAGATATATTAAAGATATTTTGGAGTTTATTCATTTTCACTGAAAAAAACCCTTATTTTTGCAAGAATGTAGCTGTTCTCTTTTATCATATTCTCTATTCAATCTTGAACAGAAAAACAATGATAGAAAAGTCATGTCAATTTTCAATATTTGGAGGCATTCTTCAGTGTTTCAAATGAAATGTCTCCATGTTGAAGAAAACAGAAAGGGGTGTTGGCAGAAAAATTATTTTTAAGAACAGTGTGTGCTTTTTGATGGAGTGCTCAGCTATCTCTCAGTCCAGTTGCCGTTATTAAGGGATTTTAATGTTACAAGATTAACAGCTCTGGTTGATCTCTTCAGCCTAAGATGTCTGATAGAAACTAAAATGCAGTCTACATTGAGAGATAAGAGATTTTATTCTTTAGAGTTTCAGAAGGAGTTTAGGCACATAATTGAAATTTATAACCGGAAGCAACTGCTGAGAACTTTATTTTCCTTCTTCTTTTCTCTTTTACAAGATTTAAGGAAAATTCCATATATAACTGCTAAAGTCCTGTAATCTCATGCAGATATGTCTCACAAAATATTGTTTTTATTCAAACTGAAATTTTCTATTTGAATTGGATCCAAAATTGATTTCATAATTTTCCACAACTACATCTCAACACCCACTTTCTTATAGTCCTGGTAAATAAAAAATAACTACTTTTCAGTTTGGAAGGGATAGTTGCCTAGTATTCTTGTATACAAAAGATGTCTGTAAGCACACATGCATGCACAGACACATACCCATATTGATATATTTGTGTGAAACAAAAAATACAAGAGAATGCATTCCACAGAGATGAAGAACTAGATCAGAGGTCCCCAACCTTTTGGGCACCAGGGATCAGTTCTGTGCAGAAAGGTTTTTCTGCAGACTGGAAAGTGCATGGTTTTGTGTGCTGCCTGCATCCCACAAATGGGATTTTGCTTGTTTGTACAGACCGGTTGCAGGCATGCCGTGGCCCAGTACCGGTCCATGAACTGGGGGTTGGGGACCCCTGAACTAGACGGTTGTGTTCAAAGCCAATGGTTTTTTAAAAAAATTTTCTTCTCCTTCATTCACTTCAGTTTTCACTGTAACACTTATTTCAAGTTGAAACAAAATCCCTCTACATTTTTAGGAATTGGACTTGAACCCAGCTACTACTTCAGACATGTCAAACACAAGGCCCAAGCCATCCTGGAAACAGTGAGGGAACAGCCCCTACCACCTTGGCCCCGCCCCAGGCCGCCCGAGAGCCAATGTACAATTTTGTGGTGGCCATCTATGCTGAAACACATTCAGTCTTAGCTCCACAAGGCCATCTGGAAACAGCAAGGGACCGGCCCCTGACACGTCAGCCCTGCCCCCTGGGTGTGCGCTGGGGAGGTGTCACCCTTTGTGAGGAATGAAGAAATGCACCATTGCCTGGAAGTAGCCAGCAAATGGCCTCGTCTACTTCACATATCTGGCTTGATGGGCTCCAGGAGAGGGGTTTCAGCAGGCAGTGGGGTGCTGTCCTCACAGCGCCGAGAGGCTGAGCCAGGCGGCGCGAATCCAAAAAGGGTGCTGCCGCTCAGCCCCCAGCCTGTCCGATTTCGGCAGGCAGCGGGGCACTCTCCTCACAGCGCCGAGAGGCTGAACCAGGCGGCGCAAATTCAGAAAAAAGCATGCCGCTGCTCAGCCCCCAGCCTGCCTGATTTCAGCAGGCAGCAAGGTGCGAAGCTGGCGAGCTTCGCACTGCCCGGCTCAGCCTCTCAGCATGTGAGGAGAGCACCCCGCTGCCTGCTGAAACCAGGCAGGCTGGGGGCTGGATGGCATTGCACAGGTAACATCGACTCTCACATTGCTCATGGCGTCCCCTTCCCAAAGCCCACCAAGCCAGATATGTGAAGTAGGCAAGGGTCATGTGCTGGCCACTTCCAGGAGATGGTGCATTTCTTCATTCCTCACGAAGGGTGACACCTCCCCAGCTGCATTTCTTGCCTATTTTTCTCCCTTCCTCATCTCAAATATTTTCCCACCACTGTTCTTAGGAAGGAAGGAAGGAAGGAAGGAAGGAAGGAAGGAAGGAAGGAAGGAAGGAAGGAAGGAAGGAAGAAGAGGGAGGGTCTGAGGGAAGTCCTGCCTTAGTCCTGCCCTGCTGCCCTTTCATCATCCCCTTGCCCCCTCCTCCTGGCCTATCCTGGGGGTCTCCATCCTATTGCTAAAGAAGCTTTGGATACAAAGCCAGGTCTCCTCCCATGGAGAGGGAGTGGGCCTCCCTCTGACTTTGCCCTCATACCCATCATGAGTAACCTGGCTAAAGAGAGCAAGCACAGCAGCAGCAGCCTTGAGGAGGAGGTAAGTTCAGCTGTGCGCCCCCTTGGGTAAGTGGGGCTGGGCTTGGTGCCGCGGGTGCTCGAAGGCCAGGCTGGGCATTTGACCTCTGATATCCAGGGCTCCGAGAAGCCCACAGCACCATCCAGCCCCCCCTCGCATGGCCTGAGAGGAACAGTGAGGCCCAGTAGACCATGCCTTGGTGCTTGCCCTGGTCCCACCCCCTTCTGCCAGAGACCCTCAGATCTGTCCCACTCCTGCCCAGGCCCCCTTGATGCGAACGATGTAGAGCTGGCCATGCCCACCCAGTAGGCCATGCCTACTCCAGCCACGCCCACCCAGTAGGCCACACCCACCCTGGCCATACCTACCCGGCCTGAGGACAACCGCAATGCTGATGCGGCTCTCAATGAAATTGAGTTTGACACCCCTGTACTACTTTATAAAAATAATTATGTCCCTTGCAAATGTCAAAGAGGATGCCCACACCAGTTCCCGCTGCCTTGTATTCTTAGCTTTCTCAGAGTGGTTTTGTACATTGAAAGTTTCACAGATGTTTTTTTATTTTATTTTTAAAATGTATGAATGCAATCTCAGTGATTCTGCTCAATCTTAGAAATCAAACTGAAGTCATATATTTGGGTAACAGCAATGAAAATGACAAAACATTACCAAGAATCAGAAAAAAATATTTGTAGTCTAGCATCCTGTTACTAATGCCATCCATCCAGATAACGGTAATTTATATGATACATGTTGCTTGCTCCAATTAGTGTTCAAACACACCATTTTCTAAACTTAAGTGTGAGCTAATCTTACTACACTTAACTCATTTTCTAAATCTGGTCTCATCCAGTTGTATTATATGATTTTCATTCCCCAAATCTCCAGCCAATAACTATTGGCTGAGAATGGAACTCACGACACATTGGAGAATATCAGGTAGAAGACAAATGTTTTAACCCTTGCTAACCTTATCTACTGTAAACAAGGTCATCCATATATATTGTATGATATAAGCTGATATACTGATATAGCAGTATATAATATTTCTGTGGATACATTTCACAATCCCCACCCTCCTTTAAAAAGAAAGAAAACAATTTAGCTGACTCTCTTTTGCTTCTTAATATGACTGCATTCAGTTTCTCCTTGTATCTGTGCATGAATGGATGAAGAATGGACAAATAGATACTCACTTGAAATTCCTCAGTTTTCTTCCCAGAAGAGATTTCTCTATCTATTGATTCTAAGGCTGTCCACTTGATATACAGTTCTGGATAGTGAACAGCAATTTAAAACTAGCAATAACAACAAACAAAATAAAATCTTATTCTTGGGGTCCATAACAGCTTTTTAAAAAATTCTCCTGGTAAGTTTTTGAATTATCTAATTGAAGTGGTAAGAAAGTGCCACCACAGCAAGTTTTGTTGTTTCCTGTTACAAACATCTTTCTCCCTCTTGTTACCATCATTTTCTATCTGAAATAGCCTTTTGGGATTTGGAGCATGGAGAGAAAGGGTAAATATTATACCTAGAAAGAGATGATAATCACATATACCTCTCAATTGTGCAAAGTCACTATACTCCATAAGATTTGACAGAAATCCGCATTTCGAAAAGAAATTTAAAAAGCATATTTATCAAATTGAAAACCAGTAGGAAAAATCTTGGGTGATTTTTTTTTCTAATGGCACTTAAACAATAAGATAAAATAAGTTTTGACCTGCGAGCTAGCCAGCTTTTCTAATGCTAGGCTAAGGGAGAAGTTCTTAAGAAGTCAGATTCTCCATCTTGTTTCTGCTATGCAAAGGTTTGCACTTCAGCAACTGTTTTCACCAACAAGAATGTAGGGAATAGTATTCAAGGTGAGGTTCTGCCTAGGTATATCACAAGAAACACTGAGATTAATTAGTGATGCACTGATTAATACTCTAGAATTAATTCTATCCAAGAATTCAAAGTAGAACAAGGTGCCAATCATCCTATTACTTGTCTTACGTACTGGGGAAAATGCTATTATAGAAATAATTATTGATTTTTTTCAAAAGGGACATTTAAATCAGTATTTGCTTTGCTTTTTTAATTGGTAAGTCAAAGAAAAAAGCTTCAATTGTTTGAGGGTACAAATAATTTCTTTTACTACCTTATGTTATTGCTTTACAAAACTGAGTTTATTATACTCCTGTAAATGAGGATAATAAATATTTCTATTGCAGTTAGTGACAAACCCCAGGCTAGATCATTTCAGACATTCTGTTTCTTAACACATGCATGAAAAACTGTAAAAGTGACATTATATGCATACAACAGAACTGAAGGATTACTGGTAATTCTTTCTGTAGGCAATATATATAGGGCAGATGCTGCACAACCTGCAGTAAACTTCTTATAATATTTTAATGCCAGTGTATCAGCTAAGGCCCTCCAAAAAGTACCCTAAGAAGTGAGATTTACAATGAGGGCTATTATACTTTGAATATCCCAGTAGACTATTCTCAAGGCCCCCTTGAGGAAGAAAATTACTTTAGGCGCACACTACATTTTGTGCCACTTATGGTGTTCTGCACGAATACAATTATTACTCACAGTATAAACTTTGCCGTGAAAGTCGTGTTCTTGCCCATTTCTCCAAGCGTCCTTCGGGGTAGAAAGAAAAAAACCTGAACCTTTTAAACATTAGACGACCTTATTTCGATTACGGGATGCTAAGGATATAAGCATAGTCACCATAAGCGACGGCCTTCGGGTAAACAGGACGAAGATGGGGTTTTCACCGAGTTTTATTTAACATCAAACCAGAATATTTATGCAAGATGCTCGAGACCCGCTTTAAGGAGAGAGCAAGGAGCCTCACCTCACCCTACACCAAGGGCATTTGCGCAGTATTAAGTGCTTATTTTCAAAGCTGGTGGGTCCAGCCGCGGTAAAGACTCAAAAATTTGCCGTGGGGCGCGTCTAATTCCTTTCCCGGATCTCTAGAAGGGGGGGCAGGGGGAGTGGGCTGGCCAATTGCCTCCTCCGTGGACCGCCTCTTGTCTGCCTGTTTACTTACTCACTCTCCCCGCCCATCCCCCTCCTTCGCAGGGCACCACTGGCCGGACTGCCCACCTCGCCACTTCGGAGGCGCCGCCACCCCCGTCGCAGCCGCTACCCCGGGAGACCTTCGCGCCCAGCCATGGCAGCGCTTTCCACTTGCCAGACTCCTCCTCCTCCTCCTCGCAGCAGCCCCATTCGCCGGCCCTCTACTACTCCAGCTCCACGCTGCCGGCGCAGAGAGTGAGCTCGCCCTTGTCCATGCAGCAGGTGGGCTCGCCTACCAAGCTCCAGCGGGCGGGCTCCGCCTCCGAGAGCGGCGGCGGCTACGGCACCACACAGCGGGTTTCCTCTCCCAAGCAGTCGCCCAGTCGCCTCGCCAAGTCCTACAGCACCAGCTCGCCCATCAACATCGTCGTCTCCTCGGCGGGGCTCTCGCCTTCCCCGATCCGGGTCACTTCCCCTCCCACCATCCAGTCCAACATCTCCTCTCCCATTCATCAGCTGAGCTCCACGATCGGCACCTACGCGACTCTCTCGCCCACCAAGAGGTTGGTCCACCCTTCCGAGCAGTACGGCAAACACTCCCAGGAACTATATGCCACGGCCACTTTGCAGAGACCCGGAAGCCTAGCAGGTGAGAGAAAGTTACGCTCGTTTTCCTTGTCGACGCCGTTGAAGTCGCGCCCTACGAGGTCCGCTGAACTAGATCTATGATCCTGATAGATTCGTAATTTTGAGGGCTCTTGTTCGGAAAGGAGGGAGGGGCGGAATGGTGTTGATCACGTTTTCCTTCCTACCCCAAGTCCTGGCTTCAGCGATTCCTGCTTATAAACTAATCTATTTTAACTAGTCAAATAACTGACGATCCCAATAGAAAATAAGTGCCGAATAACAGATTGTATTCTCCTGGCCATCCTTATAAGTAGAACTGAGGTAGTGCTGATTTCTTACTATAAAAGCAAGAGGTATATTTAAGTCTGTATCCTTTGCTGTTGACCCTTAACATTCCTTTCATTTCCACCATATTCTCCCTGCCAGATAAAAAAAGCCCCATGGAAGGAAGTTTTTCTTTTAAATTAGAACTCCACTGTATTACTTGAATAAATGTATGGTTTCTTATTTAGCTGGTATTACGTTCTTTGGTGCATAGTTATGCTACCAAACAGAATTTTGGAATGATTTCTTGTTTCCAGTAATATTAATGTGTTTGATAAGTGCTATGGTCCCCATTCCTTAGGAAACACCTGGTTGTTGTTGTTTTTTAAAAAAACTTGCAATTAAAGAGCAGTTATTGATCCTCTTGGTAATCAGATAACTAAACTGTGTTCTTTTCAGTGGGGAATTTTTGCTGTTGTAAAAACCACTTGAAAGATATTGCTGTAACACCAGCTGTCATGCTCATGTGTTCTCTCATCTGATTTATGTGGCTAAACGTGGCATTTAAAAGAATTAGTTGGGAAGTGTTTTCACTAATACCTGGAAGATACTCAAGTATCTCCCCTAAAAAAAAAATAAAGCAAAAGGGTAGTAAGCTATCTATTTTAGCATTATGCTTTGTTATTGAAAAATGAGACAAAATTAAATAACAGGTTTGTTCTCTAAGTGTAGTTTTATAATATCCCACCCTTCAAAGGAAGGGACTGTAGACTAGACTGAGAGATGAGGAAATCCTGGAAGAAATTATTGACAAACACTTCCATAATTCTGTTTAAAAAAACCCTATGTATTCAATCACTAGAAATCAGTCTTGATTTGAGAAGTTCCATTTTTAATTATTTACTTGTTTGCATTGCTAATGATTTACATTTGATGGTTCCAATCATGTGGCCTGTTCTTGAAAGGCCCACATAATAAAAGATACATAAGATTATGAAAGATATAGAATGATCTGTGGAGTAGTTGTGGTCATGGTTATGACCAGAGAATGGCAAATATTAAGTTGAGCAAATGGCATGTTGTTTCAATAGTACTAACACTTTCCTTTTCCAGAGAAGTGAAGAAAGTTGGAAGAAATGTGAATCAATGTTCAGTTTCTGTTCTCTACTACAGCTTATAGATGTAGGACTCCTCCTTGCTGGTGTTTCTTACCTGGAGTCCCTGCAGGCACTACCTTCTGGAGGTCTAAAAATAGTGTAATTAATCTTTTGTATCATACTGTTGACTACCCATTTTGTCTCTGTTTAGCAAACAAAGGTATTGTTTGCTAAGTCCAGCAACTGATCCACTCACTAAATTACTGTTAGCTAACCTGAGGCCACAAAACTAATTTTCATGCAGCCTTTGAACTAATCTTAAAGCCAAATACAGAAAATTGATTCAGGCTTCTGTTAAGAGTAGTGACCTTTTCTGCAGCCTGCAGTGTGGAATGGAGAGTACATAGTTTCAGAAAGAGAAAAAAGGGGTATTGGAGAAAAAGAGCATCTACAGCTAATTTTGGCTCTGGATCCAGCCCCTGCTTGCTTTAGTCTCACACAACAGACTACCCTGAGGGGCAGGAAAAAGATGGCCTGCATTGGCTGATAAGTGTCTTCTAGTATCTGAGATTTCAAGGACAGCTTCTATTTGAATAGCAGTGACTGATTGAACCTGAGATGATTTGCAGTAAGATTGCAATCTTTCAGTAAGCAGTGGGTCATTTATAATAGATTAGCCATATTAGCTCTTAAAAAGTATTTTCATGGTCCTTTTTGCAGTAATTAAACAAACAAAAGCTGAAACTGTAATGGTGGATTTGGCTCATCCCCCCTTTTTTGGTTCCTAGTCTACACTTTGGCTTCCATTCTTCCCTATATCTCTTCTTCTTCTGGTATTCCTTTTTTTGGCCAATGGAGGGGACTAGGTATGTCTCTCTCTTGTCCATGCAGTTCATTCTGGGACTACAATGCTGAAGAGAAACCAAAGCAATTGGCAATCTAGACTAGACAGCACAGGGTAGTCCTAAACTTACAACAGTTCATTTAGTGACCGTTTGAAGTTACAACAGTACTGAAAAAAGGGATTTTGGGCCGTTTTTGACACTCATGACCATTGCAGCATCCCCATGGTCATGTAATCAAAATTGAGATGCCTGGCAACTGATTAATATTTATGACAGTTATAGTGTCCTGGGGTCAGGCAATCAATCATCTTAAGTGAATCGGGCTTCCTCACTCACTTTGCTTAACAGCTATATTGCTAACTTAACAACTGCAGTGATTCACTTAATAACTGTGGCATGAAAGGTCATAAAATGAGGCAAAACTCACTTAAATATCGCATTTAGCAATAGAAATTTTGGGCTCAGTTGTGATTGTAAGCAAACCTGTATTAAAAGTAGCAACCACATTTCTATATTTTCAAATTAGAAAAAGCATGTTAGAAAAATATGACCATTTTAACTATTCATTTGGCCTACGTTGAACATTCTGGATAGCAGAAGGTATGGGTTAGATGTATTTAAAAATGTACAAATGTACTAAAGAAGTAAACAAGGGGCAAAGTTTAAATGAATACACGAAGTGGGTAATGTAAAAATGGCCCATGGATCATGAATTAATTGCCTAAAGATGCTCATCTTATAGAAAAGAAAAACTAATTCCAGAGTAGATGGTTATATAATTGAATCATCATCACCTGCATAGCAAGAATGTTATGGTTTTGTGTTTTTTTGGGACAGAGGAGTCTGCTAACTCAGCAGAGACATATGGGGAAAATGCAAATCATTTGTTTTTAAAACAACCATGTTTGTGTTTGATAAGCAAGAGAATTTACAACTTGGCTCTTATCCCTGCTGAAAAGTTAGTTTGTGTGCTTGGAATCAGAAGATCTGAGTGCCACTTATGCTTAAGTGGGCTGTTTAACTGAATAGCGTTTTTTCTGTTGTTTCTATCCACTGCAATGTATTTTGTTTTTTATTGGAGAGGGTTGAAAGTTTGTTTAGTGGGAGTAAATGTCATAGACTGCATCTAAGGGGCCAGTTTTTGTGGACATACTTTGTTGAAGTTACTAATGAAAAACAAAATTTTAAGCATTGAATAAATTAGCTGAAATCACATATCTTTTTGTGTTTGCTTTAAAAAAAACCTTGCAAACCTTTAGGAGTAAACAGTCCTTTTTACAATGTTTGAGAAATATGTTATATTTCTTCTCATCGTCTTTTTTTCACATGAATGGTTTCTTGGCTGGCTTGTTTGTTGGAAAGATCACTGAGAAGACCTCCTTCTACAGACTGGCGCCAATAAACACCCACAGTCTTTGTATAATTATGAATCTTTTCAAATTGGTAACTACGGCATTTTGACACATTACATGTTGAGTGAAAAAGCCTAAAAGTGACAATAGATGTTCTGTAGGTATAAATCAGTTAAGAATAACTGAAGGTTTCTTGACTAGTGAATGACAAACTCACTATTTTATTGCTCTTTGAAAAGGTGAAGCGCGCTTGTTCCTCTTTTTAATTTTGAATTCAATATCGTTTGATGACACCATTTACTTAGAATATCGATCTGAGTTACTGTCACGCATCCAGTTAATTTATTCTGCAATTCCAACATTACCTAATACTTTACTCAGTGTTTGAGGTGCTTTATTAAAAAAAAAAAGATGTAATCCATTCATGCCATCAGAACCAAACTGCAAAAATCTAGAAAACTATCAGATGGGTGCAGAAAGATTTCTGTATCTTATTCTTGCCCTCAGTTAGTCTTTCGGCTTCTTTGCAACTCAGATCTGGTAGTCCTACAGTATCATTACATTAAACATTATGTTGTTTGCTACAATTTTATTTCTTATTACTTATCTTATTACTTATTTCCTAAACAATCTTGAACATTGTGTATAAATTGGAAGACAAAATAATAGTAACCACAAAGGTAACTTTTTTCAAAATAAAAAAAATAGACTCATTCGTTTGATTTCTGTTGTCGAAAGTGGGGGTTTGGGGTTTATTATACACACTAGAAATTCAAGTCTTGTTCATGATAGATTATGACATCTCAGGAGAGGAAAACTGAATAAGTCTTTTGTTTTTTGTCTCTTGGTACTTTTTTTAATTCCACTGACTAATGAACTCTTGAATCAAAGGATGTCTTTGTTAAATGTAAACAAACCCTGCCAAATCTCTTCAATTAAACTCCTTAGAATCACAGTACTAGAACTTAAAGTGGTGGGATGGGGGATATATTTAAAAGAAGTATTGTAAAAAATATTATTTTGCCTTTTTACAAACAGGAACAGGATTTTTCACCACTCTTCTTTAAAAAGTGGTACAATAATGTTGTTCTTCATGTGAAAAATTAGATCCTCTGTTCCCTGCCCTGAAGGCAGTGATACAATTTAAATATTCAGTAACTGCTAACTGTTTAATCCCCTTAACTCTGAGCATCATATCTTTCTGGCTTTCCATTTAGTTCCATTTACTGCTTGTGTAAGTAATAGCTATGAGTATAATTTCACAGGTTGGCCTCTTTGAAAATGCTGCCTGATTAGAAATGTATACTGTTGTGTGTATATATCTTTAGGCCACTCTGATGTGAAAGAATTAGCCTTTTGTCACACAGAGAGCATATTTAAGTGTTGTGTTTGCATTTGTAATTTGTATATACATTTTATTTCATTTATCAGAATATGAAATACAAAGGAAAATAAAAAATAATGGGAAAC
Organism: Crotalus helleri; assembly: GCA_024509115.1. Classification (NCBI taxonomy): domain Eukaryota; kingdom Metazoa; phylum Chordata; class Lepidosauria; order Squamata; family Viperidae; genus Crotalus; species Crotalus helleri. The sequence goes on along the minus strand of JAKSXO010000198.1, from coordinate 93,364 downwards.
CAGGGGGAGGAAAAAGAGAAGAAGAGAGAGTGTGGGGTAGAAGGGGATGGGAAAGGCATTCCAACTCTTTTTAGCATAGTAGAAATTAATAAGATTACAGCCTCAACATTTTACTTTTACACAGTAGTATATATAGTAGCCATTTCTATAATAACGTAGATGTTGGAAATTTGCACTGGATGGTGGATTCTCTGCATGTTGGAAATTTATGATGAGGTCCTCATCAGTATAAAAAAAGTATGCTATTGCAAACATTTTATTTGTATTTATTTGTTGTGATGATGAGATTATCTATGGTCCTGTCTCTCCCCAAGGGTATCTACCCATTCTGCTAGAACTGATAGTGTCGGGGCACGTTTAATGTTCCTTCCTTCAAATATTGCCAGTTAGAGGGACTTGGGTAGCTCTTTCTGCCTTTGGAACCCTCCCCCCCAGTTGTGGTAGGCAAGCCACGAAGACTCGACTTTTCCCATAGGCATTAGGATAGTGTGAGGCTGGAACCCAATCATGTTTTATTATGAAAGTGTAGAGATGCATGGCAATTTGGGGAGGCTTTCCTGTTTTTATTGTTTTTTTTATAGATTTATAGTTGTTTGTGATTGGCCTAAGGTTATGTTACATAAGATGGACGGCTATATAAACCTTTAAATAATTGCATAAATAATTGCATACATAAAAATAAGTATAGTATTCATGGATCTTGGTAGAGAAAATCATGATTTATTGAATAAGGAATGAATGTTAAGTCTATGATCTATCCCCTTTCCTCAGACATGAGTTTTGATCATCTTAGTTTCATAAACCAGTTTTTCATTTTGTCTATAATAATATATTTACTGGTTGGTTTCCAATTTTACCTGGCAAGCTAACATTAAACTCCAGTCCTTTCTTTGTAGCAAAATGGAAAATTGGCTTATAGCAGGGGATGGCATTTCCATGATCTCAAACTAATATTTGCATTCCCCTCCCCCCCACCGACATCTCTTGTTGTGTTGGTTGTAATGTTTGATGCTGACCTAAAACAATTATCAAGAATAGTTTTGAAATATATATGTAGTTTAAAAAAGCAAAACAAAACTGTAAATATGAAACCAGGAAACTGGAAATGTGTGTAATCATTATATTTCTTGAAATAAATATTTCATGTTATCTGAGCAAGGACTAGCTTTTAAAATATTTGTTTGATATTCCTGGGTTATACTTTTAGTGCTTGAAACTGCTGTCAGCTGAATAAAATATGGTATGTGATTTGGCTTTAAAATATTCATTATCTCAGTTTTACTGTCCTGTAAATAAGCTCTTTGTTGTCTTTCCTATTATCATTTTGGGACTCATTTCCACAAGTTTGTGAATGTTGTTTATTTTAAAGATGAACTAGATTTAATGTCCCATACTTTGTAATATTACTTGTCTGTGTTTCTTGTTTAAGATATATTTAGATTTTGTTTACACAGAGGAAAGTTTTTGTTTTCTTCTTTCTTTGCATGTAAGACTTGGAAGTTTTCTTTCATCCCCACACAAGTTCAAAGAAACCTTGGTCATGTCTGGTACAAGAGCTGGTTTTGTAAAATTGTAATAATTGTGGTATTGCCCATTTTCACAAGGTTTTCCCTTTGTCTCTAAACCTTAGGTAGATTCATTTTTGTATAATTTAAGATTAGACTGTTATCTGTCAAAAGGAAAATATATTCTGAATTTTCTTCAATGGATTTGTACCAATTGATTAATCATACTTGGCTAAGTATGATCTTGTCTCAGCGTATATGAGCTTTTCTAGAAAGCTTTCAGATACAACCAGTCTGCTTTGAGGGGACACATAAAGTTAACACATGCACGTTGATGATGTCATGACTTGTGCCTTACTTATTTTAACAGTGTATTTGTTCTCTTGGAGAGCTTTTGGAAATGTAATTGCTCTCCCACTATACACAAACATGTCTAGTAACAAAACAGTCCATTAAATTTGGTTGCAGTTTAGATTTCAAGAAATAGTTAAGCAATTTGTCTCAATTATTGAAGACGTATTTGTCAGAGAAAAGATTACTTGGTTGGATAGTCTGTCATATAAGAGTTTAATTGAAAATATGGCTAATATTAAGGAACAATTGCACATGTCTTCTGTAAAGTAAATGATCATTCTAAATGCTAGTTTGGGGTATACTAATCTTATTTTACATTGCAAACTGGGAAAGGACGCTAAAGTGTATTCACATTGAGTGAGGCAGGCAGTAAATTTCCTTGAATTTCCATCCTACAGTATCTATCAGGCAAAGAGGCAAATATTCAGTGGAGAAAGAGCCCAGTTGTAGACTATCTGGTTACCTGGAGCAAGACACTGACAACTTGTTCAACAATTATCAGGATTATAAGATTAGTTGCTATAGTTAATGCTTGGTTACTAGGTGAAGACTGCCGTTTCATAATGAGTAAGACATAGCCAAATCTACAGTAACTGTTGGGCTTCTCACAGGAATGGCTGTACATAATCAAGACAACTCCTTATTCTGTAAGAACCTCACAGACACATCTAGGGCATATTAGTTTCTTTATTGCAGATCAGAATGAAGCTATATACCATATTTTCCGGCGTATAAGACAACTTTCTAAACCCTGAAAATCTTCTCAAAAGTCGGGGGTCGTCTTATACGCCCAGTCGTCTTATACGCCGGAATATACCGTACTTGCGGAAAACCTCCACCTCGCTGTGGCAAATCTAGAAGGACGCGAGACGGAGAGCAGAGGAGGAGGGGGGGAGAGGTTCGACTTCCACGGGAATGGAAAGAAGTAAAATTGTCTCTTTCTTTCCTTGCACGCTTCTTCCCCCTCCCCCCGTTTTGGGATAAAAACAGATCAGCTCGATGTTACACAGACGTAATGTACTCTTTCCACGCAGGTTCACATATTTTGTTGCATTTCAAGCACACTAATCTCTCTCCCTCTCCCCCCTTTCTCTCCCTCTCCCCCTCTCTCTCCCTCCCTCTCTCTCTCTGTCTCACGCGGCCCACCAGAGTCTTCTTCTCCTCACCCACCCGTGGTAGCTATTTCATTAGAGGAGAGTTAGCGCACCCGCCTCCCTGCCGGTACGCTGTGCAAAAGAAAAAAAAATGCTCACTCACTTTGCCCGCGCAATGCCTCAAAGTTCTTTTCCTCCTCTCGTTGCCCGTTCTCTTTGCCTGAGCAGCCTGACCGTAGCAGTGCTACTGCCACTGTTCATACTTCTGATCTCTGTATACTTGGTGCTCTCTTTGGGAAAGCTTTTTTTTATCTGCCAGAAACAGATTTCCTACATTTCATCAGTCCACATAGACGGAACAGAAGTTTAATGCTGACTTGAGGGAGGGGAGTAGGGAGTGGGGTGAGGGGGATGGAGGGGAATAGAAAGAAGTGGCGAAACGGCAAATGCAGGTTTACCATAGGAAAGAGAGGGGTATTGAATTACAAACTCTGAGCAGAAACTTTGGACCGAGAACCAGCCAGTGCTTATTTATGTTGCTTCCAATGCGCTGAGAGGAGAGCTGACTTTGAAAAGAATGCTGGATGGGATTGATTGGGAACATTTAACGACACTTACATGCAGTAAAATGTTTCAGCAGGGGGACATCAGGAGCCAAGGTGAACTTTATTCCTTTAAGCTCACTGGGCAGAATCCATATCTTCTTGAAGCCAAGGACAGTGCTCCCACGGATGGAAAACTGGGGGTGGGGGTGGGATTCATTTAATATATTCTGGCATAAACTTGCCTGGGTATACTTTTCTTCTTGCAGAGCTACAAGCAAATAGAATAGAATAGAATAGAATAGAATAGAATAGAATAGAATAGAATAGAATAGAATAGAATAGAATAGAATAGAATAGAATAGAATAGAATAGAACAGAACCTTGGAGGTCTACTTTTCTTCTTGCAGAGCTACAAGAGACTAGAATAGAATAGAATAGAATAGACTAGACTAGACTAGAATAGAATAGAATAGAACAGAACAGAACAGATAGAACAGAACCTTGGAGGTCTTCTAGTCCAGCCCCTGCTCATGCAGGAGAACTTACACCATCTCAGACAAGTGGATGTCCAGTCTTTTCTTAAAAATCTCCAGTGATGGAGTGCCCACGATTTCTGGAGGCAAGCTGTTCCACTGGTTGATTGTCCTCACTGTCAGGAAGTTTCTCCTTAATTCCAGGTTGCTTCTGTCTTTCATCAGTTTCCAACCGTTGTTTCTTGTCCTTCCCTTTGGTGCTCTGGTGAACAACCTGACCCTCTCTTCCTTGTGGCAGCCCCTCAGATACTGAAATACTGCTATCATGTCTCCTCTGTTTCTTCTTTTCTTTAGACTAGCCAAACATAAGTCCCACAGCTGTTCTTCACCTGTTTTAGTCTCCAGGCCTTTGATCATTTTAGTTGCTCTTCTCTGATTTTTTTCCAAACTCTCAACATCTTTTTTGTGATATGGTGACCAAAATTGGCTGCAATATTCCAGATGTGGTCTTACTAGGATTTTATAAAGTGGTGCCTCTGTTTATACAACCTAGGATTGTATTAGCTTTTTTGGTTGCAGCTGCACACTGCTGGCTCATAGTCAAGTGATTGTCCACTAGGACTCCAAGGTCCCTCTCACAGTTATTGTTATTAAGCCAGGTCTCGCCCAATCTGTACTTGTACCTTTGGTTTTTTCTGCCTAAATGTAAGACTTTATTTTTCTCCACATTGAAACTCATTTTGTTGGATAGGGCCCGTTGTTAAAGTTTGTCAAGATCTTTTTGGTTCCTGAATTTGTCTTCTGGGGTGTTGGCTACTCCTGTCAATTTGGTGTCATCTGTAAATTTGATGAGTTCCCCTTCAGTTCCCTCATCTAAATTATTGATGAAGATATTGAAGAGTACTGGGCCTAAGACAGAACCTTGTGTTACCCCACTGCTTACTTCTTTCCATGTGGATGTAGTGTCATTGAGGACCACTCATTGAGTACAGTTTGTCAGCCAGCTACAGATCCATCTAGTGGTAATGTTGTCTATTCCACCTTTTTCTAGCTTACCAAGGAGTAGGTTGTGGTCTATTTTGTCAAATGTCTTGCTGAAATCTAAGTACCATATTTTCCGGCGTATAGGATGACTTTCTAAACCCTGAAAATCTTCTCAAAAGTCGGGGGTCATCTTATATGCCCAGTCGTCTTATACCCCGGAATATACGGTATGTATAAATATTCTGCCTAGAAGTATATGGATAAGTATTTGTCCCAGAGTTTAAATTCTTAGTCTTTTCCTCTTACTTTTTCAAGTCAATGGAAATCTGATCATTCTTTTTATCAGCCTGAGATTGGACTGGCACTTGTTCAGTGTTTTTATATGATTCTGTCTGACCTAGAAACAACTGATATTTGCTATACCAGCTGTAATGGGCTGTGAGAATAACCTTGCAGAAGAGGAGGAAGAGCCACAGCCATGGGAAGAGCAGGAATACAATTTGAGAAAGCATGTCAGACTGGAACCATCCCTAGTTCTCTATAGTATTAAGGTGAAGGGGTGGGAGGCACATTCAGAATTGCAAGATTCTGTAACTATAACCCTATAATAAAAACAGTTTTAGTATTCATGGCTTTGGTGTTGGACTCCGATCCACCAAGAAAGGCTGATACCAGCTCTGTTCTAACATTATTTGTACTACACTGTCATTTTTCCCCTGATGTAGAATATTCAGGTACTCCGTTGACTGAAACTATTTTATTGGGTGCTAACAGAGTACATACATAAACACTGACGGAATCTTCTTGCATGAAAGATTACATTTCTGCAAGGAGCCTGATGGCTAAAGTGCAGTATTGCAGGCAAACTCTGCCCATGGTCTGGAGTTTAATCCTGATGGAGCTCAAGGTTGCCTCAGCCTTCCATCCTTCCAAGGTAAAATGAGGACCCAGATTGTTGGAAGCAATATGCAAATAATACTTCTACAATGTAAACCACTCAGAGAATGCTGTAGGGCGCTATAAGGCAGCACGTAAGTCCGAATAATATTGCTATTTTCAGATGTAATACTCTGATATTCCCTTGCATTACTAGCTTCTCTCCATTTTATGAGAAAAGTATATGATATAAGACTTTAAAAAAACAGAATACAAGGTTATCTTCAGATTAGAGTAGCAACCATGAAGGATAACTTGCAGTTTAATTTGTATATATACTGTTAACTTTTGGATCAAACTAATACATATATGAATAAAGAGACATTTTTCCTGCTTAAAATATTAAATTATCTGAATTAAAATGCTGGTTCTAGATAAATCTTCATTTCATTACATGAGTATAGAATTATTACTATCTTTTACCCCCATTGACAACTCCATTTAAATCTGCCCAGAAGATAATTAGAGATTATACATCTTATTCCTGCATATACATCTTATTCCTGTAGCTATCTCTTGCTGCAAAAAAGGACAGCAGTTTATATTCTTTCTTTCATGATACTCTGAAATGAACATATTCCCTACTTTTAGCAACTTTTAACACCAAGCTGCCCTCTATATGAAGCAGAATAAAGTTTGACCATAAATTCTGTGTAATGTATCTGTTTTGTTAAGTTCAGTAAATGTTGTTCTTGGCAAAAGTGAAAGAAAAACGTATTGTCTTTTTGCATAGAGATATCTGTGCTATGTTACCTCACAACTTTTCTGAAAGCTGGATAGTATGGGGGTAAGCAGTTCTGGAATTCTTGCCTTTACTTTATTTGTCAATTTTATATGGCTGCCCATCTAACCCAGTGACCATGTGTGATGTACAATAAAATCAAGAACTAAAACATTTTTCAAGCCCATTCAAACAATAAGCATGGATAAAAGAAGACCATGAGAGGGAAGATATTTACATACGGTATAATCATGCATGCAGGCTCTCTGTTATCAGAGGATCCCCAGGCATGCAAGAAAAGAAAAATACATTTTGAGAGCTTTCTCCTGTGTTTACAGTTTTTATTACTTTATAATATAAAATACAAAAATACAAAGGCAAATAGTAGGAAAATAAAGGGAGAGAAAGGGGAAAAGAAAAGTGTAGAAAAGAAAGGATAAAAGAAAAAAAGGCATTGACTTCCAACTTCCTTTAGTACAGTAGAATAAGGCATTAATATCAAACCTCAACTTTTTACTTTTACATAATAGTATAAACTAGTCATTTCTATGGTGCTGGAGAAGACTCTTGCAAGTCCCTTGGACTACAAGGCGTTCAAACTGATCAGTCCTAGAAGAGATCAACCCCGACTGCTCTATAGAAGGCCAGATCCTGAAATTGAAACTCAAATACTTTGGTCACCTAATGAGAAGGAAGGACTCACTGGAGAAGGGCCTAATGCTGGGAAAGATTAAGGGCAACAGAAGAAGGGAATGACAGAGAATGAGGTGGCTTGATGGAGTCACTGAAGTAGTAGGCATGAACTTAAATGGACTCCAGAAGATGGTAGAGGACAGGAAGACCTGGAGGAACGTTGTCCATGGGGTCGCAATGGGTCAGACATGACTTGGCAATTAACAACAACAAGACATTTCTATAACAACAAATCTCTCTAGTCAGTAAAACACAAAATCAAAGTTTCATTTTTTTCCCCACCTCAAGCCCAAAGTCCAGAAGCAATTTCCAAGTAGAAACAAAAGTACTTCTATTTTTTTTCTTTAATCAAAGCAGTCAATTTAGCCATCTCTGCTAATTCCATCAACTTCTGCAGCCATTTGTCCATTGTGGGGATTGAAATGTCCTTCCATTTTGGGGCATAAAGTAGTCTTTCTGGCATCAATACATATAACATCAAAGTTCCAAATCTTTTTCCATTAAACCCAAAAGAAAAGTTTGTGGTTTTATCTTTACATTCACTTTAAGAATTTTCTGTATTAGAATATGAATCGTACTCGCATTATTTCTTTGCTTTAACACATGTCCACCATAAATTATAAAAGGTTCCTTCTTTACATTTACATTTCCAACATTCATTTAAAATACCTTTATACATTCTGGATAGCTTGTCTGGTATTAAATACTAGTGATACATCATCTTATAGAAATTTTCTTTTAAATTGTAGTTTAATGTAAATTTTAAACCTTTCATCCATATATTCTCCCCTTGTTCAAGCATAACATTATATCCAAATTCCTTGCCCACTGAATCATACAATGCTTTACATGTTCACTTTTCATATTCACTTACAGTAACATTTTATAGACCTTAGCAATAATATGTTCATCATTACACACAATAAGATTTCCAATTCATTTTTAACTAAATTCATAACTCTTTTTATTTAATTTATCTTTCTTTCAATTGTAAATATATAAGTCAATGGCAGACATGTCCTTCTGATTCTAATTCTTCTTTAGATTTGAGGGTAGAATCATCAAAATTAAAAGTTATTATTTTATCATAAGTCCACCAGTCCAGCTTTGCCACCATTTCTTTTCTGAAAAAGGTTTCCTGGGGGGAGGGAGACACACCCAAAAAGGCATCTTCATAGAAAATCTTGTTTTATATATTCTAAACTCTGAGAATGACATGTCTAACAAAATGGTTGTTAAAATCAACATTTACTTTAACTTTGTCATACCATAAATAACTGTGCCATCCAAACCTTAGTCCATGACCTTCTAAATCAAGTAGCCTCTTATTCTGGAGGTTCACCCACTCTTTTAGCCATACCAAACAACAAGCATTGAAATACAGTTTCAAATCTGGTAAACTCAAACCCTCTCTTTCCTTAGCATCTTGTAATAGTTTATATCTAATTCTTGTTTTTTTCCCCTTGCCATATACACTTGGAAATATCCCTCTGCCATTGTTTAAATGAAATATCAATTGCAAGTATTGGTAATGTCTTAAACAGAAACATCATCTTTGGTAAGACATTCATCTTAATTACAGAAATTCTACCCAATAGTAATAAGTGCAGTTTGTCCCATCTTAGTAAGTCCTTTTTAATATCATTCCAGAGAGGCACATAATTATTTTGAAATAGTTCTGTGTTTATCGACATAACCCCCAAATATTTCACCTTTTTCTCGACCCTAAAATCAGACTTTTTAGTCAATATATCAGAGTCCTGAGAGGACATATTCAGCATTGTTGTTTTCTGTTTGTTTATTTTAAAACCTGCTAAAGCCCCAAACTCATTTCATTTCCTCATCAAATAATCTTATATTATTTTTTGGGTTTTGCAGGAATACAGCCAAATCATCAGCAAATGCCCTCAATTTATAAATTTCTTTCTTGATACTTATACTTGTTATTTTCTCATCTTGCCTAATATCTCTGTTCAAAACTTCCAACATCAAAATAAACAACAAAGGAGACAAGGGGATCCTTGTCTTGTATCTTTTTGAATTTCACATGAATTAATTAAAACACCATTGATAACCAAAGGCCAGAAGGCTTAGGGCTAACCTCACCTCCAAAGGGTGGATGCCACCGCAGAAGAGGCTCTGAATTCATTTGAACTACCATTGAGTAACTTTTCCCTCTGCTTATAGTTTTGTGAAAGTAGTGTGCGATTTTTGAAAGTTAATATATGCATGCAAAAAGCTTTGGTACTATTGAATACTTAGTTGACAGCCTACTAAAACACTTGCTGTCCCTGCTGTCTGATTATTATTTTGTAATTTGCAGGCAAAGGCCTTATCTTGGTCCAATGCAAACATTTCTGCCATTTTATACAACCACTTTATATATTTATTACTTGTGACAGAATTGGAAACAAAGCACGATGGAGTTATGTGAGAATGACAGAATTCGTTTCTGGGACAGGGTTATATATACAAGTGGGGGTATATTATCACTCTATCCATATGATCTCACTGGTATATGTCACTTCAATTGTACACATTTATTAAAATGGTTATATTAGAGCAAATTATATGATGTACAGAAAAAATGTTTTTTTCTATACAAAAGATAATACAACTTTAGTAAATGTAACTATTCAGAAAAGATCTGTGATTGAGTTTATTCATAATATGTCATGGGACAAGATTGGGAGTTCTTTAAATGCTGAGAATTTAGTAGTAGATCTTTGGTAATTTGTTAAACTGATGTGCATTTTGTATTTTTCATAGTATTTCCATTTTCAAAAGGACTGTTACAGCTTTACCATGCCTTGCGCAATCATGTTTGCAGTTACTAACAATCCTCCCAATTGGATCTGGTGCCACATCAGATTCTCTTGTTACGGCTAGAACATTATTTTTTCCAATTTATGTGCAAGTAATTAAAATCAGGCCTTACTACACCAATTTTACCCTTAAATGTCTTTCTGATTTAATTCTGTATCCTTCATGGCACAATAGCTTATATGAAATTGATGTGTTTTGCTTTGGGGGGGAGGGTGTAGAATCTGCCACTAGTTTCTCTTTTGTATAAAGGTTTTTCTTCACCCTCCGTTACTTCTCCATTCCATCAGTTTTCCTGTATGTCTACTATGCCTTTTAAAACTAAGCATTCCACTTAACATATAGAATATAGTTGATTTGCTCTGCAGTAATACAATTTGTTGTACTCCTATTTATGCCTCATGAAATGACTTCTTTTTAGTTAGATTACTTAGTATATAAATAGGCAGGTAAGTAGACATTTTTTATCAAAGTTACATAACATTTTGGTAAATTATATTTATTGCTAAATGACCATTTAATACTGACTGTCCTTCACCTTTTTATTTAGATTGTGCTTTTTTTCAAACACAAAATATCTCTGTGTGTTTGTGTGTGTATGCAGTATTATACCTACAGTCATCAACATAACTAAATGTTTATGCCCAACCAAATATATGCTGGTATTTAAGCAGCATCCTACTGTGTCATATATTCTTTTAATCTGAGGAAACTGACAAAAACAGAATTGTCAGATTCAAAAAATAAAGAAAAAAATAGTTAAATTTTATATAAATATTAATGAGGCTGTATATTTGGAGGGAATTAACATATATGTTTAAATGTATTTTTCTTAGGATAATGGGATTTCATCCTGTATGTACAATAAGGAAGAGTAGGTTGCAAGCCTCATTTCAGCACTTTATTTATACTTTATATGCAACTGAAATGGCTGCTTTTAAGCTGTGGGATATTAAGGGATTTGAAGAGTCAAAAGAGGTGCCTTTAAAACAACTAGATTGCCAAATTGGGAAACTTTTTCTCATATAAGTGAAGAATTGGCTTTAGTGTGTTCATGGATAGCTGGTCTTTGGCCCTGTTTTAGGTGTCCAAGTCCCTTCTAGGTAAGAAGGGCCTAGTGGAACCTTGTAGGGTGACTGTGAAGGTTTTCTAGGCACTGGACTGGCCCTTAGTTGGCCTCCTGTCTTGTGAAATGAGGAATAGACAGGTATCCTTCACTTACAACAGTTCATTTAGTGACTGTTCAAAGTTACAAAAAGGGACTTATGACCATTTTTCAACTTACAACTATTGAAGCATCCCCATGGTTATCTGATCAAAATTCAAAGGCTTGGCAACTGACTCATATTTATGATGGTTGCAGTGTCCCAGGGTCATGTGATCCCCTTTTGTAACCTTCTGACAAGTAAAATCAATGAGGAAGCCAGATTCACTTAACAACCCTGTTACTAACTTAACAACTGCAGTGATTCACTTTACAACTGTGACAAGAAAGGTCGTAAAATGGGGCAAAATTTATTTAACAAATATTTCACTTAGCAACAGAAATGTTGGGCTCAATTGTGGTCGTAAGTTGAGGACTACCTGTATTAGCTTCATTTAAACTGGCTGATTCTGAAGAAGTGGGCAGATCCCTTGCTGCTCTATATTCTGCCACCTGTTGTTCTAGATCCATGCCTCTTCTGATTGGTTAAGGCCTCCCAGAAGTTTGCATGCAGTTGTATCTAAACAATGACTAATGCTGCCTTACGCGAGGGGGTAGTTCCACCTGCCTTGAAGGAAGCAGTAGTTTTCCTCCTTCCCAAGAGACCATTAATAAACACAATAGTCTTGGACAACTTTTAACTCAGTTTCCAATCTTTCCTTTCTAGGGAAGATTGTTCAGGAACTACTAAGTTGTCAGTTTCAAAGGGCTCTGGATGAAACAGATTACTGAACCCTTTTCAATCAGGGTTCAGTCTGGGAAATCTCATTCATATTCTAAAAGATTTAAAAGATAAATAAATGTAGCAGATTATCTTTTTTATACTATCTTAGTTGTTGTGACCATACCTTGTATTACCTGTTTACAGAAAACCATTCATAACATGGCTGCAAGAGAATATTTATATTTTAATTCAGTCTACTAATAAGATGCATTTAGTTCTTTCTTGTGATAACAAAACATTATGACACTTTTTTGTGTATATATCCAGAAACAATTGTTGCAGAGTATAATGCAGCATTCTCTGAGTTATAAACTAGGGATATAAAGTAATGCTGTGTTCATTTGAGCTGGATATTATTTAATTGCTGCTACAGGCAGAAAATATAACTTTTGGGAGAAGAAAGATCTGATTAACTGCCACAAATTGATTAGATCGTCTATTTTAATCCCGTCTTGTTCATATTAATCCTTTAGCTAAATTTGGTTCATTTCATGTGTAATTTTCTAAGTAACAATATGTAGATATTGAGAGAAATATGCAAAGACTAGTTCTTGATTGAGTTTTCTGATTCTAATAGTCATAAAATTGTTTTTTTTAAAATACAAGGATAATTGGCTCATAACCAGTTTCAAATCATAAACATTTTTTATCATGTAAATAACTTATGGAGAAATCCAATTGACTGATGAATTATTTGTACATGCAGTTGAATCACTACTGGAAATATAACCTTTCCAAGCGTCTTGAAACAAAGTGGTGGTGGGGAACCCATATTGTAGAGGGGAAAAAAATATAATGTTGAGAAAATGTGAAATGTATGTGTTTCCTAACACAATCTTTACAACCTTACAGATATTCTGATCTTTTATGAATGATGCCATGTTTAAGTTTGGTTTGCTTATAAAATCACTGGTCAGTCTAGTACAAATCTGTACAATATGCAACCCACCGGTATTTTTTTAAAGCAATTGCAAGCTGCTTTAATTTCATAGAACTGAAACAAGTTATAAACAACTTATGAAGAGAACTACTGACTTTAGATGATTCGGCTTTGCAGAACAAATGTCTTTTGTGATCATTTGAAGATGGCTTCTTTTGGCTGCTAAAATGCCAAAGAAGTTTGGGTGCGTGTGTGTGTGCTTGTAGAAATATTGGAACTCTTTTGGTTTTGATACTGCTCCAAATCAAAGCAAACATACAAAAGATATTGCAAAAATACATTTATTTCTGTTTCTGCTTTTCACTCCCCCCCCCACATCTGGAACATCCTTTTCTTTCTGGTTTTTTGAAAAAGAAATACTGGGAACTCAAAGCTTGAGTTAATATTGCCTAACCCCAACAATATGTGTTGCTGTCACCTGACTTGCTGCCTGGAAACTTGGTGTCATACTGTTGGATTCAGTTTCAAATTAGTATCTAACATGGTGATTTATATTATACAGCAGACATGTCAAACTTGTGATGTCATGGGACGTCACGCGACGTATCAGAGCTTTTTATCCATTGCCAGCAATAGAATGGGCGTGGTTTCCTGGTGAGGCGTCTGGCCTGCGGGCTGGCAATTTGACACCCCTGCTATACAGGCTCATGTCTGTGTCCTTTGGCTAATATAGTTACTTTTTAAATCCTATTTTTTTTCTCTAGAAATCATTTCAAAAACTTGATGAAAACATTAAATTGTTCTTTAGTAACGTAGAGTTTATTTTTATTTAATCTTTATTGTTTTTATAGCAATTACGGATCTGCTTGCTGGCTGAAAATTGCTAATTCTTTTTATCACTTAAATATAGCTCTGTTTTTTGTTTTTTTAAAAAGAGTAAATTTTCAAGTGGTATCTTTGAATCTTACCATATTTTTAATTTGGTCACATTCCACACCACCTGTTCCTTAATTTATATTTTGGTAATGAGGTTTCAGAAACATGCTTCCAAATACAACGATAACAATTGCAAAATTAGAAAGGCAGTGGCCGAAAAGAAAAAACACACATAAAATGTGTTGTTGGCTTTGTGATAGTTTTCCTTGATTTGTTCCATAGCAAAACATAAAAGCATTAAAAGTCTTTAAAGGGTTTTTGGTTGCTTTAGCATCAGGTGACAGAACTATCATTTGTGGAGAAAAGCAGATTCGAAAAAAATAGCAAGATTTATTATCACTGAAAATTTAAAACATTTTGCAGTTTGGAAATTTATAATATTTGTGTTGTTTGGGATTTATTTCTGCAATAACACCTTTTTTCCTCTCTTTTTTAAACTGCTTCTCTTGAATCTCTTGGAGTCAAAGCTTGTTTTTAATCTTTCCTACAGATAAATAGGTGAAAGTCTTCACATTTTGCTGCTATGAAAACACAGCTCTAAGGACTATTGTAAAATCTTGTTAGAAGTTACTTTAGCAGAGGTGCTAACCACTTCCCCCTCGTTTCCAATGTCTTTCAATATGACTTGTTTACCTGGTTGTTCTAAGCACTGCATAGAAAGTTAAACAATTGAGCAGCAGTTCCTTCCTCCCACTGTTGATTATTGGGACTCCTTTTGAGTTCCCAAAAGAAGAGTGTTTCCTGGAGGGAATAAATGCCAGCTGTTGTTTGTTTCTCACATCAGCAGAGCACTCCAAATTCCAGCACACCCTCAAACCCCAGAAAAATTTCAGGACCCCTACTGTTACTTATTAGTAACAGTAATAGGGAAGGTTTTCTTAACTATTGACATATTCATTTTGGTTACAGTGAAAGTAATTAATGAATCAAGAATTCTATAGCAATTGTAACCACATAGAGTGTTGATAATTTAGAGTGACAACCAAAATAAAAATGATATTATTACATAGCCACCAGGTGGGGATCACTGCCTCCCTTCATAGCTGCAGCTGTGGCACTGAGATGCAACGGTAAAAAAGCCAGAATAATTGTTTGATTATTTGTAGCCATCCTGTTCATCAAAGAGGTTTCATGTGTAAGCTTTATAAGGCCTTAAAACTAACAGAATTAAGTGTATGTGTTGGGGGGGGGGAATAGCATCTTATTTCAAAGAATGTTAGCAAATGGGTTACACTGACAGGTGAAATACAATAGCTCCACCTTGTATATCTAAGCAAATCAGACAATGGAGCATTATCTAAAATAGCAACTTGGATTTTTTTTTTTTTTTTGCTACAACGTTGGTTGCTCTTCTGTTTTTTTTCATCAAAAGATGACATATTTGAGAAATATGCTTGTAAGCCTCATTTCTATATTAAAAGTTAGTATTGCCAACATGGGGCCAAAAACAACAGATGACCATTATATGGCAGGAAAGATATACAGAAAACTTTTTGATACAATGTGGTGGCCATCCATATTTTTGCAACCAAGAGCTAGCAGTCCTATACAACTTTTAGTTATATTTTGCTTAAATAAAAGATGCTCATGGGGAAGGGGAGGCAAGGAGCATTACAGACAATGGTTGGAAACTGATCAAAGAGAGAAGCAACCTGGAATTAAGGAGAAACTTCTTGACAGTGAAGACAATCAACCAGTGGAACAGCTCACCCCCAGAAATCGTGGGCATTCCATCACTAGAGATTTTTCAGAAGAGACTAGACATTTACCTGTCTGAGATGGTATAGGTTCACCTGCTTGAGCAGGGGGCTGGACTAGAAGACCTCCAAGGTCCCTTCCAGCTCTATTCTATTCTATTCTATTCAGACAATTGTTACATTAACTTCATGACATTCTAAGATTTTGTGTGATGTTCTGGATACCCAAAACATTTTAAAATGCTGATTGAAAAGAAAACATTGTGAGATGTTATTATCTGGGCAGATATATATATATATATATATATATATATATATATATATATATATATATATATATATATATATATATATATATATATATATATATATATATATATATATATATATATATATATACACACACACACACACACACACACAACATATACATATACATAACAGTTGTGGAAGTCAGCAAGTTTCACCTAGATGTATTGCCTCAGCATGCTGGAAGCTTAACAGAAGGAGCTCTCTTTATTTCTTGACAAGTAGGGCAGGGCTGTTCAATCTTTTTATAGCCCTGTGTACATATTGAGGAACATCTAGAAAGAGAGCGAGCAAAACTGTTCTGTAGCAGGTGCCAGCTTTGACTACTTTGGGGAAATTATGATGGCAATGGAGGGGTTGATTTGCAAGCCGTTTCACTGCAGTAATTCATTTTCAAAATCAAAAATATATATCCTTAATTTAGTAGTAGGAAAGCATTTGTGATATGTACAGAACAGGTTCTTCTTTGTTGTCTTTTTTGGCATTAGTAATACAGTATTTTTAACAAGGCATTGTACAACATATGATTAATATTTTATTACCACAAGCTTGGGATGGATTGAGGCTAAAGGTGATAATATTCAAGGTGTGTATCAGTTTTTACCATATGGCCTGATGCATTTTAGAGCTTCAGTTAGCCATCTGTCACATTAACATTTTTACAATATAACTACATTTTTGTGTACTTGAGTTTAGTGCTGTGTGTGTTCAGATGTTAGCACTCTAGGGTGTTAACATATTGTAGACATTATTCTGTCATCTACTTAAATAATGACATCAAGAAATTATAGATGTGTACTAGAGATTAATTCTTCATCTTAAAATGAAATGGCTCTGTTAATATAACTACAGTTCATAGCTTTAGACCCTTGTTAAGTTTATTTGCTCAAAATAACTGATTCAGTACAAGGTTCCGTTATAACTGGAAAAATATGATTATTTCAACATAATTTTAGCTCATTTTCTAACATACATACTGTAATTGTTAGACATAAATCTTTGTTTGCCTTGCTGTGACTAAAATGTGTGGCAATACAGTGAAAAAAATAATACATTTTTTCTCTTATTCCATATTGATCACATTTTCTTATGTTCTCTCTAGCTTGGCTAGAGAGAAGACATGTCTTATCTGGTAGAAATGGATGGCCCAGATCCCTTCCTGTCAGGATTCAGGCCTAGTCATGAATCAAAAATATCATAGATTGCTCTGAATCCTTTCATCAGAGTTGAGAGAGGGAGTGTATCCTTTTCATCATTGTAGATGTCTTGGTGGCATTCATTGGAATCAGTTGTGGTATCCTGGTGAACCATCTAAAAAAGGAGTCAGAGACACTATGCTTCAGTGATTCTATTTCTACCTGAGGGGAGGAAAAATTAAAGTTTCCTTTCTTTTATTATGAAAAACCATAGCACTTGAAGCCATAACTGTTCCAGTGTCTTATGCCACAAGATTTGATGTTCTTTCCTATGTTGTTTAACATTTTGAGAGGACACACTAAAAGTTCCTTCATGTGAGACTTAGGGGAAATGGACTATTTGGCAAGTTTTCTCTGTTGTGATTTCCAACCTTTGAACTCTGCCTTGGAGAGTCATGCAGTCCCTTCATTCTTGGTGCTTTGTAATGTGGTCAAAACAACTCTTTCTCACTAGGCTTTTAACATAGTTGGTTGCTTAATGACTTCCATCTTAGGGTGGGTTATTTTTTATTATTATATGCTGTTTTTATGAATTTATTCTATTGTACAGTTCCCAAAATTTCCAGATTGAATTAGGTTACAAAGACAGTAAATAAATGAAATACTTTTATATATTTTATCAGAAAAGATAAATAAGATATTGTAAGCTATATAAAATATCTGTTCTTTCACATACATGGATAGAAATCTTTTAAATGCTTACATATATATAAGTTCATGTTTGTGTGCATACCATTGAAGCATTTAACAATTGTATATTTGTGCATGAAGAAAAACAATATTAACCTTTTAATTTCAATAGTTTAATTGTTTTCTAACATAAGATACACCCTGTATAATCATTTGCATGTATAGTCTTAATTTTTTTTTTCCTTCATGAAATTTTACCATGTCAGTCCACACACTGACCATCCCAAGTTCATCACAGTAAATTGTTGGATGCGTTTCTGGATCTGCACTCATTTCACAAAAGGTTCTTACAAGTCTATGGAACCTCACTATTAAGCTGTTAATCTACTTGAAAAAATAAATCCACTACTGTCTATGACATTTGACATAGTCCAATATACATTTCATGAAATTTACTCTTAAAAAACTGTACATAAAAATTGCAGAATACAATTTGAAATCACATTAGAGAAGCACCTTTCTGCCAGGCAACTGCTTTCAACCTTATCCATTACTGAGCCTCATAACATGATCTATGGCACCAGCAGGGTACATAGTTTACATTGTTGGGTCCTGATCCAAAGTTACATTGAACTTAAATAAGTACCTAATCATGGGCATTAAAATAATGACAAGTACACGGCTTTAATTTTTGTTTTCTTTTTTTATAAATTTACAGAAGTTCCATTTGCTTACTGGGGACTGTTTTGGAAGCATGCAAAGCTGTATCAAAGCTGTATAGGCAGAAAGAGAGAAGACTGTATTGCCTTTTTTGTTTTGCATGTATGAACCACCAGTTCCTGTTGGTTTGATGAAGGGATGAAAACAGAAAGGAGCAACAGTAAAAAGAGATCAGCTACTCTTCCCAAACTCTTGAAATTTGGAAGCATTTCCTTGCTTGATGCAATTGATCAATCAGGAGTTTTGTATCAATTGCGGTTTATGGGTCATCTCCAAAGGCAAATTTACATAGAACAAATTGTAATAGTCTAGTTGGGCAATGATCAGGACAGGAGTTACTATCTTGATCCAGATACGGTTGTAGCTACTATGTTAGCCAAGCTGAGCAAAGCCTGCTCTGGTTCCCATGTGCTGTTTAAGATTCACAAATCACAAACTAAGTCTTTCAGGAGAATCTTTGTATGATTTAATCTGAGCTTGTTTTCCCCCATTCAAATTCCAATAAGTTTTAGATACTCATTTCATTCAGAACTTCAGTGGCATCTCTGGTTTATGCCAGGGTTGGGATGAATGACTCAATATTGTAGGTATATTGATAAAAATTCACCCTGAAGTAGCAAATGATCTTCCCCAGTACTTTCAATTGAATGTTAAATAATGTAGGGAGAACACTGAATCCTGAGGAAGTTCATTTTAGAGTTCTAAGGAATTCAACATCAAGAAGAAATGGCTGTTAGGCTAAGAAGGGAACCACCATAAAACAATATCCCCAATCCCAACATCTGCAGGTGATGCAGAAGACAATGGGGTTGAATACTGCTGAAAGATCTAGATACTATTACTAATTCCTTTTTAATAGTTAAGTATTGTTAGCCAACAAAAGTGCATAAACACCATTTTTCTTTCCCTTAAGAAATTGCAGCTTGCCCTATCCTTATCTGTAGACTGTCAAGAAGGGCTGTTACCCTTGTATTATATCTCAGGGTATTTATTTATCTCTCTCATGTAAGTTTATTATTTATAACCACAGAATACAGATCCTGTCTCCAAAAATGCAACTTAAAACAAATTGGGAAAACTTTCTTGATGAGAGATTACAGCCAAGAGTTCTGTTTGCTGCACAAGTCTAAAGTCTTCAATTGAAGGACAGCCTTTCCCTTTATCATGAGTGGAATGGAATTCCTTGCCCTTAAGTGATTCTTTTATGGACGAAAGATTGTTTCTCCTAGATTATGGTAACAGATGATCATATAATTAGTTGTGTTAAAGTCCACTGATTTCATTTACATCAAAGCATTTCCCAGCAGAAATCTCTTCTCCCTGTTCTTTATCTACTGTGGAAGATATTCTTAAACGTGTTCTGCTAGCCCCATGTCCCTGCAGTAGCTCCATTTCATCATTGTTTAATGACTTGGATCCAGACTTTCTATAAGTGGAATTTCATTCACAAAGCACTTCCCCTGGAGGAAAGAGAATCTAATGTTTGTTTTGTTCCGGCTCCTGCAACTATCTGTGCTAAATGAGAAGCTTCTACAGAGGGCTGGGGAACCATATTAAATGAAACTGTATGTAATGAAAGAGAAATAAATGAGAATTGCCTTTGTTCTCTTTCGTTTATTCTTTATGCAAATAGAACTGGAGATGTCTTGCTTTCTGGAGGGAACTTGCTTTCAGAGTTTAACTTAAGGTATAGGCATTAATTTTGATATTCATTGGAATGTTTGGTCCTTCATCTTCTAGAAGGTTTTATTGATATAAAGCTATTCTGTTTCGGAGACGGAAAAAATAAGCCTAAATGTAAAAAGCCAGATTTATGCAACAAATGGTAGAATGAAAAGGGCTGTGTCCTTGCTGATCATGATTAATTCTTTTTTATCAGTTCCCAGTATCCTTTACATTGAGTGGCACTTCCAGTTTTTGATCATTTTTTAAAAACAGAAAGATAAATCCATAGACTTGATTAAAGTTAAATCCACCACATGAATGATGCTGAAAGCCAGGGATTTTTTTCTCATAGAACACCAAGAACGGAGTTCCGGCACCTTTTGGGGATGGAACCTTGTAGGCAAGGCGGGTTGTATGATGTGTGTGAGTTCCGGCACCTTTTTTAAAAAAAAAAAAAAAAAAGCACTGCTGAAAGCTAAACTTTCTCCCAACTAACTTTTCAAGAAAAAGTTCTTAAGCATATGTGCAATTGATGAAAAACAGAGAAGCTGCCGCTGTACAATATAGGAAAAAAACTCTTAATGTGTAGCCACTCTTGAACTGCTTTGTTTCCTTGAAAGTTTAGGTCTGCTTAACTATAAGCTAATAACCCTGAACTATTACTGCCTTTTGTGTTATTTTTTTTCTTCTTGTATGGAAAGTACCAAATTTTATTGTTTTAATTGGTTTGGTTTCTTGAATTCTTTACTTTACTTACCAAACGTTTTTAATATAAATTTTTACTATTAAGAATATTTTAAGTGAAATAGAAATAAGTGTAATTGAGTAATTGAACTAAATAGAAGTGGAAAAGTAATCATAGCATAGTAGAGAAATATAAACAGGCGACCATTCAAGTAAGAGTGATAGTGAATGAAATCAAGAGTGGTGACAATACTTAGAGAATAGTATATGTATCGTGTATAGTGTTATAGAAATATATATATATATATATAATATATGTTAAGAATATTATAAAATGTACTAGATAAATAGTGGGATAAGGAAAGGTACAACTTTACTTGTAATTTTAGTTAACGTTAATATTATACCATGATATTATAGTCATATATATTGATTTATAGTTAGAAGTATTATATATATTCTTTATGCAAAAGTGGAGAAATATTATTCAAGTAATAAAAATGACAAGTACTGCAACTACAACTAAAGTTAGCAAAAAAACAGTTACAAATCCCACAATTACAACGGCCTCTCCTTCAGGCCAAAGAATCATGTTGGAGAAAGAAAAAGAAAAAGTAGAATTGGCAATGAACCCACAGAGTTTGCAGATAACACTACAAACGATTCAAGAAACAATGATGATGACCCAAGAGGCAATAGCAAATAATCATGAAGAAATGAAAATACATCATAAAGAAATTAAGAATGATATTGGGAAATGAAATTAAAGAGATGAAATTAAAAATATGAATGATAAGATAGGTAATATACAACAAACAATGATGGAAAATGAACAAAGAATTCAAAAAGTCGAAACAAAAATGGAGCTTGTTGATAGTAAAATAGAAGGGATGATACAGAAATCTGAGCAGGCAAATAGGGAGTTGACTGAATCTATTGCTTTTCTGGAAATGAACAAAGCTTCGTTCTTTCTAAGATTTCAAAATATTGTAGAGGAAAAGGAGGAAGATTTGGGAGAAAAGATGGCAGAGATGTTGGCGGAGATTTTAGGCAAAAAAAACCCTAGAAGTAAAAAGAGACATAGATGAAATATATAGAGTATATACAAATTATGCACGAAGGCATAGATTGGCGAGAGAGGTCCATATAAGGTTTACTAGAAGATCAATAAGGGATGAAATACGTAAAAAAAAAAGAGATGAACCAATAATATATAAGGATAAAGAAATAATTGTATTAAAACAAATACCACGTAGTATATGAAATCAGAGACGAGAATACCAATTTTTAACGACCCAATTAATTAAATATAAAGTCATGTTTCGTTGGTTAATACCTGAAGGCATACTTTTAACTTGGCAGGAAAAAAATACAAGATAGATACACTTGAGAAAGCACAAGACTTTTATGAGAGTTACTTTTCACAAGGAGAAGAACAAGAAAGTAGGGAAGAGCCGGAGAGTAAAAGTTATGATGAAGATTTATTAGAGGAAGTTGATCGAGAGTGAGAAATACAAAAGTTACAAGAAAGAGAAAGGTTAGAAAGAGAAGCAAAAGGAAGACTTATAGAGACAAGAAGTATAAAACAAAATAAAAACAAAAAAATAGATCAAGTTAAAAATGGGAGACATAATTAAGCTCTTTTCTGTAAACATTAATGGTTTAAATATATCAAGAAAAAGAGTTTAAATGTTTAACAATTTAAGGAAATTGGATATAGATGTGATCTTTAGGAAGTTTATATAAAATAGGATTATAGAAAATTACTAGAGAAAGTAAAAATTTAGAAACATTATACACAACATTAGCATAAAACAAGAAAGGAGGAATTATTATATATGTCAAAGAAAAAATCAAATCAATATACCGTAAATGCCGGCGTATAAGGCGACTTCCGTGAGCGCTGAAATCGGCGCCAAAGACGGGGGTCGTCTTATACGCCGAGTCGTCTTATACGCCGGAAATACTGGTAGTTTCCGGCGTATAAGACGACGTTCTAGGAATGCGGCCCGGCTATAAAGACGGGGGTCGTCTTATACGCCGGGTCGCCTTGTACGCCGGCATTTACGGTACTTGGATGAAAAGGGGTGAATTTTAATGTTGGAAATAGTATTAGAGTAAAAACAGTATATGCACTAAATAATAATTAATGTGAATCTTTTTTAAAAAATAAGGTATATAAGAAGCTAGTGGATTTGGACTATGAGAATATTTGTATGGTCACCAGGCCTAGATGGAATCCAGGTCGAGTCTTATAAAAAATACGAGAGTTACTACAATGAATAATGTTGGAAATTTAAAATGAGGTGTTGGTAGAGGCGATATGTGTATAATAATGTATAATAATAATAATATGAATTATTCCTAGTTAGTAGTAGAATATGAAAGAAGGAAAATGTAAATAAGAAACAATGGGGCAATAAGGACAAATATTTCAAAGAAGAATGAGGGGGGAAATGTAAATAATAGAAGAGTACTGTTACAAATTGCTGTTAACAAAAAAGGATATATTACGTGTGTATGTGTGTAATGTTTTGTTGTGTTTTGTTCTGTTTAGTTGGTCTAAAATAAAATTTAAAAAAAGAATATTTTAAGAATATCTCTCTTTATAGGTGCTTTTATTTATTTATTTATTTCTCATAAAGTTTCTGATATTGCTTTATTTTGCAGCTGGATCCCGGGCTTCATACACAAGTCAGCACAGCCACCTGGGCTCAGAACTAAGGGCACTACAATCTCCAGAGCATCACATAGATCCTATTTATGAGGACAGAGTGTATCAGAAGCCCCCTATGAGGAGTCTCAGCCAGAGTCAGGGAGACCCTCTTCAACCAGCACATACAGGCACATATCGCACTAGCACAGGTAAGTGGAAATGCAGGTTGTTTTGCTTCTTGCCTGGGTAGGTACATTGCTTTAAATGATAATTAGCTGTTACAAATAAAGTGACTGAATTCACATGTGGAAAATTTTGAAATTGTAAATTCATCAATAATTCCAACAAAGTGCTCTATTTATCTTTACCTTGCTGTCTAGCATTCTTCCCTTGATTGTTAATTTGCTGAAGATGCATAGAACATGACTTTGTCATGTCATTAATACTGTAGATCATTTACAATGGGATTGTTTAATAATTTGGAGAATGGGCAAATTAATGAGGCGTTGAGCATTGAGCAATAAATTTCTTTCTCACTTCATATATATACATATATGCATGTGCTCATCCATTTATTTATTTTTTCTGTCACTCCATGTAAAGTAGCAGTGTATTACAGTCAAACTTACAGTACCATTGATTCATTTGTAATGTAGAAATGCATGATCTTATATCAAACATGTTGGTATACCTTTCTTAATTGGGAACTGTTCACTTTAGTCAAGTAAAATAACTATATGTAAAAAAGGCATAAAATGTTATATGTAAAAACAGTAACTAAATCAGTAATGGT
This sequence comes from Crotalus helleri, assembly GCA_024509115.1. Classification (NCBI taxonomy): domain Eukaryota; kingdom Metazoa; phylum Chordata; class Lepidosauria; order Squamata; family Viperidae; genus Crotalus; species Crotalus helleri. Next base: position 69,142 of record JAKSXO010000198.1, on the reverse strand, counting down.
CCTAAAAATGTGAAAGAATCTTACATTCACACCAGTCAAAAGCAAAATTGTTTTTATGTTAACATAAAAAGGATTAAAGCTAGATGTTATTGTCCTATTATTTATTTTTATTTTATGTTTCCTTTATAAGGATGAAATTTGCTCTGAGTTCAAAGGAGAGCATTTGTAATACCAGAAAATTGATTTGATTCTACTAAATTCCAAACAGTCTTCTCTGTTGGAGACACATCTCTATGCTTTCATTTTTCTAATCTTGGTCTTCATGCTTCCTACATATGGCAGTTCAGTAGGTGGATGCAATTAATGCCATTCCTATTTTAGGCAGGCTTGGATATCTTAGAAATTTCTTCCTTGAGGTTGTTAGTTTAGGTACAATTTATAGTTCTTCCATGATTTTCAGTCTCATGTTTTTTCACAAACACTTAAACCATCTCCCCAGAATTGTACCCTTAGTATCATACTGAGTATTAATATTCCAACCACCCCATTGTACAATATTTGACATTCATATTTTTAACATGCAGGGAAATAGCCTTTTTGTTGTTCATGATTCCTAACGTTAGAGTAACTATTAAAGTCTCCTTCTTACATTATATCTTAATATCCTAAACATGTATCTCAAAAGTAAAAGGCACTGTACTAGGAGAGATGAAACACATTACAACATCCGGTTGGAAAGTCAATAAACTTGTTTTGAGCAGTAAGAAATTCACGAGTGTGGGTTTTTTAACGTCTAAATGTTTGCTAGTTTAGGCAGATGTAACAATTAAGACACTCTTCAGTCAGAGATATCATTGGGTCCCAGGACATAACCAGAACTATTCCTAATGGTTGGAGGGGCCTTTTAAGATGGAATGGCCAGGGGCCAGGTATCTAAATAAATCTCTCCTTCTGAATATACATGTTTGTAAGTCAAAATCTTAAGCCATTGTTAATGAAGTTGGAGAGGGACGGAGGTAAAACAAGGGCCTTCAGTTATCTTTCTAACGCAAAGCAAAGGCTTTTAAATCTCACGTTTTCTAAGAATATTACAGTTGATGTTGGATGTTCTTTTCTCTTTTTTCTTTTGGATTTTATTATGCTTTTGTTCTCTAATGTGCATAAAGATAGTTATGGGAGAGATTAAAAGAATAATAACTTAATCTTGCTAATGTTGTCTTTATACTTAAACCAGCAATTATCTTCACTGATGATAAACTTATTGAGCAATTTATTTGTTATGCCTGAAATATCTTAATGTCTGGTTTCAGGCAAAAATGTATCATGTAATACAATCTTTATTATTCCAAAAACATAATTTGAAAAGAATAACTGATGCGGCTTTTCATAGCATTCCTCTCAAATTGCTACAAATTTGGTATTGCTGACAATAAAGAATTAATGTATTATGAGTGTTCTATTTTGATGACTAAGCAGTTGAAACAGAAATATCTATTTAACTTCAGTATTATGGATTCTTCTGTTGAGAAATTGATGGCTTAGTTCACATGTCTGATTTGTGTCAGTAAATAAAGATTAATGGCTGATTTTAATCTTTTAACAAAATTAAAGTTACTTGGACCCAATATGATGATTTACAATCTATTAAAGTTTATTCTGCCTCAGCAAATCATTTGATGCAAATAACAGAGAAAGATATACGTGATACATAATTTCAAACTGTGATGATTTTTGCCCTGCTGTATAATATATAGTCAATGATGTACTATATGAAAAGACTATTAAGCATTGCCCAAGCTGACTTTTCAGTTTAAGTGGACAGTGATAATAATGAAGGGAAGGAAATTACTATATTAGCTAAACTTTCCTATATTTCTGTTATCCATTTATTACTGGTAGCAAGATAAATAGAACATACATTGCTTACAGAGAATAACAAATATCCTATAGTAGGGCTCCCTAACCTCTGGGCCACAGCCCACTGGTGGGCTGTGAGCTATTTGCTGTGGAAATGGCAGGTGAGCGCATGCATGCGCAACCACAGTTGCATGAGCAGCAGGCAAGCATGTGCACATGAACTCCAGTTGTATGACCAACAGGCGCACGTGCATGTCATTCGCGCAAATGGAGCTGCATGTGTGCTTGCTGACAGGTCACACGGAACCATCCCCTCTTCCCCCTCCCCCCACCGGTTCACAAGCTGGAAAGATTGGGGAACTCTGTTCTATAGGATGAATAAACTGCATCTCTGTTTCAGTAATGATTGAAACTGCCCCTTATATTACGTTTAAAAATTCCTGACTTTTTCTTAGCATATTCCAGTGTGGCATTCAATAAGTAATAATTTGGTTCATTGCTGCTTTAAGTATTCAAAAATAAATGTAGACAAAACTGCTGATTGTAAAATATGTGGATCTTCAAAATAAAGCTGGGGGATTCTTACTGTCTTTTTTAAAGTAGCTACCTAATATGATGTTATATTCATTGTGAATGAGCTAAATTTAATTTGGTGCTCTGAGTTCTCACTTTTTGAGAACTGGTGATTTGAAGATGAAACTCAGTTTGCTAAGCTTTCCCAATCCTACGCCAGTTCCTAAATGCAAGGTTATTATATTTGGAAAGGGAAGATAACAGAACCATTAATCATAAAAGTGAAATTTATCAGACTAAAATCATCAGCTCCATATCAAATGTGTTACATCAAAAAAGTTCTTTTACAATGGTTTTTAGTTATAAATTAAAAACATATATCGTAAATTTGTCTTTTGATGATTTGTAGCAGGCAGGAGAAAGTGTCTCACTGATGCTCACCTGCACTGCTGGGACCTCCACCCTCACACTCTCTCTGCCTAAGTCCTGGGTTGTCCACATGGCTAAATCCTCAGGTGAAAGAGTTATACCAATGCAAGTAATGATTTTGTCACCAATTGTTCTCCAGTTTTCTTCTTTTAAGGTTATTAAGCCGAAGTAATTTAGCATGTATGTTGCTACGGTAAGAACCCCATATTGAAGTAAAAAGAAGGATTAAGATAATTAAGTAAGGATTTGTGAGAAGTGTTTGTTATATTAGGCTGACATCTGTGTATCAGAGCCAGCAATCAATAATCTGTAGAGTCTAAGCAAAGGGAGATAAAGTAGCAGCTTCTGCCCTCTGAAATCAGGTTTCTCCTTAAGCCCCCACACTTCTGGTATTTCAAAGGACCTTAAAGACCTGGCTCTCTGCCCAAACATTTGGTGAGAATGATTGAAGCACCTCTTTCTTTGTTCCCAGAAAGGTTTTGGCCTTTATCTTTATTCCTTTATTGTTATTTGATTGTTTCCTTGTTTTAAAGTGTTATATAACAACAACAACAACAACAACAATAATAATAATAATAATAATAATAAAGTTGGAAGGGACCTTGGAGGTCATCGGGTCCAACCCCCTGCTCAGGCAGGAAACCCCACACCATTTCAGACAAATGGCTGTCCAGTCTCTTCTTAAAAACTTCCTGTGTTGGACCATTCATCGCTTCTGGAGGCAAGTTGTTCCACTGGTTAATTGTTCTAACTGTCAAGAAGTTTCTCCTTAGTTCTAGGTTGCTTCTCTCCTTGGTTAATTTCCATCCATTGCTTCTTATCCTGCCTTCAGGCGTTTTGGAGAATAGCTTGACTCCCTCTTCTTTGTGGTGACTCCTGAGATATTGGAACACTGCTATCATGTCACCCTTCGTCAACATGCATAATATACCTATATATTTAAAATTATTATTTGTTTCTTCCGGGTACCCAACCTACATCGAGTACTAGGGCTTCACCCAAAGCACCCAGGGTCATCCCTTCAGTCTGGTTGGAATCCCACACCACAAAGTCCCTAATGTGGCAATGTGGAGCCATATAGACCAGCCCCCCCCCCTTTTGTGGGAACTGGCCTGGTCTCTCAAGAGCTGCCCACAGAACAGGTCCTGGAGGATTCCAACTCTTCTGGGTATCTGCCCACTGGGAATGATCCTTTAGCCGCCAACTGCCCCTCTCCCCCAACAGAATGTCAGACAGCGCAGATGGCATGCCCTGGGACCAAGCCCTGAGCAGCTCCCATTTGACCTGCTGTTTTCGCGGCAGTTGCAGTGAATCCATGCAAGGCAGAGCCTGGAGCTCAGCCTCTCTGTGCGGATCCGCAGACCAGGGGGCCCTCTGAGGCTAGTCATAGTTCCTAGGTCTGATGTGGCTGGAATGCCAGGTCAGGTGGGGCGATCTGTTCCTCATTGGAACCTCATATTTAAAATTATTATTACAGAATAGAAGCAGATACAAAACTTTGGAGAGCAGTGTTAGTCTATTGCAGACAACTCAGAAGGAGTTTGGTAGTATCCTTTTGACTATTGTATTTTATTAAAAAGCATAAATTTTCATAAGCTTTAAAATCTATATCAGTTTAACCACTCCATGCATCTCATTTCCCTTCAGATCATGAAAATGTTTTGCCTTTTATTGATAAAGTTAACCACAGCTTATAAAGCTTTTGCTTTTCAATAAAATGTCTTAGTTGAAAATGGACTACCATACTCATATTTTGTCAGCATGCTGCAAAGAAATAAAGAATCCTTCATGACAGTAGTCTGAACATTTCCTGCTAATTTCCCCCCAGTACTGGTTTTAATTGCCCTATAGCTTTGAGGATGTTGGCTTTGACCGCCTATGACTAATTGCATAAAATTTGTTTCCTTATGTTTCTTTGTTCTATTAGGGGCCATTAAAAGCCATCAAAGAAGACATAAATCCTTACTTCCTTTTTCCTGAATCCCCCATCTCTCACTGAAGCGCTCAGGGGATAGAGTCAGAGGATATTGAAAATGAGAGGCTACTCACTTAAGCATTCCAAGGCTACTGGATCAACTCTGTAACCCAAGAATTTGACAAGACAATACAAGTAGTCATGGTTAACTGTCTTTCCCCAACACAAGGGCAGGGCAAGGATTTCTTAACTATAATGTGTGAATATAACAACAGGTCTGTTCTGAACTTTGCAATCAGGACAGCTGTTTTCCATCAGCTCTAAATCTAGCAATTAAAGTTGTAACATCTTCATGCAGGATAATTCCCCCTAGTATTTTCATAAATAAGCTACATTTTGAAGATAGAGTGGGACTTCCCCTTTGTAGAAAAAAAAGTATCCATGAACTAGCTGCTAAGGGGAACTGAATACTGAGTGTATTATAAACTGAAAAATTATTCAAAGAGGTAATCTAAATATCTGTTGTGTTTTTCTACGAACTTACTGCAGATGATTGAGACTACTTTTGGTTTTAACAGTAACAGAGGGGGGTTGTTCCCTAATCATTAAAGGAATGAACAACAATAACAGTACGTGCTCTGTTTTCATTCTTAATATAATAGGAGTTTTTTAAAAAATCACTGTTGAAAGTAGAATTATTTTTCTCTGAGATGCCTGCTCTAATGGTTCCAAAAATTTATAATCTGGACAATAATAGGTTTACAAGTGATATAACAAATTTAAAACTTATCTGATAAACCAGATATTATTGAGACATATATCATACAGTCACCAAACGAGGGGTGGAGGTTATTCCTCCCACACAGTCTATTCACTCTTCTTTCTTAAGTGATATTATGCATGTTACTACATTTTTACATTCAGTTTACTAACCATGAGAATTACAAACCTGGGAAAAAATAAAGATCCATTTTAATCAGATTTGAGTAAAGTCCAGTTTCCATAGTATAATTGATCTACTTTCAAGAGTTAGATGCTATTTTTAACAATTAGTATTTTTATTCAATTCCTACTGCATTACATGTTGTGACACACAGACACACACACAATAAGAGCCTTATTTATTCATTCATGCCTGGTTTCCACTTTTTCTCTTGGATTGCAAATTTTCTCCATATTCATAACATATTCCTCCTGTCTTGGTAGAAGAAGAGTCTGAGGTGAAGTGCCTTCAGTATTCTTGGTGCCTGACTGCTGTAGTTCTATAACAAAGACAGTTATTTTGGCTCAGAAAAGGAAGGGCCTTAGGGGGCTGAGAGGTGCAGGACTTTGAGAATTTAGAATGGAGATACGTGGACAGAACAGCTTTACTGCCTTTTTCTCCCCAGACTGGAATATATATGATGAAAATGAGAGAGGGAGAGATCCAAATTGTTGCTGGTTTCAACCAAAGACGAAGCTTTGGTGTGGATGCCTAGGAGAGGAGTGGAAGCATTACCCATTCCTGCTGCACTAATCTCAACTGTGTGGGAGGGGCACCCATTCTCTTCTGAACATGGCATTTATTTAAAATAAATAAATAAAATATTTTAATTTTTGTCAATCGCATTTCATTCTGTCCCTCCTTTTACAGCTTTTCTTTAATGATTCTATTCCATCATTTCTTTGTTATTAATGTAATTTTTGTCCAGCAACGAGTTGTCCTGGGGCAAGTTGGCCATGGCGAGTTGGCCATGACAAGTTGGCCATGGTGAATTGTCATAGAACCTTTGGAGTGGGGGCAGAGCACCTTCCAGTCGTTCTCAATCTGGAGAAAGATGAGAAGAATGATTCTTCATCCTTCCAGACCTATGGGAAGGTTTGGTAAAAGATGAGCAGTGCATACTATGAAAAATAAAATAACAGCTTCTAAAGGCAGGAATGCTAATTCTATCAATATCCAGCTGTCTGAGTAGTTTCATACCAAAGTTAAGAAACATGAAGCTGGTTATCAGCAGGAAAGGTGGGGGGAAAGTGCCAGATTTAATTATTTATGAGAAGAAAGCAATCAAATAAAATACAATTTTTTGTTGATCATAGATCAGCATAAGGAAAATGCAGCGCAGTCATTAAAAAAGATAAAAAATACATCAAGAATATAATAAAAATCTAAATCTAAAATAGTTATGATAAACTGGGAAATATAAAAGATACATGAATTAAAAAAACTAAACTTATATATAAAAAGCAAGAACTAAAGGAATCTAAAAGTAGTGGTAGGAGCAACTAAAGGAATCTAAAAGTAGTGGTAGGATGAGTATGTGGAGCATAAAATGGTTATGTGGAAGTGTATATCATATTACAAAACCACTCTATTATGTCAAACTAGGTACTCATTAGATTTAGTTTATAGCGGGGTCCCCAACCTGTGGGCCGTGGCCCAGTAGTGGGCCGCAGGACAGGCTGGCCAGTGCACACGCACACACACACATGCAGTAGCACCGTGGCCACATGGTGCAAAAACAGGCCAATGCCGTATCTTGGAGCGCAAAAATGGGACGCCTCTGTGCCGCGGAGTGCAAAAATGGGAAGCTGCCACACTGCGAGGCACAAAACTGGCATGCTGCAATGTTGCACTATGTGAAAATGGGCCAACGCCACGCCTCGGGGTGCAGAAACAGGGCGTTGTGCATAAGAATGGGGCAGGGCTAGCAAGTATCACAAAAGCACTAGCCCCGCCCCATTTTCATCCCACGCATGCTCATGAAATGCTTCCCCCTCTCTTTCCTTCCGGTCTGTCAACCAAGAAAGGTTGGTGACCTCTGGTTTATAGGATAGCTTTTCCAATAAATTTTGAGCATTGCTGCAACAAACATTGGATGGCAACATTGTATGTTGTAGCAGGATTGGTATCTGAAATCAATAGGATATTTATGCATAATGGTGACATGAGGCTAATACAAATGTCTGTAGCACAAGCACTAGAGAAGCTTTGTTGTTTCTGTGTGCCCAGAGTCATAGGGATCTTGTCTGTCTGTAAGGAATCTTCCTGCATCAGCTTTCAAGGACAGCTGAGGGGAAAGTATGACATTGTGCCAGAGTAAAGGCTCTTCATTGTTTCATTGTTAAACTCGTGACGTTGCGCGACATATCGGGACTGTTTTGCCATTGCCGGCAATGGGGTGGGCGCAGCTTCGACATGACGCGTCCAGCCCATGGGCCGGCAGTTTGACACCCCTGGTTTAAGTGGTACTTTGAGTTTAGTTAGGAATTCTATAGGGGAGGCAGAATACTTGTTGGATTCACTGGTAATAAAGTTTGAAATCATTTGGTTCCCTGTATTTGTTACGTGCTCTTTAATAATTGCTTTGGCCTGTCATACTCCGTGCTGAGTAGAAATCCTGGAGAAAAGCCTAAGGATATTTTAGTTGTCATTGTTTCCATCTGGACTGAAAAATCATCATTCATACTTAATGGGGCAAGAACGGGAGAGGGGGAAATGGTTTGAGCAAAGTTAAGTATGGCCAGCCACACTCTAGCCTCCACTTCCATGAAACCCATTTATAGTCAGAGTGACAACAATAGAGACACAATTAAGGATTTGAGGGGCTGGTCTTTAAAAATTGGATTGTACAAATCCTAATGGTGCAAAACTGGAGAAGGGGCCAGCTGGGGATTATAGAGACATTGTGTTACTGAGTTGGCCTCAAATAATTTGAGAATTATGGCTATGTAGTGATCACTTCTTGTCTTAAGGAATTTAAGGCTGACATAGTCCCCATGGAGTTTCCTACTGCTGACAAATTGAAAGACTATTTCAGCTATCTAAAACAAAAATATTGTGGGCTGCCGTCTATGTACCAAGAATGACTCTTGAGTTTTGGGACAAATCCCATGATTTTGATTTTCTGATAATTGAATTCTAGCTGGTCTTCCTTGCAGTGCTCTGCTAGTACTCTCACTGCTCTTTTAAGGCCAATCAGTGTTCTTGAAAGTTTTGCTGCATTATCTGTGTAGATTAGAACAAATATATGTCTTCCAGCAAGTGGTTGGCAGTAAAAAAAAGTCTGTTGTGAAAACAGCCCTCTATGGAGTTGATATAGAACTTAAATAAGGGAGGGGCCAATATGCAACCTTGTTTGACACCTTTCTTGGTTTCAGTTGCAATGGTGAGATAGCTTTAGGGGCTACACTTTACTTTCAGTAAGGTCCCTTCCTATAGCAGATATTTTAAATGAAATAAACTTTGCTCAGGTGAGGAGGCCTCCAGTTTTCCCCAAATTTAAGTCAGGATATCAAATCAGTGCTGCTTTGAAGTCTATGAAAACAGCACAGAGGAAGTTTGTGTTGTGGAGAGAGTATTTTTCAGTGAGATAGAGTACTAAGCATTGATCAGTGGTGAATCAGCCTTCCTTAAAGCCAGCTTGCTCCTCTGCAAGTGTGGTGGTTTTTTTGTTTTTTTTTTAAATCAGTCCTAGAATTTCCATAGTAGAGAAAAGCAGTCAGCTGCTTCTTTGAGTTCATTCTGTTGTGCAATAAGGATTCTCATCTATCAGTGCTATATTGTGCTCGGGTGATTTCTGCTCAGTTTGAACAGAATAACTAAAGCCACCAGAATCACTTTCAGAAACAAAGTAATGGTTTTCAAAAAAAAAACCTGAATTATTAGCATCTGGCAGCACATCCAGCATCCTGTTCAGGAAGAGTTAAAATATTCTAGCCCATGGTCTTAATGCAAGTCAGGAAAAGCTGGAAAAATAATGTATTCTTTAAAATTGCCCAGTTGGAGCCTACCAACTGCTGAAGCATTGTCAGCTGTGCTCTATGACAGACAGTTCCCCTGCTAATTTGAATAGACTTTAACTCTCTGGGCAGAGCTGGTAGGAACAGAACACGATGTAGATATGTGTTCTTATTTTGCTTGAAAGTACTAAAAGAATACTAATAGAATTTTTAAAAAATCTGATTTAAATATATTTCAAATGTCGTGCTTATTTGATATTTTCCACAAGTGACAACCCTCCTTCGTAATTGATATCAAAGTAAATAAAACATTGATGATTTCCAATCTAATGTAATTTCCTGTTAATCTCCTATAGTTAAAATAATCATATTTTATATAATGTAAAAAGAATCACTAGTAGTCATTAATTATGCACTATTGTCATTACTGCCATGTGATTTTGCAGCTTCATTGAAGTTAATTAGTTTTACATATGTAATGTAAGCTTCCTACTGTTTATTATTATTTATACATTAATTCATCTTTTTAACTTAATAAAAAGAGAAATGGAAAAATACATATAAAACCTAAAAGATATTTTTAAAGACTGATCCTCAGTCTCTTGACCAAGCTACAATGCAGAATCTTCTTTCCTTTTACATATTAGTTTATTTCTTGTTTCATTGTCTCCAAACTTAAACCAATTTCTTTAATGTCTAGTGGTTTATCTGCTATTTAATATAAAGAACTACGAAATATTTCATCTTTTTTGGGTGAAAACTGAAACAGAAAAAACTATGGAAAAGTTCTTTTTTCCTTCATAATTTCTTTTTTTTCCATATTAGTCTTCACATCTCTATCTCAAACTACAGCAAAACAGAATATAGTGATTTGGGGGGGGGCACCGAGGTCAACCATTCTTAATGCTTCTATTTCTAAATCTTTCAGCAATACCATTTTTCAGCCAGTTGTCTAATGTATTTACTAATAGGGTGCTGTAGATCTCTGCTACCAAGTTGCATAAACATTGGAAGATTTTAAAACTACATTTTCAAAGCTTACAGTACATCTGCAATAAAACAGCAGAAGCAAAATGCAGTACTGGATTAATTTATAATTAACTATGTGAAGCCCTCCTGTTGCTTTTCTTTATATTGAGATCTTGAAAGTGTCTTTTTTCTTTTGCACATAGCTCTGACACTTAACACAGCTACTTAGTTGCCCCACAGTGAAGATGCTTATCAGAATTATAAACTAAGCAATCTAGGAAATATAAAAAGAAAAAAAAAACAAGGGGCTACTCTTGGAAAGCCATCTTGTAAAATGGGATTTGCAATTAATGTTCACATTTAGGTTGGTAAAACAGCACAGCTCTCCCACTTCAAAATGGGCACTGCTCTCTTGTCACATATCATTGGTTAATTCTTGAAAGAACTGCTGTTAGCTGTCTCAGCTGAAAGGCCACATAAGATAATTGAAACTTGGTAGTACCTGTCTCTCCAGTCTTTTCCAGTTTCCACTTGCATTAGCAGCAGAGAAAGAGTTCTCCAGCTGAGAAATAGGTAAGATTTGCAATGGAGAAAGGAGGCAGGCTCTAGACCAGCGGTTCTCAACCTATGGGTCGCGACCCCATTTGGGGTCGAACGACCACTTTACGGGGGTCGCCAAACAACGCGATCCACCATTTTTCCCCCTCAGGGGGTGGCACCACGCATGCGTGCCATGCATGGGGGCGCCACCGCGCATGCGTGCCGCGTCCGTGTGACCGGGGGTCGCCGTATAAAAAAGGTTGAGAACCGCTGCTCTAGACCAGTGTTTCTTAACTTTTGGCAACTTTAAGATATGTGGATTTCAATCCCTAGAATTTCCTGAAGTCCACACATCTCAACTTTGGCAACTTTGAGAAACACCATTCTGTATGAACATCAGGAGCTGCAGAATACAGACAAGTGTTCAAGAAGCGAGTGTTACCTGTTCATGTCATTCTGTACAAATACTTTAATCATTTTCTACTATTTTAATTAGGTAAGAGGGCAACTTATTTAATTAAAAAATTATTTAATGATATTCTATTAAAGCAGATTTCCCCAACCCAAAAAATTACACTTAATTTCAATTTTAAATCTGTTTTCTGAAGAAGATCAAATTTTAATTAATTTTATAAAAGTTAGTAAAATAAAATGTATTTACTTGTTTTGCTCTGTGAATACTTAAGTATATGGAAGCTAATTATGCTGGAATTATTGTTTATATATTTTATTTGGTTTCGTTTGTGACAGTACAATTAACTTTGAGGTGTAATAATCTGCTATACAGCCTTCTATCATCTTGGGACACTTTGAATTCAAATGTTTAAACACAATTATTCTATTTCTATTAATATAGCTTCAACAGATATAGAAACAAAAATGGGGAGGAGATATCACTGTCTAAGTCAGTGGTTCTCAACCTTTTTAATGCCACAACCCCCAACCGGTCGTAAGTTAAGGACTACTGAACCGGTCGTAAGTCGAGGACTACTCAACTGGTGCAGCACCATTTGCAGAATGGGACTTTTGGCGGGCTCAGCAGGGCAGAGACAGTCTGGACAATTCCTATTGGCTTTTGAAAGCCAATAGAATTAGATTCTATTCAAGAGAGTCTATTATATTGGCTTTCAAAAGCCAATAGAATAAAAGGGAGTAGCACAGCTAAGGAAAAGGGGGAAAAATGGCGGACTGCGTTGTTTGGCGACCCCCGTGAAATGGTCATTCGACCCCAAATGGGGTCCCGACCCACAGGTTGAGAACCACTGGTCTAAGTACTGTCATTATACTGTGCAGTGCTGCAGGCCACTTTAGCTGACTGTGTTCAGCAGGTCAGCGGTTCAAATCTCACCGGCTCAAGGTTGACTCAGCCTTCCATCCTTCCGAGGTAGGTAAAATGAGGACCCAGATTGTTGGGGGCAATGTAAATATATATATATACATTGCTTACTGGTGTACACCGCTTAGAGAGTGCTTGCACTTAAAGCGGTATATAAGTCTCATAAATAAATAAATAAATAAATTATGGCAAGAAGTCTGACATAATTGAGGATGTTTGTTAAGCGAACCCTCTGTAACTGATAAGTGTGTATAAGTACAGATAATCCTCAACATACGACCTCAGTTGAGCCCAAAATTTCTGTTGCTAAGCAAGGCAGTTGTTAAGAGAGCTCTGACCCATTTTATGACCTTTTTTGCCACAGTTGTTAAGTGAATTACTGCAGTTGTGAATCATGCAGTCCTTAAGCAAATCTGGCTTTCCCCATTGATTTTGCTTGTCTGAAGCCAGCCGGGAAGGATTACAAATGGTGATCACAGTGCAGCTATTATAAATATATGCCAATTCTCAAGCAGCCAAATATTGATCATGTGACCATGAGGTTGCTGCAACAGTCATAAGTGTGAAGGTCACTTTTCTTTTTTCTTTTTATTTCTTGTGAATTTTTTTCCACTTGGGTTAAATCATACTTCTTTGTTTTGTTAGGTTCCATCTTTAAGTCTCTATCCTCAAATTTGTATTCAGTTATCTGTTTTATCTGCTCCTTCTCTATTGTTGTTTTCTGGGATTTTTTTTTTGTTGTTGTTGTAAAGTTAAATTGTAGATGAATTGGTTTATATTTTCAAAGTTATTTTGGATTTCTTTGTGGTTTGAAATCATTGTTGTTTGAATTAGTTGCAGCATATCATATATTCCCTCTTGAAAGGTATTTATTTTTTCTTGATAAGTTCTTTCTGCAAGTCTCTGATTTTCCATGATGGCCAAGAATCAAGGTTTTCTTTTCTCTGCCAATAGCTTTGGAGTCATAGCTAAGTAGGTATTTGTAATCCAGAAAGTTCAAAAAGGTTTTTTTTTCTTCTGAAGTTTATCATTCTCTCTTTCTCTGCAGCCCATTGTATTTTTTTTGTCACAGCTGTTCTCTGTTGTTAGAGCTTTGAAGATCACAAGCACAGATTAGTTTTTTTCAGGTTTTGCCAAATCTTATATGAAAGCCGTAGCTGTCATAGTCTTCATCCACCACTAGATGTCAGCACCAGTTTATTTTTCAATTTTCAAAATAAACAGTTGCCTTTAAAATGAAAATCTTAACCATTCATCAATTTCAAACTTATCCAAATTTAGGTTTTATATTCATTTCATTTCTATGTGTTTTGGTCCTCCATAAAAGGTTTAATTTGCTGCTTCTGTTAGTAAAAGGATGGGGCCAAGATCCCCCTCCTTCACTTTCAGAGGTTTTTTGTTTCTTGGGATTTTTTTTTCTTCAGGAAAGTTAATAAGTAGGATAGAGAAATTTGATGTTCTTACCCAGATTCAAACGTGCTGTTTACAATCAGCTTAAAGTAGTACTTTTTGACTTCGGTTGCTTGTAGCTTGGGCTAGATGCTGAAGTTAGGCTAGCCTTTCTCCTGTTGGTTTCTGGAAGGCTTCTCCTGGCCCAATCGGGTCGACCGCCATCTCTCCGTGGTCCATGGGACTTTCTTCCTTCTTTGCCGCCTCTTCAGGGCGACCTCTGGCCCATTTAGGATCCCCTAAAAGGAAGAAAATCAGCCAAAGGGCACAAAGCCCCGAAATCCCTTGGCTGCTGTGATACTGCACAAGACTGGAAGTCCCGCTTTTCTCAGTGCTCTTCTAATTTGAATGGTCACTAAATGAATGGTTCTAGGTTGAGGACTACTTAAATACTACATCTGCTTCCTAATTAATGGATAAAGGCAATGGTAGTCCTATTAACGATCCTAGCTTAGTATAACTGAAATGAGCTTAGAGTAAAACACCTTTATTTCCATTTATGACATACTGAATAGAATTGGATTGAAATGGCTGATTTCTTGCTGTTAGGGAATGCTTCATGCAGCACATTGCAATGAAAACTGGTATCCTGACCAGTATTTTGCTTCTGAGGGTCTTTGAAAAATATACGAATGTGAGAAAGTTATTTTCTATTTGTTGATTAAACTAAAGTATATGATAAAGTGAATAGTTTTGAATTGTGCAATATTTTGCATGAATACAGAACTGAAAGTTGTTTACTGAATGTGATAAAAATGTACGATGTAAGTAAAGCATGAAAGAGAATACATGAATGCTGTAATTTTTCACTATTTAAAAGTATGATAAATATGTGTGGTGTGATGGGTCTTTGATTATTTAATGAATTTATGGATAATTGTGTAAAAATGCTTTGATATTAGAAATATGTTGGTGGGGGTCTGAAGATAAAGCCATATGATGGACTGAGAACCAGAATGACAATAAATGTTAGATAAATTATATGATGCAAGCAAGAACATGGATCTGGAACCTAACCTATCTAAAACCAAAGTAGTTGTGTTTGACAGAGACGAAGGAGTGAACGATTAAATGCTATATATGTATGGAGAAAAACTAAAGCAAGTATATGAATTTGTGAAGATGGGGGAAATAAATTAATTTAAGATATGCAAATACTGGCAGAAAAGATAGTGGGTAGCATATGGTCTGCTCCAAGGAAATGATCTTTATTAACAGAAGTGAATATATGCTTGTGTAGCATGCTTTTGCTCACTTTGATATAAATATATAAGTAAAACTAGATGCATCATAAAAACACAAAAATAACCATTGATGCGAATATTTCTTTTTTGTATATATACAAATCTAAAACTAAACTACAGAAGTAATTAAGGATTTATCAGATATAGATCTTCCATATTTCTGGCTTATACTATGTTTCTATATATTTCTCACCACAAAAAAACAAAAAAACCACACCATAGTTTCCATTTATGCCACCCAAATCTGACCAGAGAACATCTTGGAAGGCTGTGCATGACTTTATTATTCAAAATCACCTATCCTTGATGACAAACACATTCTCTGCAAATCTGCTAAGCCATGTTTATTAAAGCCAAAGGGTAATATATATTTAATATCATAAGTGATTAAAAGGAACAAATGAAGCATAAATATTATTGTCAGTAAATAAATAAAGCATGAAATACTTTTGAGTTTCTGAATAACCATTTTCATTAAAGAAACTGGAATATTTACACTTCATTATAACAGACAGTTCCCAGAGCTTTTGCTTTGTTGTGTTTCTTGATTTCTTCTTGGAGAGCAAAAACATATAATTTTTATATTTGAAAAAAGTCAATAAATACATTAATAATGATTACAGTTCAACAATATTTGTACAATCATGTAATTTCAGTATTGTTGGATGGAGTTATACACTTATTTATTTATTTATGAGACTTATATACCGCTTTAAGTGCAAGCACTCTCTAAGCGGTGTACACCAATAAGCAATGTATATATATATATTTACATTGCCCCCAACAATCTGGGTCCTCATTTTACCTACCCTGGAAGGATGGAAGGCTGAGTCAACCTTGAGCCGGTGAGATTTGAACCGCTGACCTGCTGAACACAGTCAGCTAAAGTGGCCTGCAGTACTGCACCCTAACTGCTGCGCCACCTCGGCTTATACATTGCCAATTTAAAGTAAAAAAAAATAAAGGTTTAATAATGTAATATATTTTGTTCAGTGCAAATAAAGGAAAAAATATACTAGAAAAAGGGAAAAACAAAGAAATGTTTTTCTTCTTCAACTTTTGATGGTGTTGCAGGTTTTAAATATTAGTTGACAGGAAATAAAATTTCCAACAATCATATGCTAGTCACTTCACGATTGAACTACTGCAATGTGTTCTATTAGGGCTGCCCTTGAAAACCACTCTGAAATCACAGTCAGTCCAAGAATACTCTGGCCCAAGCAGTGATATAACTATTACTTTGTGAGCCACAGTCATTGCTAGTTGGCTAGTTGCAGTTCACAGTGCTGTTTCTAATCTATAAAGGCTTTCATGGCATAGGCCTTGATTACTTAAGGGACCACTTGTGTCAGTAGTTTCTGCCATGCAGTCAGATCAGGCGGTGAGTAAGTTCCAAGTTCCATCAATTAAATTATGCCAGGTTCGAGAAGGATTCCTCTTTTGCAGTGCCTGGAATCAGACCCCCCCCCAGAGATACATGTCACTCCCACCCTGATGATGTCTTTAAACATTTGGTTTTGCTCCCAAAGACAATAATTTGCAGTAAGATGTTGCTGAGCTGCTTTGACCTGCTTTTTTCGTTCCTTTTGGACTTTCATGGTTTTGCTCTCTCGTTTTGCTGTTCTTATTTTTAAAATGTAAACCAGGAAGCTTGTAAGTTTAATAAACAAACTGTCCACATCCAAGTTAGTTGGAATACCTCTTCCATAAATAATGAGTGATATCAACTCATCCAAGAGATCACATACTGTAGTATATGTTTTCTCCCTAGAATGCTCAGATTAGATACCAGATCCCAAAATCTGGGATGCATTATTCTTGTGTAATTGAAATTTTATGGATCTTCATACCAGTTATATTCATGAGGTTGTGGCTGCAGCAGTGTCACTAGTTAGGCGTGGTCACATAATCATGATTTCCAACTACACTTCCCAGAAATTCTCTGGCTCTTGCATCCAAGTTGACAGGCAGCAAGACCTGAAGGGCAACACAAAATTGGCTGCTTTGGAACCAAGTCTGACATTTGAAATCCTTGAAGGAAAGATGAGGGAGTGGCTTGGAAAACTTGCTGGTGAGGTTTGGTTGGCTAGGGTGTACTGGTGATTGACAGGTGCTGATAGACTAACTCAATGCAGGGTTGTCACAAATCTTCAATTTGTAAAAAAAATGTAATATCTGTGAAGCACAATAAAGCAAAGAACAATAAAATGAGGTATGCCTATAGTCCTGTAGTCAGTAGTTTTTACTTAAGGTAAATATGCATAGTTAATTATAGAGGAGAATGCATCTGTTTAGCTTCATTTTGTTTTGTTTTTCATTTAGTTTGGATGTGATAAATGTGAATTCAATGAGCTGGGCTTTCAATATAAAGAAATGCAGACATATTCTGTCTTGAGTACTATTGAGTTCAGGTGAATATGCTTAGGACTTCAAGTCCTGTTCAGTCGGTGTACAGCCCCTTGTGGTCCATATGTAGAAGCAGAATGTCCACTATGAAGAATCTCTATGTGGGAGTGTTCCACCAACTGTAGAAACTGATATTCAAGAAAGCCTTGGTGGGTAGAAGAGGTTCTTGGTGGCAGAGATAAAACCTCTACATGAGGGGAGAGGGATTCATCCATTTTCAGGTAAATATATATTGTCTGTAAATGCTCAACTTTAAAAAATAAATACTGCAAATCTAAGTTATATATGTGACAGGATAAGGCAGTGGTGGCGAACCTATGGCATGCGTGCCAGAGGTGGCACTCAGAGCCCTCTCTGTGGGCACGCGTGCCATGCCCAGAACATGGCAACCGTCCCTCTTCAACCAGCCGCCCACTAATTCGCTGAGGTCCCACATGGCCGGATGCATCCCAATACCCATGCGCTCGCTGGCCTCTGTGTGCAGGGGCTGATTGTGTCAGGCAGCAGCCGCCCCAGCCTCACCTTGCCCTGTGACAATGGCACCCCTGCCCTGCCTCACCTTGCCTCGCCTCACCCAGCAAGACGAGTCTCCTGCCCACCGCCCACCTGCCAGAAACCCCTGGATCTCCCCCAACCCTACCCAGCCCCCACAGGCATCCCTCCCCACAAACAACATCGAGGTGATCACACCCACCTTGTCCACACCCATTCAATCTGCCATGACCACCACAGCCATGCCCACCCAGTGAGCCATGCCCACCTGGCACCCGGCGATAAATAAGTGGATTTTGGGTTGCAGTTTGGGCACTTGGTCTCTAAAAGGTTCGCCATCACTGGGATAAGGGATCTGAGAAACCAAAGAAGAATTAGACTAGGAAACAACTTTAAATACATTCTCTAAGTCTGATCATAGGAACCCAAATCTAGTACTTATTTTTAACTAGTTTATTTATTTTATTCATTTAGCATGTTTATTACTGCTTCCTATGCGGTTATCTCTGAAAGAGTTCACAAAATATAAAATACAAGGATTAAACAATATATTACTAACAGTATATTTAGACATAATTTTGACTTGGATGCAAGAATACCAGAAAATACTTAAGGTTAGACTGGGAACTCAGATTGGATAGTTGAAAAAAATATCCTGGAAAAAAATCTTTAATAAACTATATCCACATCATTGCCAAGAATACTACGTACAACCAGGATGTAAGTTCTAGTCCTGGGCCAGTCACTCACTCTCAGCCCAGCTCACCTCAGAGATTTGCTGTGGGGAAAATAGAAGGAGGAAAGAGTACTAGTATTTTTACTATTTTAAGTAGAATATGAAAAAAATGGGATAAAAATCTTTTTTAAAAGTTGAAATTGAGTTTAATTCAAAGGAGACTTACATAACAACAACAATGATGATGGTATAGTGTGGGTAAAAGCATACACACTGACTCTACATAGAAATATAAAGAATAGTTCCAGTGGTACTGAAGTTACCAGCATACTCTTGTCCCTGCTCACTTTGCAACATATGCTCCATTAATGATGTGTAACTTTCTAGATACATTCTTCACTTCTGAAGAACTCAGTGGTGAATGAAATCAAAGAATATAACCACAAAAGAATATAACCACCAAAGGAAACTGTGCCAAAAATGTATTTGATCATTAAGAAGTTATTTTTTAATTGCACTTTGTATATCTGACAGCTGTAATTTCAATCCTATTCTAGACTCAGTGTGTGGTATGTCTGTATTTTGTTTTGTTCATTTATACCTTCCCTTTCTTCCATCATGAAGCCACCCCTGGAGCCTCTCTTATTCGGAATTCTCATTTGAAGGATTCTCCCTCCCTCTTCTTTATTCTCCCCCTCTTTTCCTTTCATGTGCATAATGTGAAGTCAGTTTAGATCACCGTGCTTTATTTTTGCTTTTTAGAATCCAGTATTTAAGTATGTTTTTGGAATGACCAATCCTTGAATATTTTTTTCTTCTTTTTAAAATTATATGACTTTTAAAACATATGTTACCTGATCTTTTATAAGGTTTTTTTTTTCTTAAAAAAGTGTTAGTCACTATGATACATAGAATGACGCTGTAATGAAAAGGAAAGGCGATCTTTATTTTAAACAAATATATTTGTGCTAGAATAGTAGCTGGCAACTCTTTCTCTGTCAGTTCTAAAGAATCAGTTACATCACATAGGGCAGAGGTAGGCAACCTTGGCTCTTTTATGACTCGTGGAATTCTGGGAATTGAAGTCCACGAGTCATAAAAGAGCCAAGGTTGCCTACCGCTGACACAGGGGAAGGCTGCTATAAACTCTTAAGTATTTAATTTTAATTAAGTCTTACTTAAGGCATAATTTTGCCTCTTTTCATTCTTCCTGAACTTCAAGTATTTTTACATGTTTTGAGCAGAGAACATTTTTATTACTCATAAGATTTTTTTTCTGTGTTTATCTTTAATTTATGAACTAATGATTTTCAGCATGCATGTGGAATAACATTAGAATATAGATATTTGCAGGTTATATATGAGTAATATTTCTTTGTTACTCTACCAATCTAGATGAGAAATAAGTTATTAAAATGTTTGTGAAGCAACTAATAACTCAAATTTTATCTTGATATATGTTAAGGCTGATACATCTGTTTTCATGCATGTGGGCTAATATAACTTGATCATCCCATTATTTTTAAATGTCTACTAACTAAAGAATTTTCAATATTGAACCATCATTACCATTGCCATAATTAACAATTACATTTTGTAGTCCAGCTTGCTGTACCATATACATCAATGAAAACTATACACAAACATACATAAAAAGAAATGCTGACGTCCTAACTCAGATTGCATTTGTCTTTCTTTTAAAATGAAGCATACAGTGGAAGTGTTTATTTCCTAATTTATCTATGAAATTTTCAGAAGTTATAATGGAACAATTAAGATCCAAATGTAAGCTCATTCTAGATTATAGCATTACAGCACTTGGTGAAAACCCACATCAATCTATTACAACTGTATAATGAATGTGTAATTCATGTGGTAAGAAGGATAGGTAAAGCAATTTCTAGAATATCTCCTAAGTGTTTATTTTCAGGTTGTAAAAGTTTAGTATGACAATTAAACAGTGATTAATTATATTCCCAAACTCTGTGAACATTGACAGAAAAGTCATTTTGCATATTATTTTTGTCATTGGTCCTAATTTATTTCTAGTGATCAAATATTTGTCATTAATGTGATGGAAGTTTTTTCCTAAATTTTTACAGATGTCAGAATCATCAAGTAATACAAGTATTCTCTCTGTAATCGTATAAGAAAAAAAATCCATTAATGTTACCTTGGATACATAACCTGGAATGAATGTTAATTAAAGATAAAAATAGAAGTTTGGCTGGATCTGAAACTTGCTAAATAATTAAACTAGAATATAAAAATTATTTCATTATTTTCTTTACCTATCCTAAATTTGAATTCTTTATCTGGATGCTTTATCAAAGTTCTTAGTTGCATCAGAAATTGATAACATTGTAAGAAGAGGGAAACTGGAAAACATCTACAGAATTTAGTCAGACATTTTTGAGAACTAAGAGAAATGATATTCTCTTTCCTCTTTCCTTCCATTTTATTTGTGATTGAGCGTAAATTGGCCTTCAAAGAGAAGAAAGCTACAGGATAATATATAATAAATAATATAGACAATGGAGAAAATTGTATTTTAGCACAAGTCTGCACATATAAACTGAAAATACTATTTGTAGCATTCAACATAATTAATTTCAAGGTAAATGTGAAAAAGTTTGTGACCTGGTTAATATTGCTTTTGTCTAATTTTAAAACTAAGTCTAAGGAAAACAGTAAAAAATGAATATAAGCTTATTTAATGATCCCATAATAAACCAGCTAATAACTGGAATGCTTCTTTCATTCAATGTTCACTATTTTATAACAGATTAATTATACTTATGATAAAGTGCTTCTGATTTTAAGGAAAATCAGTAGCAGCATCATTGGCAGATTGATCCATGTTGATTCGGATTAATTTATAATGACAAAGTAGAACCAGGCTGTCATTGAAAAACCCATCAAGTAGCTCTATGAATTGGTTTCTAATAACATACTGTTCTAATAGCTTACTGTTTACCCGGAGTATCTTTATTTAGAAGTCAGGCACTATTTGAATAACTTAAAATTACTTACATTGATGCTGTTAATATCCAAAATGGATCACACTTCATTTCTTCTACATGCAGGTTTAATTCTAATTATGGTTATGGAATGTACAAAGGTTTTTTTTATTGAAATTTACAAATGAAATTCATATCCATTGTCATGATTACTCTTGGGTAATATTATTATGCAGACTGGAGATGATTGGATATTAATTGTTTAAAGTATTTTAAAGCAGGCCCACATTTAATAGGCAACATTCTTTAATGTTTTTTTTCTAAGAAAATTCCAAATTGAATACATCAGTATCAGAGGGTTTAGTTCTCATTTTTATGCTTATTGATGACTAGTGTTTTTTCATATAGAAATTACTTATATCTCATTATGTTTCCAGGGATTATAATGTTCTTTTTTCTCATTTTTTTCAAACCCCTGTTTATATGTGTGTATTTTTTTTCCTCTGCCTAGACCTGGTTAACCATTTCTGTGAACAGGTCCTCAATTTTTTACTTTGTCCCTACTTTCCTGTCGTAGCCCCATCTTCCCCTGGTGTCGACTCCGTACCCTTACAGCGCACAGGCAGTCAACTCGCCACACAGAATGCATCAGCGACCTTCCAGAGGGCCAGCTATGCTGCCGCCCCTGCCTCCAATTACGCAGATCCCTACCGACAGCTGCAGTATTGTCCTTCTGTTGAATCACCATACAGCAAATCTGGACCAGCCATCCCACCTGAGGGAACCTTGGCTAGGTCACCTTCTATTGATAGCATTCAGAAAGATCCCAGGTGGGTGAAACTTTTATTTTTTCTATTATTAATTCATAAAGAGATTTACAACTCCAACCATGGGTGTCAAGGTGATAGACTATTGCATAAACAAATAACCCATTTCCATATTTTTAATGTAGTTCTATTTCATAAACCAAAGCAATTGGCCAGCAAGACTATTTTAAAAATGGAGTTTTATTAGCATTTTTAATCTATTTGCATTTTTAACAACAAAAATAAGAAAATGGCACACATAAGTGCATATTATAGTGTCCTTCTGTTCTGTTTTCATGAAACTTCCTCTACAAATGTCTTGTATGTAATTGATATATATTAGTGTTTTTAATTACTTTCCTGTTAGTAAGGATTGTTTTTGGTAAAGTATTTTTAAAATGCCACTCGATTTCCTAAGCTAGGAAGCTGGTATTAAATGTTTCCAAGAATATTTTCATATGAATTTTGATTTCAATATAAAATGGAATCAAGCAGGAGTTACCGTACTAAAATACACAAACTTAATTAAAATATGCAACTAATTTTTACAAGACTTCCATTGCCAAGTACTGTGATTTTTATGGCATTTAAATAGGACAGACACAAATGCAAAGTGTATCCAGACATCAATGTTAGGCTGGGAGTTTTAAGCCTGTTAGGCTTTTGCCTGTTTTTAAAAATCATACTTAATGAATTCTTTGGGTTTTTTTTCTTGTTTCTGTTATATTTTCTTTAACTGCTTTCTATTTCACTTTTTCCTAACAATTAAAATATTTTAGTCAATTATTTTGTAAGTATTAATAAGATAACATGTATAAAACATATAGAAATACTTGCTTATTTTTTTAACGAACGATTACCTTATTTTTTTAACGAACGATTAAACTATTTAAAAACCATGTATAATAAAGGGCTCTTGTTTTTACATATGTGGTTAGAGGGGGACAGTATTTGAAAGTTGCTCAGTCTAACTAATGAAAGTTGTACATCGTCTCTTTGCTAAGACATTTTTGTTTTAAAACATATATGTGATAAAATTTAGAAGTCATTGTGTCACAAAAGTGGTTAGATTTTAAATGTTTCTTTTGAAAAATATATGGTTGTCATTGCTTAACATACCACTGTTTAGCATGTTTCTGTGTGAAAACTTTTTTAGAATTACAGAATGCCTCATAGCCTCATTTGCTGGATGGCTCCCTGTTGCATTATAATTTCAGATTTGAATCAAAGGGCAATCCATGTGCACAAATGTAGCCGATAGATGGGCCACTAGGATGGAAAGCTACAGAACCTCTTCCAAAAATTCTGGGGATTTTCTCACCTGAACTGCCTCCTGCTTTGCAGTAGTGGCTTGATAGTTCCCTGCCATTATCACCTATATTCCCAGGGGCCTTATCTGGTGTGATGTATAAGCACGTGGATAGAGAATTCATCTGTTCCTCATGCATTGGAAAGACAGGCCAATCTCACAGGAGATAAATTTTGTCAAACTTTATTAAAATGGGAAGTGTAAATTGTAAAAAAAAATCAAAAGGTTTTGATATTAAAAGGCAAACTGTGCAGTGTTGGAGGAGGTGAATTACAGAGCTGTTAGATCACAGGAAAACAACAGCTGACAAATTAAAGAAGAAAAGATCAAAAGGAAATAAAGACCGTACGATGATCTGGATTTCTACCAGTCATAAAAAGATTGAAGTGGGAATCAAATGATTTCAGATAAAAAAAAATCTAAATAATGTCTTCCTACTCAGACTGTGGTATGAATACAGATTGAGATTAGACACACTTCACTAGCTTATACTGAGAAATAACAGCACAGTTCCTGGGTAGACTCATTACCTATAGCAGTTTCTGAAGCAAAGTTCCCTCTGCTTTACTTACTTGGAGTTAACTAGGAGTTTTTGGGGGGGGGAGGAAGGGGGATACAAGTTTTAATCCAAGACAGTGGAAAATGAATTTAGAACATGCTTTTTACCCCAGGGTTGTTTTAGTTTCTTGGTCTCTCCAGCAGGAGGAAGTAACTGACTCTCAGAGTATGTGATAAAAAATACCTTTATCTCAGGATGAGTATTCTGTATCTGGCCTAAACTGTTGTGAATGTCTGCCACTTAAGCAGCATTCAGAACAAGAACTACAGAGTAAGTGTTAAAAAAAGTTCTGAAAAATGAAAATCCAACTCTTCTGCTCTGGAAAACCTTTAATTATTTTAGCAATGGTTTGCTCTCCAAGGTTGTTTCAATTTATTTTCTGAACGTTTCAGTATCAGACTAGGTAACATCATCAGCAGGATTTCTTTCCTAAAGGAAAATAGGACAAGAAAATCTGCTGATGATGTTACCTAGTCTGGTAATGAAACATTCAGAAAATAAATTGAAACAAGCTTGGAGAGCAAACCACTGCCAAAATCTAAAACCTGAGCTATAGGTATTTTCTATTGTTTCAAAACCTTTAACTATGTCTAAAAGTTTGCCTCTATGTAATTGCTCAATTTTTGGCCACTTGCCTTTCTTTCTCATATTTCCCAGTTATTTCCCAATTTATGTTTTATGGGTCTATTTGAAATCCAAGGTTTTGTTTTCTACTAATTGTTTTGCAATAACAATTTCTGAACCTCCTTTGTATCTGCATTGCAGTGGGAATTCTGATAAGATCCTAGAAACCTTTGTTAGAAAAAGTTGAAAAATTAGGAACTCCGCTTTAGACAAGATGTAGCACTGTTTCCGGCACTGTGCAACATTTATTATTATTTTTTAATGAAACCATTGACCACAGAATTCCTTTCCCATACTAGTGACTTATAGTGCCTATCATTACCCTGACAGTTTCCTATTAAAGTGCAAGTTAAACTTTCTAGTTCTCGCAAATTATAATTGTGCTTCAAATGCTTAAAGCCAGGGATTTGGAATATGTGTCTGTGAACATGTATTAGAGTTGGACAGTACTTTCATTTCGATTACACAAAGATGATTCAGAGCACATGGGAGCAGAAGTGAAGCACTTGTCTGCAAATCTTTAAAATAGTTATTTCTTTCCCCAGGATTGCATTTAATCCCAAGAAAAGGCATGGTTGCTTTAAAAAGTGCAAGAAGGAGCTATGTTTAGGTGCCTTTCTGGATCAGAATTGAAACACTGCACAAACCTGTCACATAAACACATACAGTACATATATTCTGTAAAGACAAGATTAGGAATTTACCAAAAATATAACTTATAGAGTTTGTGTTTGAAAGACTCAATTTATTGAGAAGGGGATTATGGCAATGCCTAATGGAATTCTGCAGAGATGATCCCAATTGTTGGGCATACACAAAAAAGAGCATAAATGAGAAAATATCTGAAAGATAGATATATTCACATAAGTCATCGAGCCAAGTTAACATTAGTTACAATTGAAAGGTTTAAATGTGTTCTAGGCAACATAGCAAACCATAATCAATCATTTGGATGCTAGTTTTTCTTGGTAACCCAGTGAGCTTTGCATTGGCTAGTCAGAGGAACACTTCCCAAGAATTTAGTTTTGCTGAGGTAATAATTGGATTACAAGCGTACTCTACAGTTCTCGGTCTGCAGCTACAATCTCCTCATCCTTCCATTTAAGACTGATGTTTTTCAGCTCTTCCTGAAATGTGTGGCACCAGGTTTTCTTTGGCCTTCCTCTTTTTCTCTTTTTCTTCAATCATCTAGTGGTATCCAATTGATTACAGTCTTTGCTGAATGTTGCTCACTCATACACTTGTAGCCCAATGTGGTTAGCACAGGAAATAATTGATGTAGTAATTACAACACTATTGTCAAGCTAGTCTGATCATAGTTGAAGTCACCAAACAAATGAGGAAAGGCAGATGATTTCCTCACTGTGTCTTAGTTCCTTGAAAGGTGAAAAACAAAGTAAGAACAACAGTTGCAGAAGTGATTTGAGTTTGTGGTTACTCTTTCACCCCATTTTCCTGAAGGGTTAACATTATATAACAATACTAATTGTTAGCTATTAGAGCTATCAGACCTGGATTGCAGAAATGAAGACAATCATTAGATGGCAGGAGAAACTTAACCATGTTCTGTATCTCTTTAACACCATCTAGCAATGTTCCAGATTTTTGCAATTCCAATCTGTTGGCCTTGATCAATTTTCTGGATTTGTACAACATGCTAATCTGTGGTTAATAATGTTATCTTAAAACAACTAGTTAATAACCGGTTACTTATATCTAATGGGTTTTGCAGCTCAGAAACAGGATGCCAACTTTAAGCTATGGCCTGTCTTTGGATGATATGATAAAAGGACTACCAATATTTGGGCTGCAAATATTAGAACAACCATTAGAAGCCAGCAAGGAGTTACAGTTTTCTGTATTCTTTGCTTTCATCTAATTATCTTTCAAACTTTTGCAGACATAGTGATTTTGCAGGTATAGTAGCCGTACTATCCTAATACTTCAAAACACAACATAATCAATGGGCCTCAACTTAACATCAGTTTATTATAATTGCTTCACTTTACAGGAATACTAGATGGTGAAAAATTAAAATAAAAAATAAATGCAGAGTATATTTAGGCTTTATTCAACTATTATATGGGAGGAAACCTTACTGCAGTTTTGGTATTTCCTATAGAGAGTTTTACAATATAGTTGTTATGGAAATGCACCACAGGCCTTGTTTCTGACTAATGGAAATGTTCCTGTTAATATTCAGAGGCTTTCCTCCTCTGGCTCTTGCTTTGAAAGTTCCATTTCATTCCCTCTGCTGAGTTTAATTTCCTATCATGCGGAGAAGGAAAGTTACTGGCTTAGTGTCTTCAAAGACTCTATATCAATAGGCCTTCTTGTATCCCTTGCTTTGTTCTCTTTTCAAGGGGAACAGAGCTTAATATCCCATATTCTTTGTGGACCATTGACATTCATATTTGCCTCACTATCTAGGAAGAACACTGTGCTCTTTTCACAAGCAGTTTATTCATTCATTTTTTCATCAGGAAAACCAACTGATAATGAAAAGTACTAATTAGAATCTTCTTACAAATCTTATTGTGAAAATATTGTGAGAGTAAAATATGGAGGGCAGAGTATAGATTTAAAATATTGATTTTTTCCCCCCGGGAAGAGTTCTTACAATAAATCTGACTTATTTGTTAGGATTTGTTTTCATGCAACACAGAATAAAAGATCAACCACAGCATAAATTCCAGTATTGTGCAGCTTTACAAGCATTTCTTTTGTCTGCGTTCAAGTGGTACAGATTCACATAAAGCCAAACCAAAATTCACTGTAAGATTCTGTTATCTTGTGCCACCTTTGTGTCTTTGTGCCATACACATGCAGATAGATTGATGTGTATGTGCGTGCGTGTGCTGTGGTGGATAAGAATAAGGTGCCGAAATAGGAGTGGGAGGATTCAGGTTCTAGACTAGCATGAATTCCAGTTGGTTGAATTGGGCCAGTCATTCACTCTCAGACCTAGACTGGGAAGTTAAAAATAATTCTCTATATCAAACTGTACTGGAACAGTATGGTAGATTACAGCCCTTAATCATTAATAAAGTGGCTTTCAGTGAATTCATTTTTATTGATAACACACATACACACACATACCTAAACACATACAAACACATTCTTCAAGGACTAACAGATCTGACAGAATGAGGCAAAATAACACGAGTGGGAGAACATTGCAATTAACAGCTGCATGCCAAATTTTTCTTATTTCAGATACATCTTATGTACTTTGTTATATAAATTTTACAATGTTTCCACAGATATAATCCATATTCATCAATTTAATTGTTTAAAAAATTATGCCATGATCCTACCATTTGTAGTAAGATGCCACCTCTATAAATATGCAATATTCTGCTGGCATAAGAAGTTGTTTATGCTAACCAAAAGCACTGAGTAGGTAGCACTACAAATTTATGATGATGAAAGGAACTGGAAGGGGAAACAATACAACTCTTTGAGACTTGAACAAGACCCTCAGACTGAAAGTTGAGAGCATACAAATTTTAACTGTATTGGACTCATACTGTTATTATGTCCTTGGCTGTAATTACTTTAGCCAATTTTTTTTTTTTTATATTTTCATATTATCTTTCCATCTTCATGGCAAAAGGGACTCTGGAGTTCTGTAGTGCTAAATACACTGACTACTTTGTTTAGTTTGATATTTAACTTTTGTTTTCCTGTGTAGTAGGTACACAGACAATTGTGGCATATTCAGAAAATCACATTTACATAAATTGTTTCTTAATATATTGAGTGAATCTAATCTGTGTGGTCTCATTTTTAATATATTTAATATATATTTAATATATTTGGCACCCTGAATATAGTCCAGACAGGAATTATATTCAGATTATATTCAGTGTGCTTTCCCTCCCCCCTTCCCTCGCCCCCCACTTGAAAGGAAGCCACATATGAGCCATCATCATGAAACACCCAAACCACCTTGTCAAATGAAAAAAGCCAGTGTGATGTAGCAGTTAAGATGATGGACTGGACTGGTTAGTCCATCCTCAGCCAGGGAAGCACACTGAGTATCTTGGGCAAAAAAAGTAAAAGACAGTAAATCATTAAAATCTTAACAATGAATTCTCTAATTTTAAAAGTTGGAGGGAAAGTGGGTTTGTTGTGTATGATGAATGAGTCTGATGTTCTTATATTATCATAATTTTAACCATTGGTTCAGGATTGCATTCAAAGTTATTTACAGGCTAAAATGCCAAGAAAATAAAATGCTGATTCAAGAATCGTTTCCTGATTATTTGTTCCATGATAGTTAAAGTAGTAATAGTCATTCAAGGCAGCATATGCAAAATATGGGGGGGGGATCTTCTATATGAATACAGAGAGTCCTCAACTTACAACCACAATTGAGCCCAAAGTTTCTGTTGTTAAGTGAGACATTTGCGTTTTGCTCCATTTTATGACCTTTCTTGCCACAGCTGTTAAATGAATAATTTCAGTTGTTAAATTAATACCATGATTGTTAACAGAATCTGGCTTCCCCATTGACTTTGCTTGTGAAAAGGTTACAAAAGGTGATCACATGACCTTGGGACACAGCAACAGTCCTACGTATGAACCAGTTGCCAAGCATCTGAATTTTGATCACATGCTGCAATGGTTGTAAGTGTGAAAAATGGTCATAAATCATTTTTTTCAGTGCCCTTGTAACTTTGAACGGTCACTAAATGAACTGTTGTAAGTCAAGGTCTACCTGTATTATTCATTGGTTTTTGCATTTTTATTTGATAAAAAAATTAAAAATTCACCAGCGATTTTATCTGTGTAATAATTATATTTGTAGATCCATTATTTGAAAACAATTAATCCCTATTTATGCTTCTTTTCTGAAAGTAATTTAACAAATAGTTGAATATTACCAGGATTAAAAAAGGGTAGAACTTAACAGTCAGCCTGAAATAGAAGAAGGTATAAAATGTAAAAACAGCCTTTATTTTCTTCTTCGTCTTTATATTTGTCTCACTTAATCGGAGAGTCCATTTGTTCTTTTTCACATAGTTCTTAAACTGAAATTTATCCACGCATTGTGCGACAAAGGATTTTGTTTCTCAGCCAGACTGTTGCAGAGTTTGTTGCTGTTTACTGCTGAGAAGGAGTGGTGGACCACAGTTACCCAGCTAACTTCCATGCCTAAAAGAGGACTAGTTATCTGAAACTTCCTGCTCCAATTCCAGCACTTTAACAACTATACCACTTGGGCCCTTCATTTGTGCTCCGTCTTTTTACTGGTATTTTAGAAAGTTGAAAGAGAAGTCTTACATAAATAAGGATAGATGCACAAAAGTGTCCTATTAAGATTCATGCATTATATTTGCATCTTACATAATTTTGCTTTGTTTTTTAAGTGTTCTGAAATGTTGTTCAAATGTTCTCCCCTTAGGTACTATACATCTCATCCTTATTTCCATGCTTTTTCTCACTGCAGTTCATCATTGCAGCTTTTAAAATACCATTAATTCCAGTATAGATTCTAAAACTTTGCATTAAAGAAATCTAGCATGTAATGGTTTTATGTTGTAGATCGACAGATCTAGATTAAAAATCAGTTTTATATAAATTAGATTATTTATTATTTAGTCCAGATGACTTGTAGAATCCGGCTTCTTGAATTCTTCCTCCTTACAACTACTTTCCTGGGATTCTTAAATGAAACTACTAGCAACTCAACAAAGGACCTTTTTATGTTCTATATTCAACATTTGTGGACTAATCAGGCAATAGATATATACACTCAGCTTTGAACCTGATATAACTTAAAGTCCCCAAAAGTCATCTATAAACCTAAATTCATTAAATGCTTGCTTTAGTAGCTGCTTATAAAAGTAGTGGAAATAATTATAATAATGTTCTGTTCATTAATTGTTAATTAAGAAAGTTTTATTGAGAAGGGAATAATTACAAAACAACAGATGTTTTGCTGAGGATAAAGAAAAAATCTGGCAGAAACAAAAAATACATTTTTAATCAGAATTGGTTTTTTTTCCTCATAAGTACAGAACAGAACAGAACAACAGAGTTGCAAGAGAAGTCTTCTAGTCCCAACTCCCTGCTCAGGCAGGAAACCCTATACCATTTCAGACAAATGGTTGTCCAATTTCTTCTTTAAATACCTCCAGTGTTGGAGTGTTCACAACTTCTGGAAGAAAGTTGTTCCACTGATTAATTGTTCTAATTGTCAGGAAATTTCTCCTTAGTTCTAGGTTGATTCTCACCTTGATTAGTTTCTATCCATTGCTTGACTCCCTCTTCTTTGTGGCAACCCCTGAGATATTGGAACACTGCTATTATGTCACCCCTAGTCCTTTTCATTAAACTAGACATACCCAATTTCAGCAACCATTCTTTATATGTTTTAGCCTCCAATCCCCTTTGTTTTTATTTTGTTTATCAAATCCTTTGTATACAATTTCACATTTTCTAAATTTCTACATCTAAACATTTCGATTTTTTTGCCTAATATAATTTTTGGATTTAATGTCAACTTGGCAAAAGATATTATGAGTTACAATTCCCCCAAATATCTAATAAAGTATTTTAAGTATTTGTTTATTTCTGAACAAAGATTTAAAATAAAAAATAGTGTTAAATTATTAATACAAATAGTGTTAAAAACAAACATGTTTATGGAAGATTCACTTTTAATCAATGCTATCTAATACCATATATCTGGCATATTGCGTGGTTTCATGACTAATTGTGGTTGCATAATTTCACACTTTGAAAAAGGGAATATAGTTTATAGATTTCTATTTCATCCTATAACAGTTTCAGATTATGTTGAATCACAAATATTTCAATAGAAGTTCTCATAAAAATGTGATAGTTTTTTCTAAATCTCAAATCAAGAGAAACAAATGTATATGAGATCTGTTCCATGTATTACACAATATGAGAAAACATACCTAGAAAAGTTATTTCTTCAAAATAGATTGAATGAATCAAAAATTACTGATTATAAAATATGACAACTCTGCAATCGTAACAGTTAGCTACTGTTTATAAAGTATAAAAATTAAAAAAAAATAAATTTATTCTATTTCAGGATTAGACTTCTCCACTTTAGATTTCTAGAATTCCAGTATTTACTAGTGAAATCAGTGTCATTTATTTCTTTATGAATACTTCACAATTTGATTGACATGTGGGAAAATAAATATTATGTAACTTATGTGAAGTTCAATATTGGCAATTGTACTTGCTCTATACTAAGCAATCACGTCTCTAGAATCATTGGAATTCACAATAGGGAAGAATTTTACCACTAACTGGATCTGATTGTCAACAGACTGAAATGTTTCACAAAGAAAGAACTTTAATATATTATAATTTGTAGCAGAGATGTACTGCTAACAAAGATGAAGGTTTACTGAGAATAGTTTAGGAATCTGAACTTGCTGTCAGTATAGTTTGATGCATGCTGGATCTTTTTCAAGTGCTAAAGATTCTGTACCTCATCCATGTATTTGTGCTATTCTTTAAAGCCTTTTTGTTGTTCTACCAAAATTACTCCTGGGCATGTAAAATGTGTTTTTGTGCTGTGTTACGTTACTGTTCAGAGAAGTCTTATTCATCATAATCTACTGTAACAAGACTGTGGCATATATGGTCTCCATATTTTGTCAGATCATATTCTGGGTGTACATTCTCATCCACATCACAGTGTTTTGGAGTTTTTTAGGTAGGTAGGTAGGTAGGTAGGTAGGTAGGTAGGTAGGTAGGTAGGTAGGTAGGTAGGTAGGTAGATAGATAGATAGATAGATAGATAGATAGATAGATAGATAGATAGATAGATAGATAGATAGATAGATAGATAGATAGATAGATAGATAGATAGATAGATAGATAGATAGATAAACTTTAGATAATAAACTCAAGGTCATCCTTGTGTCTCACTGCTTACATGAATTTGCAAATAACTGATATTCAGGGGATATTCAGAAAAATGATAATATGGAGTTAGATCTATAAATGGATATCTGTTCACACAGTTGGAATTTCCTCCTATTGCTCTCCATTTCATCTTAAAAGCCTTGTATAAAAGTGAAAAGAATCTGTTCTCTTTGTTGTAAAGTAGGTAGGATAGGCTAGAACGTCATTAGCCGCAGGGGAGGAGAAAGTCCCTTTGTGTGCATAAATAGATGCACCTACCCAGATTCAACCAGGGGTGGCTGTTGGGGTAATGAAATACAATATACCATTACAAATTCCTCTTCTACTGCTGCCAAGTGAAACAAATTAACTTTTTTTCTGACAGTATGTTAATGTACCATATAGAATGGGTTAAATTCAATCTGACAGCATGCATAAAGTAAACTGAATTTATATTTATTGTCACAGCATTACATATCATGAACCCAAATCAGCTGTACATTAGTATTATAGTGGCACTAGTAGTCAAGCCTCTGCAGTCATGTTTTAAACGGAGATCAAAATGTTAGTGTGCATTCATGTTTTCCCTGTTGCTCTCAAAAATTGTTCTCACTAGTTCCCCTACTTCAGATATGTAATTCCTTAAGTAGAAGCTAAATATAAAATCTTTGACAGTCCTTGGCAGTTGAAGAAGATGGGGACAGCGGGAGGCAAGACGGAATTAATATTGTTGATAAAATATAGCTAAATAAGTAGGTGATTCTCTATAATTTAGAATGTAATAGTATATAAAGGTGGCCAGAAAAGAAGATTCAACAATTGACTTGTTACAAGATGAATGGTGAAAGGCCTTGAAACTTGACATTTCATATGAAATAGAACAGAACAGAACAGAACAGAACAGAATAGAATAGAATAGAATAGAATAGAATAGAATAGAATAGAATAGAATAGAATAGAATAGAATAGAATAGAATAGAATAGAATAGGAAAGGACCTTAGAGGTCTTCTAGTCCAGCCCAAGCACAAGAACCTATACCATTTCAGACAAATGGTTGTCCAATCTCTTCTTAAAAATTTCCAGTGTTGGAGCATTCACAACTTCTGGAGACAGGTTGTTCCACTGATTAATTGTTCTGTCAGGAAATTTCTCCTTAGTTCTAGGTTGCTTCTCTCTTTGATTAGTATTAATATCATGGAACAGTTAAAATTGAATAGCTTGGAAAATAGGATTCTTATATTGTACTATAGGTTTCATAAAGCAAAGCAAGAATTCTCATCATTAAGATGGATAGTCAGATTCCCTATGTCTGTTTTTTGTTGTTGTTGTTATCTTTCAATGACAACCTAGAAAGTGCCTTAAAAAGTCAGCTAAAATTGGTTTATGGCTTGTTATGTTTGAAAGCTGAAAGAAAAAAATAAAATAGCTTAATGCTTACATTTTAGCAAATATTTCAAAAGTTCAAGTATTTAAGCAACAGAATTTATAAATTTATTGATGTAACTTATAAAGAGGTGACCAAATTCAGATTAAAGTACTGAATTCTGAAAATTATGGAAATTTTGCATTAAGTATTTGTTTAGAATAAATTCTCCTAAATCCAACAAATATTACCAAAGCCCTATTCAATTTCATTAAATGAATTCACATCCATATATTTGTGGTGACAGTACCTTCCCATATTTTTTTAATGTAAATGGGTTTTATAATAAAACTCACAAGTGGTCTGTAAAATTCCAAAGTACAAAAAAACAAAATTAACTACAGATGATGATATTCTTTTACTGAGTGATAAGAACAGAGCTAAAGCATTAAAACCTCTCAGCTTGGGATTGGGATTCCTTACAAAAAAAAGGGGTCCTGATCATGCCTTGAATATTCACTTTTGCAATTTTCAGATGAAACTATTATCAATAAGGGTTGAAGCCTACATGCAGTCCAGGTTATTCATTTTCCATGTAGGACAATCCCTTGACAAGATTTGTCAGGCAGAAAATATTGTATTCTTTTTCATTTTTAGCAGTGCTCACAGGGAGCCTGAATAGCAGGTGTGCAAATCATTCATAGAACTACTTGTGGTTATAGATTTATGTGTGAACAGAGACTTTTATTTGCCTCCTCCAGCATACATATGTTTAACCTTACATCATCATTCAAAATTCATGCAGCTTCCTGTGGGTAAAAGCTCTAGTTTTTCATTCATTTGCAGAATTGTGAAAAGCAGATTTGTGTAAGTTACTAGTACTTCTGATTGTCACTTTTTATTATAACTGTGAAGATGTGTTTTGATTAAAGATCTCTGGAACTGAGATTGTTAGAATTTTCCTAAACAGAATTATTTTCTTTCCACGGGTTTGACATCGGCATCTTCATCAGTCTGCTTGCTTTCCACTCGAGAGATTTCTTTAAACAAAAAATATTTTTTGATAACTACATTCGGTAGATTTTACTTGGTGTCCTTATGTATAGATGCACTGACATCTTCATTACTACAACATTTTCAAAACCATGCTTAAGTTTGAAGCAAGACTGACAATAAATTTGGATTACTTTCATACTGAAAGATTTATATTTGTCTTATGTCTTTGTATATATAAACCTCTTATCCATAAGATTTGACACATCATGTCAAGTTTAACTACCTCCTATAAGTATTTTATCTATTTTTACTCATTTGTTATTTATTGTTATGTATGTGTTAAAATCTAAAATGCATATGATATGATATATGTCAGAGCTTAATTACTTCTTATATGGCACTAGGGTTATGCCGTTGTTATTAGGTAGCAAAAGGAAATTGTAAAGCTTTTTGGAAATGGGTTTTTAGCTTCAAGAACCCAAGCTGTGTGTGTGACTGATTGCAGATAGGGAATAGATGGTTGTCTCAACTAGATTTTTTTTACAAAAACCGCAACTGAGGAATCATATGTATAAAATGCCTGAAACATAACAGCAGAATTTGTTACTCTTTGGCATTTTAATTCACAAATTGCTTTAAATTCTTTACTGCATTTAGAACAATTCTTAAAGACAAATTCTACCCTGGTACACTATATACTTTGTATATTACAATCTAAGTTTTAATATTCATGAAGCAAATTACATTTTGGGACTATTTTTTTAATAAAATTCATTCCCCCATTTTTTCCCCACACAATTGACTTCCAGGTGTTCCTATTTTTATGGATCACTGCAGTGAAAAGACATGCCCTAATATTCATTTATAATGCATCCAGCTAGTAACATGATCTGCTTTTGAGTCTCCTCATAGCCCCCTGGCAAATAAACTTAATACATAAATAACGTCTTTCATTCAGTCTGGGTCAGAGATATATCATCAATACATTAATGATATCTCTCCCAGTAACTTCATACTGATATTACACAAATTACGGGAAACCAGCAAGTCCTGGGACATCCCATATTAGAATGCCTGTAGATTCAGTCTCTTCCCTGCACTCTCACTGACTGGATTTGGCCACTCAGCAGTCAATGGTACAATGCTGCTGAGGGATACTTAACAACCGTCTATGCCTTACAGAATTCATCAATGAGAATGCATGCATGCAATGAGCATGCAGTTTCTATCCCTCAGAAAGCAAATGAGTGGTCCTTTTCTCTCTCCTACATTATTAGAATAAGCAGACAAATATCTTTTTAATGTAAGACATGTGGACTTGCTTAAAAAGGCATTTCTCATAATCTATGACCTAGTTAGCTAAAAGTAGCTGACCAGCAATTTATTCATTCAATGCTTCACATATTCATACACATTATTTGAAAATTGCCACCCCAACAGAAATAACAAATTTTCATGCAAGACTGTTGAGTTACATTCACCTTAGTACATCAAAATGAATGTCTGTGTTCCCATATGAAAGGGTGAAAATATGCTTTAGTATATGTGTGTACATGCACGATGCAAACAAACATCTTTTCTATGCAAGACGGGTTCTGGATGAGAAGCAAGCAAATCTGGGCATAGAAAACTAACATATCAAGCCTTACTATTTTGGAAACTAATATTTCTCAGGTCTAGTTTATTGAGAACTTTCCATTTACTATTTTTTAGTTGCTGCATAAAAATGTTTTAGATTTTTTTTCCATTTGGGGATATAGAATTTCTGAAATAAGATTATAGATATATTTTTTCATGATAAATTTAAGATTTTTGCTTTACCAATAAAGGAGAATATTTGTAGCTGAGGGTTGAAATGAGGGGTCCTTGGTGCTCTCTGAGCTTGGTTGTTTTCTTGCAGACATTTCATTACCCAAACTAGGTAACAATATCAGTGCTGATGTTATCTAGTTTGGGTAATGAAACGTCTGCAAGAAAACAATCAAGCTCAGAGAGCACCAAGGACTCCTCACTTATTTATTTGTTTGTTATGATTTAGCATAAATAGCAATGGCACTTACTTATATACCACCTCATAGTGATTTACAGCCCTCCCAAGCAGTTTACATAGTCAGCATATTGTCCCCAACAATCTGGGTCCTCATTTTTTAAGATGAAAGGCTGAGTCAACCTTGAGCTAGCCAGGATCGAACTCCTGGCAGTTGGCAGAATTAGCCTGCAAAACTGCATTCTAACCACTGTGCCACCACAGTTCCCAAATGTTCCACTTTTAAGTATTAGAAAACCAGTCTTAGCTGATTTTGTCATTGAACCCCTCACTCTCTTGCTGTGTGAGCCATCTACTTACTCTATGAATACTCTCTTGGAAGGAGAAAATAAGCCTGTGTTGCTGTCCTTTAAGTTATTTGTGTTAATCTCCCCTGGAAATATGACAAAAGTGAAATATTTTCTTTGATTAGCATAAAACCCTGCCACCTTAACAAAATGTCCTTCCAAATGTATTACTGCAACTGTTAGCAGAAATAATTTAAACTATAAACACACAGCATGAGTATATCCTTTTAGTTCACTCGTTTAGTCCCTTTGAATGTCATAGAACAAGAGCATAAATATGCTTCTGAAATGTTTTGATAGCTAGAACAGTGTTTCTCAACCTTTGCAACCCTAAGATGTGTAAACTTCAACTCTAGAATTCTCCCCCAATCTCAACAGCATGCTGGCTGAGGAATTCTGGAAGTTGAAGTACATACGATTTAAAGTTTATAAGCATTGAGAAGCACTGGCATAGAAATTAATGGATGCTCTCTTTTTGGCATTGAGCAAACTGAAAATATTATAGGTAATATTAAAGAGAGAAATGATTTCTTAAAAGTTATTTTTGGTTTCATGCTATACAAAGTATTATGCAATTTTCTGAGCAAAATAGTACTGCTTATAGACAAATGTGTTTGTTATTATAGGTCTGGTGCAGAAGGTTTGAGTAAATATTCATCCCATAAAACGTAAATACTTGATAAAATCACATATATGCATGGCTTCATGCTAGTATTCTTCCATATCCATATCTTTTCATGCTAAATATGTCAAACATAGAATGGATTTTCTTGTATTGAGAATATGTATACATCTGTCCATATCTACAACTTTCCAAACTCAAGATTTAAAGAGAAATATAATGAACATTATGATGAAAATTGCTTCTCTTCATATTCATAGCAATCAGTGTTTGAAAAAAAATCTCTTTGCATACAGTACATTTTTTTCATAGGCCTGCTATTATTTAAGAGCCTTGTGAAGTGGACCAAGAGAATGAAATAAAAGAGAGAAGGAAAAAAATATTTAGTGATTCACCTTTGATTCCCAACTCACCCATTGGATAATCCAACTCCTGATAAAAATAGCCTTCAGTATAAACAAATGAAAATCCTTACCTCACTTTATTTATTATTTACCTTAGATGACCATTTTTTCCCTGCAGTCTTCTAATACGCTTTCTTTTACCTAAAAGAATTTAACCTTTCTTGGTTCTTTAATGTATACATCTTGGTTTATGCATGCATTGTCCAGCTCTGACATAATCTGTTCAGTTTAATTCTGATCTCTACTCCTAAACTTTTTATGGTAAAATACATTCATTTGTGGAGATTCTCACTCATTTCAGGTCATAGTTGTCTCAAATGTGCTTTTTCAAAAGGCAATTGGACTACCTTTTCCTTGAGGAGGAAGAAGAAAATGTTTCATTTCTCATCCAAGAAGCTTCATCAGTTGTGATGGTGGACGATGGAAGGATAGGTACTGACAGTTGAGACTGGAAGGTGGGGGGATAGAATCCAGTCTCAACTGTCACTACTTATCCTTCCATCACCCACCATCACAACCGTCGAAGCTTCTTGGATGAGAAATGAAACATTTTCTTCTTCTTCCTCAAGGAAAAAGCAGTCCAGTTACCTTTTGAAAAAGCACCTTTGAGGTAAAATACGTTGTTTTGACTCCATTTGTTTTTTTCCCTTTACTTTTACACCTGCTGCCTTTTGAATTTCATTCCAGTATAACAGTACTTGTATTCAGCTTCTTTCCCCTCACCCCTAAGTTGAGAACAATGCAATCAGCACTAGTACCATCAATACCATAAATAGAATCGATAATATGAAGTTTACTTTATACTGAAAACAAAAAAGGAACTTTCTGCCCCCAGGAGTTTGCAATGCAAAGCCTGACAATTGAGAAAATAGAGATATGTGTGAAATAGTAATGGGGAGTAATACAGTGCTCCAAGTTGTAAATAAAATCCAGACATTATATTTGGAGTTTGAACAGATTCCTTTCTTCTTTTTCATGAATTTCCAAGCAACAGTTTACATTTGAAATTTGACCAGGCAACAGCAACCATTTAAGATAATAACAATAAGGGTAACTCCACACATCTCTATCATTCAGTCATATCAAGAATTTGCAACTATTAACATTATTCTTAATAGTATCCCAATTATATCTTTTTTCAACTTAGCAGCTGGTTTGCTATCAGTTTCCTATAACACTTATATTAAGAGTTGATTAGAGAGCCCTGTAATTTATTAGGACATAGTAATGAAATTTTCTTTAGTAATCCTGGGGAAAAAATCCATGTAACAGCTATACAGCTTTATTAGTAGGACCATATCAGTGTAATGTTCCCTTGATAAATAAAATATAATGCAATATTTTCCTCCAGAAACTCTATTAAAAAGGAAATTACAAGCCTTTATCTTTCATTTTGGAATAGAAAGATTTAATTGTACATGCAAGCACAAAAAAGAAATTTACTTTCATCTTGCAAAACTGTTTATGTACTTTATTTTTAAAAAAGCATTCTAATGCTTTCTTACATCAGAATGCTCTTTTTTAAAATATTTTTTAAAAAGTGTTTTTGTAGCAGAGGGAGAAAATTGAACTGCTAACATCTACTCTTTGTGAAAGTAATATATTCTTGATCATAATGGATTAGGGTTGTGATTTGGCTCTGCTTGACTATTTAGAAACTACAGTGTTATTACTGCAGTAATAATTTCATGTATAACTATGTAGTTGTCAGGGCTGCCTCTGGTCAATCCCTAGGAAAGAAAAACCCTTGACCCCACAGAAGTAGAGAAAAGGTACTTTTACTAGGAAATTAAAGCTAAGTCAAGCAAGATCTGAAGCAAAAATAAACGAAGCACCAAACTGAAACAAATCCTAGAGCCCACACCCCCCCTTGTAGCCAGGCAACCAGAGTTCAGTCATCGGCCAAGAAGATGTTTTGGGAAAGTCTCTGATTCCAGTGCATTGTGCTTCCCTTCTGCATACCGAAGCTTTGAGGATGATAAACAAATTTCAAGCCGGCAATCTCATCACTTCTCGAAAATTTTGCCCTTTTACCTCCTGCATGCTTCCCTCCCAAGTGCCAATTGCTCCCCCTCCCACCATTTCCAAGGTAGTTGGCAGCAAGCTGGCAAGACAGCAAAGATGGAGGCTGACAGTAGTTTTGTGTTACAATTTATTTTCTTTAAAAATACTAATATTTATTTCTGCTTTTCAAAAAGCCTGGCTAATAACCAATGAGGCAAGTGACATAGTTTCTTTTGCTGAGTATTAGTTTTAAATGTTTGAACATTGATATACCTGTTAGCAACTAACCCTTTTATTTAATTCTTCTATGAATAACTGAGTAACTTCAAAAATAACTTAAAAAAAGCAAAAAGCAAATAACTTAATGCTAAATGTTGACAACAATAAATTTGTAAAAACCTTACAATAAGCATTACATAAAAGAATGTTTGAATCTTTTTTTTATTAAAAGTTTTAAAGATTTTATACAATATGTACCCCAAATCCCTCCCACCCCTCCCCCACTTCCCAGAGCTGATTACAGGGTTACAAATAAACAATCATAATCTAACTAACATTACCCAACTATACAAACAATCAAATCCATAACATACTTTAACTCCTTTTCAAAATAAATATTAACAAATTAAATACGAAAATAATAATATAATTAAACCATAAAACTAATATAAATTCTCATATTAAACTATTAATAATAATGTAAAATTTACTCATAAACTAGATAATACTTTTTAGTCTCATATTTATTCTGAATATAATCTATCCATCTTCTCCAAACCGAGACATATCTTTCTTGTGAATAGTCCTTCAAATAAGCGGAAATTTTTGCCATTTCTGCTAAATTAGACACCTTGAGTATCCATTCTTCCATAGTAGGGAAAGAATCTTTCTTCCAATATTGCCCCACCAATAATCTTGCAGCTGTTATAAGATTCAACATCAAATTAATTTCTTTAACATCAAAATCTACAATAACACCTAACAAAAATAATTGTGGCATAAACTTTATCTTTCTCTTAAAAATCTTAATCCAAAAAGCTTTTATATTTCTACAAGTCCACCAAATATGAAAATAAGTTGCATCTAAGCTTTCACATCTCCAACATTTGGGCTGTAAATTAGGATACATACAGGACAGCTGTTGAGGATCCAAATGCCACCTATAAAACATTTTATAAAAATTTTCTCTTAAATTTTGAGCTTGAGTAAATTTTACATTTCTAATCCAAATTGTCTCCCATGTGTCCAATAGAATTGGCTCTTGAATATTTTGAGCCCATTTTACCATACAGTCTTTAACTAACCCCATTTCAGAATCCTACTCTATTAAAACATTATAAATTCTCTTTATATGGGCTCGAGTTTGATCTTTAATCTGTTTTACCAAATTCATGTCCTCTAAGGTAATACCGACCTTTTGATCTAAACTCCACCTAACTAACAATTGATTATACTGAAACCAAGAGTGTACAATATTTTCTTGCTTCAACTCAACTAAAGATTTTAATTGCCAATCCTTCAAGAATGTTTGAATCTTAAGTGATAGATATTTTATTTTCTAATTTGCTAAAACTTCTCGTTCCCTCTTAATTGCCTGCAGCTATTATTTGCAACTGTTCCATTTTTTAAAGAAAAATGAAGTTATGGTTTGGTTCCTTTCCAATAGAAATCAACTAATTTTAATGGAAAGATACAGCCATTTGGGCCTATGATTACATTTTTTAACTTGCAAAGCTGTGCTGTAAACCATACTCAAAAAAGTGAGTAGGTTGAGCACAAGAATGAAATGTAATGTATGCTCATTTTAATTACATCTGAATTAAAAGCTAAACGCCTTAAATGTTTCATCAGTTTTCTGTCACATTAAATTTTACAATTAGGCAGTAATCTTTAAAGGGTCTCTAGGAGCCACACAAAAAATGGGGAAGGCCGGGGAGAAGCTCTTTCCTAGGACTACAGGCTGTGTGGTTGATTGGATATATGTCAATATCTGAAATAGCATCAGTTAGTTAAGGGAGATGTGTTTACTTAAGACATAAAACCTGCAGTGACTAATTTGAAGAGTTTGGCAAGGTTCTTAATGTAAAACTAATGCATTGGATTAACGCTGTTCTTATTTCAGTACTTTTTTTTGTTTTGGGGGCTGTATATGTGTGGGAATATATCTGAGAGGTGATCTTTCAGAAAAAAGAATATTAACATCTTAAGCAATCTTTTCATATGGAGGTATTTTCCATTTGGGAAAAATTAAGTTTCCCTTGAATTTGCCTGAGTAGATGTGCTGCTTAGAAAGAATTAGCCTGTTCTATTTGTTATTTCTGAGCCTGCATTTCAAATCCAAGATCAGAGAATTGTAGGAATCAGTTAAAATAGAGAGGCTAGGTCCCTAAACCTTGTCAGTTAACTCTTAATGGGCACTTTTATAGATAACAGTATATATTGGCTAAATTCAGGTCACCTGTAATCAAATCTGATTACTTAATGGCAAGAATAGCTGAGGATTTTCAATTTTTTTACACAGAGAACAAAGGGTCCCAACAGCTTATAGGTGTCTGGTCCCAATAGCTTATAGATATCAAATTTAGGATTAGTCATCATTAATTATTAGAAATATCTAGAATCCAAGGAAAGCAGGTGGACCTCAGCCTCTACAAGAGTTTCCTTATATACAGGCATTATTGCTGTCATTAGAGCGGCATGGTAGCCTAGAGTGAAGACATTTGCCTCACAATCAGGAGGTTGAGAGTTCAATCCTAGGCAGCGACAAA
Source organism: Crotalus helleri (assembly GCA_024509115.1). Lineage (NCBI taxonomy): Eukaryota > Metazoa > Chordata > Lepidosauria > Squamata > Viperidae > Crotalus > Crotalus helleri. The sequence continues at coordinate 26,005 of JAKSXO010000198.1, read as the reverse complement.
TGTTTCTCTATCAGGGCACAAAGAGAACATATCTGCTGTGAACTCCGGAAGACATCAGGAAGAGCTGGTTGTCAGTAAATGTTCAGCTCCTTTCAGTCACCCTGACTCCACCCTGATAAAAAGGGATCACAGTGTCATAAAAAAAGGAAAAAAATGCTGTCATCTCACATTAAAGAAAGTGGCGCTAGATTGGAGTTTTGTCTCAAAATGGAAGATGAGAAAATGGAAGTCTTTCCTATTATAGTGGTTTTGTCATGAAATGAAGGTTCACACTTCAGTTCAGAGACACTATTCATATTATAAACTTTATATCTTATCTAATTGAAACAAATATATGTGTCCATTAAGTATCAGTATAATATTGATTGTGTTATCTACATGATGTAAGATAACCTTCACTAAACTGAATTGGATTTCAGTTAGTGATGCTGGATTGCAGTTAAAAAGTTTGCAGGAGGCACCAAAGCTGCTTCTAAAACAAACTCCAGATATTAGAAATATTTTTGAAAGAAAATACAGAAAAAATGATATTAGTTAAACTTTACTTTCGCCATGTTTCAATGATTGATTCAATATAAAATATTCCACAAATATATATTTTCTGTTTCTATTGTAAAAAAATAAAACCTGACTGTTTTATTTTAATACAAGCTTCTGCTTTTTCCTGGTTGAAAATATGAAATTATCTGCAGCAGCCAACTGCTCAAGAAGATACTGGGCTAAGTTTCACAATAAAAAATGGATTTCCCTTCCCCCAGAGGTCTCCATTTGCAACTTTTCCATACCCCTTCCCCTAAGCATTTACCATCAGAAAAGTCTTTGTATTCTAATTGTGTCATGATGGTAAATTCTTAGATTTGCGGATGAAGTAGAAAACTCAGACGATGGGCTTCAGAAACAGGTTAATCATATTCAGAACTTTCTAGCCAGAGGATCAGCCTTATGGTTATCCTCAAAGTTGGAGAATATATTCCCACCAAAATGTCTCTCTCTTCTCAGTTTTGAGACTGAAATAGTAGATACAGATTCCTTAATGGCCCACATAATTCCCTCAAAGATGTGGGATTGATTATTGTATAGAACTACTACAGGTAGTCCTCAGCTTACAAACACAATTGAGACCAGAATTCCCATAGTTATGTTAGTGTATTTGTAAGTTGAGTCATCGTGTGACCAGACCCAATTTTGCAATCATTTTTTTGCTTTTTGTAAAGCAAATCACCACAGTTGTTAAATGAATCATGTAGTTCTTAAGCAAATCACATGATCCTTAAGTGAATCCATCTCACCAAATTGATAGCTTTGCAGGAAACCAGTTGGGAAGCTCACAAATCACAATCATGAGACTGCAGGATGCTGCAACTGGTCATAAGTACCCAAATAGTGATCATGTGACTGGTGGGGTGGTATGACAGTCATTTGCAAGGACAGATCATAAATCATTTTTTTCTGAAGCCACTATAACTTTGAATCAAATTAAACAGTTATATGTCAAGGGCTACTCATATTACAGTACTCGTCAATATGGGATTTGAAACATTGCAATTATCTTTTTTTTAATGAGAAGATAAATTCAATAATCTAGCCCAATTTTTTTTCAGCAACTTTAAGGTAGGTAGACTTCAACTTCCAGAGTTGAAATCCACACATCTCACTGTTGCTGAGATTGAACAAAATTGATGTAGTATAATTTGGGATTTTCCCCAATATTCTATATTACTGTCCTTTCCCCTAGAACAGTGGTTCTCAACCTGTGGGTCGAGACCCCATTTGGGGTCGAACGACCATTTCAGGGGGGTCGCCAAACAATGCAGTCCGCCATTTTTCCCCCTTTTCCTTAGCTGTGCTACTCCCTTTTATTCTATTGGCTTTTGAAAGCCAATAGAATAGACTCTCTTGAATAGAGTCTAATTCTATTGGCTTTCAAAAGCCAATAGGAATTGTCCAGGCTGTCTCTGCCCTGCTGAGCCCGCCAAAAGTCCCATTCTGCAAACGGTGCTGCACCAGTTGAGTAGTCCTCAACTTACGACCGGTTGAGTAGTCCTTGACTTACAACCAGTTGGGGGTCGCAGCATTAAAAAGGTTGAGAACCACTGCCCTAGAAATTTTTTTCTTTATATTGTTTGATTTTTCTCTGTGTCAGAGTCTTTGTCTTTACTAGACCTGACGTCCTCTACAAGTCTTAGGTACAGATTGAGGAAATCTGTAACAGCTAGCAAAATGATTGCCCCTATTATTTCTATGGTTCTGGCAGTCACAGCAATAGCAAATAGCCAAGTCTAGCTTTGCTTAGATTCTGGGTAGGAATGATAGAAATCTGTCAGATTTGTGTCTGAAAGTGAGGTCAGTACTGAGTTTGCAAACAAGTATTTCATTGATCTTTATTATAAGAGTAAAGAGGCAAATATGTTTGTGAAATATGTTTTTTCCAGCTTTCTTTTCCATTGTCATAGTATTCTAAAGATGATGTATCATCTTGAAGGGAAAAATGAATTATTTTAGTAATTATTAGATGAACACACCTGTGCTGATAATTCAAATAAAGAAACTACAAATTCCAATATATTTATTTTGGAAAAAGTGTACTTGCTAATGAAAACTTTCTAGAGCCCTTGCTTTCTCATTTGTGGTTTTAAGAGTGTAGTTTATATAATATTATTCAACAACATATTATGTTTCAAACAAGGCTGAACAACACTGTTTGTTTAGTCATAATCTTAACTCATTGCATGTAATTTTAATGCGACACATATTCTTGAATTGTATGTCCTTACCTTTCTTATTGACTGATTGAAACATGTGTATTTGCTTTTTTCTGCTAACTTCCACAATTCTGTTCCTCTCCAGATCTTTCATGAACACTTTTTCCTGGATGAAGGTTGCCTCCAATAAGATTTCAAATACGCATTCAAATGTGTATGTACTTGAATGATTGATTCATTTCTAGCAAATTTTAAATGGGCAGATTTCCATAGTATCCCAGCCATAATGCATTGAATCAATGCTGATATGTGCATGTTATCATATTTTCTTAACACATACCCCATTCCTACACTAATATTTTCCAAATAGTTGTAGAATGCCTATTATGCTGTTGAGGCTTTTCAAATTTCTAGTTAAAGAAATCTCTTGTATTCTTGTTTATTTTTCCCCACAATCCTGATTTGCTTCTGAATAATTTACTGTACCAACTCAGTGAGGTTTGCCTATGCTTTGCAAACTACTCTCCTAAGTAGTACTGGGTTCATATTTCTGCTTAATAGTAGCAGATTTTTTATTTTGTGTTGGACTGCTACATTTTTAACGAGACTTATATTACGGTGTACATTGTAAACCATAGAGCAGCCTCCTTAAAACGATACTGCCATAGATATTTAAAACTGTGAGTATAAAATCATATATGGCACTATATGGAGCACTGATTTTTTAAAAATGAAAATTACGTATGCTTGCTAATTATTATATTTCTGTTTATGCTTCATCAGCCGTGTCTGTTGTTTGCCTGGGATCAAAGTCATTTGTCACCTTAAATTTCAGTATATACCATAAAGTTGAATAAGAGCAGAGATATGTAAAGTTGAAGGGAAAAAATCTAGCTACATAAAGTTAATGTATATATCTTTAATGCATGTATTTTCTAGATTTCAGTGCTTGGTTATTATTTCTAAATCTACTCCAACTACAGTGGAAGACTTTCAAGCAGAGGAAACCTATGACAACCTTCTCCAATCTGTTCTTATCCAGATATGCTACTAGTGAAATTCCCAGAAATCTCCAGGATTATCTAAAACAGATATCTCAGCATAAAATAATAAGGGAAATTGTTTTAAAGTAAAAGTGTTAGACTGTTGGGAGTTTAAGACACAGTTTACTCTGTAAAGTACCTTACAACACAGCTGTGCCATAAAGGGATATAACAATCATATATCACTTAGCTTTATGCCCAAAAAATCCTAATTCTAGATATTTAGAGCCAGAAATAGACTTAGTTGGTGATTAGTTTTGAATAATTTTCTAAAAAATAAAAAACCTCTGTCCAAATGGGATCACGTAGATATGCATACTTTAGCAAACAGGGTAGAGTAGTAGATGTCAATGGTCATTTTTTTCTCAGGGAAAATAGCACTTTACAAGACATAGACACACCTCGTTTTTCTTCAATAATTGCAAGAAAACAGTTAAATAACTTCCCTCTTGCCATCTTCCCTCTTAATCACTATCATTTTAAAAAGTGTGATCTAATAACTTGATTAATTTTTCATTCAATTTATACTACCAAGAGACTTTGAAAGCAATATATTTATGTATTTTAGCCAAAAAGAAAAAAAAATAGCTATTTTGTAAAAGAGTTGACTGAAGACCAACCTGCCAAATTCTTGGTGGCCACCAAATCAAAGTCCAATATTATAAATGGTAGCACTGCTTTTTATTATATAAGTGCTAAGAGAATCAAGGAGCTAAGATATATTCAGATAGAATGCTATGTAGAGACACATACTCAGTAGGTTGTGTTTACAGTCTCTGGGTTGGCAACACTGATAACTGACTTCACCAAAAGTGATGATGCTGAAGATGAGTGCCAAACCTGAATGTAAATGTAGTAGTCTAAGTTGTTCAGTTCACATGAACAAGGAAGTTGGCACAAAATACAATAATTACAAATATTTTTATAAGCCACAAACTGAGTATATCTTTGCAGCACCTTCATTAGAGCAAACATCTTCATTTAAACAAAGTAGTCACTTAATGAAACTGCAACCATGCTTATGATCTTACGTCAGCTTTCCTTTGATTTACAGATTTGCAAAGGTCATAAATGTGAGGATTAGTCACAAAGTTATTTTTCATCACTGTAACTGCAAATGATCACTGTATGAGACTGTGACTAAATGAGGATTAGCTGTAATTTTGATGCAGAAGTCTAAAGGCCAATTGGATCTATTTTGCTAAGATACTGAATACCCTTTAGAGACTAAAATATTTTCTTTTCACACTAATTTTTGAGTTAAGACAATGTTCTTTGTGTGTTTTAAGGAAAGCTGTGGTGTTTTGCCTTTCTAAGTTAGGCCCATACTTTTAATCTGTCATTTAGTGTATATTAAGAAGTGCTGAATTGTTATTGAGAAATTCTTGCTTGTTCTGTATTTTCATGTTAAAAACACAAATCTGATTATTCGTTAGTCAGGTCACAGTAATAAACAATTCGTTAGTCAGGTCACAGTAATAAACAAATACACTACTTCAGAGAGACAGATAATAAAGGCAGCAAATGCATTAATATTTTTTCTGTCACATTAAAAAAGTTCCAGTTGAGTAACAATTTTGATAGGCCTCTAGTCAAAATATTTTGGGATCCAGATGCAATCCTGGAGGCTCGGATTATCTATTCCTGGTGGGGACAAAATTACATGCACTTTCCCCTCTCTATCCTATTTAATTAAGGGTTGGTGATAGTGACATGTAATTTCAGATATACTAAGACTTTATGTTGTTTCTCATAGTTAAATTAATTAGCAAACCTTTTACTTAGAAAATTCAGTGTCAAAGAGAAGATTGCATTTTCTGTCCCATATATAGGAGAAGTTTTCAAGAAAAGCATTTTATCATATATGTGCCTACCTGGAGAATTAAAGACATGCAACTGAGAGAGAAGGATGTGACTTTGGAACAAATAACTCCTTATAAGAGAAAAATGTTGCAGAACAGAAAATAGTGAACTATTATTGATACCTCCGTTGTGGCAAACCTAAACCCGGATCATAATTTAAGTTACAAAAAAAAGCATACTTACTACATTACATTAATTCTTACTAATCAAAATCACTTTTGATTAGTAAACGATGATTTTGATCATTGCCACAAATGTGAGCAACTTGTATATGTATAAAATACACGTAATACATTCCCACATGCCATTACAACTACAGATCTTTAACAACAAGCTATGGTGTCTGTCATATAATTGAAATGTTTCAGGATTAAGGTTGCAATTGTAGTTGAAACTATGACTGCTAGAAGGGATTAGAATGAGATATACAACAAGTCACTTCTCTTGACTGAAATCCCCCTTTCCTGTCTGGAAAGCTCTATCTGCTGATCTAAACCTGTAGGAACAAAGAGGGGTCGGAAGTGGGGCAAGGGAGGAGCAAAGCATGGCATTTCCAAATTCTAGCCAATGGAGATATGGTTTTACTGCGAACAGAAAGCTAAATCAGACTGAGAGCAGTCACTATATGGAATCAAACATACTGGTTTCAATGGGATTTTCAAAATGAAAAGCAAAACATTCACCCCCATTCTCCCCTATTCTGTTCTGAGAGAAATGGTTGTTCACTAATTCTACCACCCTATGTAGTCTCATCTTAGCTGCAACTTGCCCATTTCAATTAGTTAGAAGTTGGCTACTTATCTGCAACTGTATGATACTACTTCACTTTTATATTCCTGTACATCATATGGTTCTCTACATTTTACAGACATTTCAGGTTTACTTTCTATTTTAATAATAAAACTCCCGTATTGACTGCACTATCTTTAAAATTGGGTAACTTCAGTAGAAACATATAAAAATTCTTTACAGAATGAGAGAGTTTGGAAGGGATCTTGGAGGTCTTCTAGTCTTTGTCTGTTATAGCTACCTTTCATTCATAAAATAGATGACATGAATAATCATCTTACCAACAAGTTTCTACCTAGTCTAGATCTAGAAGATAATTAATCTTCAGGAAAACTAACTCAGCTTCTTAGTACCATATCCATAAAATTACTCATTTGGGGGTATATATGAGGCAAGTTATAGCTTTGAACTTTTCTTTAAACAGATATAAATTCAGCAAAGTCAGCTAGGACTGCTGTATGGATTTCCTTAGTTCAGCAACAAAAAGCAGCCAAGTTAATTCTGCTTTAAAGTAGACATCTTAATAATCTGCTTATGACATTAAATAGTATTTTTTATGAAGGTAGTATTTTATGGACAATTGTTTCTGTACAAAATATTTTTTTTAATTAGGTGCTGGCCTTTTCTAGAAGACCTAATATTAGAATATATAATAAAAGTAGTTCTCGGTTAACTCATTCAGCAACTATTTGCAGTTACAATGGTCCTGAACAAGTAGTGGATATGACCATTGATACTACATCAATCAATGTATCTGGAGCTCAATTGTAGTATGTAGTTTAGAAATTATACAAAATTATTGGGGGGTCTCTGCTCCCTATGTCTTGTGTGTGATAGGCAAATAGGATCTATTTGTTGGCATCATTGCTTTAAGTAGTGAATTTATCTACATGTACAAAGTACAAAAAGTAGGTAATAGGCAATTCCCTTTTCTTTGTCTTTCTTTGTAAATTATCTGCGCAATTTCTCTTAAAGTTAATCAGATGTTAAGCAGCTTTTTATTTTCTAAAGTGTTATTCTCTGACACAAAATTTAAATCCCAAAACACAGTTCTAAAGTCACTGGTTTTTCTACAGGTTTTCCATAAATTAAATCTTCTAACTATAATATTACTAATCAGATTTTGTGTAACACATAATATTAGTTTATACCATTTTCTGCTTGCTAGTTTTCTTAGACAGTATCGGCTGAATGTAAATTCAATTAGATTTTTTTTGCCTTCAGCTTCATTATTGCTTTATGGGACTATGGAGAGTCATGCAATGGACAATTTATATCTGTTTAATTCACTTAGTATACTAGTGGTTTGATCTTATTAAAGAAAAACATATTTTGAATTGTGTTAGAACAGTATTTCTATAGTGAATATTATTTGAGAAAGACTTGTTTTATAAACTGCATGTTGTAAAGAATGAACAGTATTGTTCTAGTCTTCTAAAATCAATTGAAAATGTCATGTTTAGGGCTCAGTTACAATCAGTAAGAGCATTGTTGAATGAAGAAAAGAAAGTGTTAGTTATATGTTATTAAAGGAGGAAAAATTGTATTAAGGTGTCTGATATTCTCATATAAGAAGACCCAAAAAGGAAATAGCATCACTTTTTCACTTCAGACAGATGCAAAAGTGCTATTAATTGCTTTTAAAAAGATTTATATAAACTATGCATGAAAAATTAAAAGATTCAGCCCCTTTTTCAGTAGAAAATATTCAGAGCATCTTAAAATATCAGTTACTTGATGCAATAGTACGTGTTAAGAATATTTTTATCTTTTTTTGCCCACAATACAGATCAGAACTTTAAAACTTACAAAAATATAATTGAAATAATTTTCAGTCATAAGGGCATTAAATACATTATTTTTATTTGTTGGAGATGTGTTAATAAATATATTGATAAACCTCTCAATTGCATGCCGGTAAGAACTCTACTAAAAAGCTACAGAAATCCCAAAGCAGCCATCTCCCGCTTGATACTTCCATATCTGTGTCTGTGATGATTCTCAGTCATCCAGGTCATGGTTGTCCCAGAGATGCTTTTTCAAGAGGCAACTGGACTTTCCTTATTTTTCCTTGAAGAGGTTTCACTTCTCATCCAAGAAGCTTCTTCAGTTCTGACTGAATGGGGGGAATAGAAGGATTTTGAAAGATAAAGGCCGCTCTTTTGAAGACAGCAAAGTCCACATTCTGGACAGAGAGGACCACTGGTTTGAAAGAGGCAATCTACGTTAAAATTGAACAGCCCTCTCTGAACAGAGAGGGAGGGATACAACACCACTATCTTCTGTTTACAACAAATCCTTTCACCAGTTCCAAAAAAGATTCCACACTCATTTGCACTATTCAGATGAACCTGGGGATACAGATAAACCTCCAAGTGTTCTCAACGACTGTCAGAAAGAGTACTAATGACCAGATGACTACAATGAATATAAATCCTTTCATTCTCTACCATTCAGTCAGAACTGAAGAAGCTTCTTGGATGAAAAGCAAAATTTCTTCAAGGAAAAACAAAAAGTCCAGCTGCAGCTTCCTGATCTGTGGTACAGTATTTTAAGGTGTTGGATTAGGGCTAGAGAATAAGACCCTGTCCAGCAATGAAAATCCTCTGGCTGACTGATCCATCAGTCTCGACTAAACTTACTTCAAGGAATATTTTGGATATAAGGTGAAGAAAACTCTAGGAGACCAACAGCTTTTGGGAAAAGTTGAGATATAAATCATATAATTACATAAAATCTGTGAATGTTGGCCTCTAGAATTCTCAGGTATGGCTATTTTGCCTGAGAAGATGTCCAAGTTGAGTATGGTTGCTCCATATTTTAGATATATTTAACTGCTTATGCATAAAGAACTTCAGCCTCAATTCTTTCCATGATATATCAGTCAGAATGAAATATATTTACATGGAGTTATGAATCATTAGTTATTTTATATGAAGATTTAATACTGTATATCTGCCAAAAGAATTGTCAGTCATTTTAAAACATTAGAAACATAATGTTTGTAGATTATTGTCATTTAGGCTGTGAAATGCCATTCTTGCAAAAGATTTTTTTTTAGACATTCCAGGGAGAAGAAAAGTACAGAAGGCAGAGAACCCAAATAAAAATTATTGGCCATAGTATGTTAAAGTTTCTAAAAAAACAAAATTATAAAATAAAAGCAGTCCAAATGATTGAATTCTTTAGAATTCTGATTCCGCATGACATGAGGAGAAATATGTAGCATTAAAAGCAAATGTTAAAGTAGCTAAGCTTTTGAGTAGTATAGCTATTTGGAAAGTTGAAATGCCCAATTAAGTTAATATTGTTCTAGGTTCAAATATCTATTTGCATGTTTTAACTATGCTATTAGTGTCATACTTAATCAGACATGATTAAACTTTAAATCACATCTGAGACAAAAAGAATCATGTTCTCTTTTTTACTAATACAATTCTTCTACAAGTTAAAACAGGCAACACTTGCATCAAATTAGTTCACATAATCCATCAGTCACACAATCAAATAATTAACAAAATTTTGTGTCAAAGCTTGATAATTTATCTAAACCATACATAGGAGGGTGTCTATTTTGAATAGGTGGCTTCTCTAAGAATTCCCTTTTTATATCCCTCCTGATTTTATATATATTTAAATCATATTTCATATTTGAGAGATATTGATGAGAATATAATGTTTCTCAAAACATCCGTTCTCTCCCAAATAATTAGAAAGAGCCTTTAACGTGTATTTTCTGAAATAGATTTACATAGGTGCACCACCACCAATAATTGGACTAGCTATGTGGTTCTGTCTTTAGCAACTTGTCTGAATCTAATTTACCATGACTTTTTATTAATAATCCTCATTTTGTTATCCTTCCTGGCTCTAAATCCATCTGATCCCAAGTTCAGAGGTAGGTTAAGAAATATAGGATGTTTTCTCCAAAACTAACCGTCTAGTTAATTAACAATTTTTAAGTGTTCTTTTCATTTCATTGACCAGTGAGATAATGCTTTTCTTGGATATTTTCTGTCTGTTTCATCAGTATTTCTCATCCAAATTAAATTGTGCAGGTTGTTTTGTCCTCTATCACAAAAAATTACTGGTCCTTCATTTGTTTCCAAAGGTATATTTTTAGCATCCATAATCTGGACTAGTTTTCCCACCTTTGAATATTATAATTCATATTTGATAAATAAACTAGTATAATTCTATCCCATTTGAAAATTTGCATTATGCTCTAAATTGCTGCATATATCTCTGCAGTACCTGGATTTAAACGCGATATTTAGCTTGTTGCACTGAAAAGCTACAGAAAACTGATGGTAAATATGAACAGTTAGTCAAGCTACGTTCTAAATTAGTGATAAATACAAATGTTTTCATACTTTCAGTACTAAAATCCATTACTGGAAATCAGGGTTGTGTACTTTATTATCTGAAGAGATTACATCTGAGCTGTTTTGTGGGAGATGCTATGTTTTCTTAACTAAAAGTTTTTTTAAAAAAATCTAATAAAAATAGAATGAAATGGATCAATAGTGCAGTCAATTATCATTACATATATACTCTGTATATATTTTATGTTTAGCCCAGTAAATCCTTCTAGTTAATTGTCACTGATTACAAATCAATGTGACAACAGTGCAAATAGTAAATAAATAACAAAACGCAATAGTATGTTTTTTTTTAAAAAAAACCCTCAGATTGAATATGAAATGCATGGTTCATTTAACCAGAAGAATTGAAAAATTAATAGCGAATATTTATATTGGGTTTGGAACTGGACACCAGCAAATATTAATTTTCATTAATAAAATTCTGTTGTATGTATTTAATATTACCTAAAAATTGGGTATATTTAGGGTTGATTAAATTTAGGGTTGACTTTCATACTTATAGGAAATTTATCCTTTAGATCAAGGGTCCCCAACCCCCACTCTGTGGATCAGCACCGATCCACGGCATGCCAGAAGCCGGGCTGTGCAAACAAGTGAAGCCCCATCCACAGGATGCAGGTAGCATGCGAAATCACGCCCCCTCTGGGCTGCAGAAAAACCTTTCTCCAAGGAACCGGTCCCTGGTGCCCAAAAGGTTGGGGGGGAGCTGCTTTAGATTACGTGAGGAATGCGATAAGTCAGAAGAATCATATATTATTTTTGCATTTTAAATTTTTCAATTGGAGCTTTTACAAAATACCCTAAGGTGTTTCATGACTGCACCAGTTTTTTTATTTTCCTACAGTCACTGATATAAACTATCAGCAACTGCTTTTGTTTGATAGTAGTAGTAGTTTAGAATGGATTTGAGAACAGCTAATTTTAGAATTACTTATACTCTCACCCTGAGATCTGCAGCAGTTGCTAGATTTTCCTGGATTCGAGTTTCTAGGAAAGGAGTATCATTGTTGCTAATACAGTTTTCGTCTGATAACTGATGTTGACAAAAGGTATTAATTTAGTAAAGAATGCCATTATACCCAATCCTGGTTATACATAGGCTAATTAATTCTTTAGGGTTGAAATGATTTTTGTAATTAAAACCCTGAAAAAACAGGAAAAGAAAGGGAAAAATAAGAGCAAATACTATTGGTACTCTTAAAATTAACCAGAAAATGGAATGCCTCTGTTGTTCAGTTAAGAACTTTCAGTGTTCCTTCTATTTTCCTCTTTTATCTTCACCTTGCTTTGGTACACACAGGTATTTAAAAATATATAAAGAACGTGGTGCAAGAAATAATTATACAATATAAACTATCATAGGTCCATTTTGCTGAGAGCAAGTGGTATATAAATGTGTTAAAATATAATAGCCTCCATTGGATCATTTATTTCGATAAGCAAGATAGTAAAATTAATGAATTAAAGCCGTATAGCTGACATAAACTATCAGTAATAGATTTTGTGTAACTATATATAATGGGATCAGATTATTCTGAGCAAGTAGGGGTACGTAATAGGAATTCAGAATAGTGACTTGCTTCCAGTAATTCATCAGTCACACAATGAAAAGAGGCGACTTCTGAATGACAACCAGCATGCTTTTTGAAGCCATCTGTTGTGAGTGGTCACACACACTCTAGGGATGCTAAAATTTCATCATACCAGTACATTATATCTATTACTAAGAGTTTATCCTCTGAAAATAGGTCTGAATCCTTTATCTGTTAGAGAAATATAAATGCTAATGTGTATCTTCACATCATTTTCTGCTGTTTGTATCTCCTTTACAATTTACATTCTCTGCAGAATTTTGAAAAGAAATTAGTTAGAGGACGTTGGTAATTCTGAGGATATATTCTCAGTAAGTGGGTCCAAATTTCAAGCTTGAGACAAATCAGCCTCACTTAAAATGTTCCGGTGACGCATTTAAACTTGCTTATGTGAATTACATTTCAGCAGATAATACTGAACTCGTTTTGAATGTCATGCCATAGGAACAACAGAAATTCCTCCTGGTCTTTAATATGTCAAAAAACTAGAATTATCCATAGTGTATCTAAATAATGTACTTTTTTTTAAATGAAAACTTTTGTTTTAAATCATTGTGGATGGGTTTCAAACTATCCTAAGTAATCTTAGTTGAAAAGAAAAAATGTGGCAGCCTTCTTGATGATACAATATAAATGAGTTGACGGGATTGAGAAAATTTTAAATTTCTTTCTTTTTTTCTTTCTTTCTTTCATCTTTTCTTTCTGAATTTCATCCCAGGTATGCGGAGGATATTTATTTTCCATATTTGAATGCAGGATGTATGTGTACAGACCAAGCCAAGCTTAATAGACTCATCTCCCCCTCCACCCCTTCATGATTTTTGCCTGAAATAGCCTTGGTACTTAAAATCAGACCTAATATCTACTTTTTTATTAAGGATGTGCTGTGGAAATTATGCTAATTAAGCTAGACTGTAATTATAGACTAGAAAGATTATTTCACAGTCAGAATTGAATTGTTGTAGATAAATGTGCATTAACTTAATCGTGTGCAGATAATTAGTTTTTCTATTTACTGAGGGAGGGTAAAAAGAGATGTAATCAGTTACACAAAGCTTGCTCACTCAACTGAACGTATATCTTTTGGGATTCCAATAATGAGCACTTTTCTGACATCTGTCTCCATTTTTTTCTCTTGTAATTAAAATGGTCAGTAGTGACTAATTAACCCATTTAACTTTATTTCCATTTATGACATTTCTTGTACAACAGAGTTAAATCTGTTCTATATACAGGACATATTTGCAATCATATTTGTACTTTCAGATAAATAAAGGTATTATCAGGTAAAGGGATGAAATGTACAGCATTGTCAGTACATATACATCACTCTTATCTTCTACTGAGGAAAAAAAGGGAGTTACGAATATTGATAGAGTATAATTGATCTTTTATTTATTTTGCACTTCATACCTCATTCATGTCATGTCAGAATTTTGAATTTAATGCTTTTTTAAGGGAAGGGAAGAAAGGAAAGCATCTTGCATGTTGTCAGTACACCACATGTATCTTTGGGTGGATAGGATACAGGCAAGAAGATTGTAGTTTATCAAATATTCTAGATGAGAAATCCTAGCTTGCATAGAATACAGTGAGCACACTTCAGGTAAAAGTGGCCCTTGCAGGTGGTTGTGGAAACAAATCAAAATGAGTTAAAGATTATATGTAGTGTCTTCATTGTTAAAAGGAAAACATGTAGTGGTGTGGGTGTAAATAAGGTTAGATATCTAGTCTCCATATTCTCTATGTTACTGACAAAATATGAAAGCCTTGACTGACGAACTCATGTTGAGTGTTGTAGAGCTGTATCGGTGGTGATACTGGTGTCAATAGCATATAGAAGTGTGACTTGAAATGGAAGACAAATTGTAATGAATATGAAATAAAATAAATGAAATAAACTAGTGAAAATTGTGAAGAGAGAGGGAATTATGTAATAATGCTGAATGAAGCTGGTTTTAATCTTATGAAATGGAGTCAATGAATGTATGCAGGGAAGTAAAGCTGTACTTAATAAGGATGGTTTCTTCCAGATTGCTGGGTGTATGTATGAAAGTAGGAATCTATAGTTTGGTGATTTTCTAATGTTATGCTCGATGAGCCAGACATGATTTTGATAGAAAAATTTGCAACTGTTGGAACAAATTAACCCAGAGAACAGAAAAAACAACTGGGCCTTTTAGAGACCCAAGAATGAGTAAAAAAAGTGACTTTTAATGAGTATCTGCTTATTGAAAGATCTATTTGTTTTGAATGTGTGGTTTAGACACACAAGTATACAAGTGTTTGCAGACATGCTGAAGGAATTAATACACACACACACACACACACACACACACACACAATATTTTCAACAAGCCCAAAGGTGATGTAAAATTCTGGATGTGGGATAGTCCGTTTTGGGGGTCCTGTCAAATGTGGTCTTGGGAAGAATGGTTAGGGAAGAAGAGAAAAGATGTGAAGCAAACTGGAGTGAAAATAGAACCACTGCAGGAAGAGAAAATATATAAACAAGTATTAGATTATTTTTCTAAAGAAATTGTTACCTATAGAAATGATGATTTATCTGCATGGACATCATGTGTTTGATAACTTTGTTTATGAAATATACAAGCAACAAACTTCAGCATTCTGTGTTCATTCAAACTCCCTTTATATGTCAGTAAAATCTAAATGAGGTTTTTAAAATATTCAGTGCAAAGATGCAAAAATTTAGAAAATCCAAAATGGAGGAAATACTGACTGCATATAACTAATATAATGAAGATTTTACCATAAATCTGCCTATATACTTATTAATATGTTATTAATATAGTATATTAATATATTATCTCAAAAAGCTATCAGTGATCACATGATCATATCATATGGATCTGTGAACCCTCAAATCTTTTACACCTTCACTATGGAAAGTCTGATATCTACCCTTTTGAATACATTCTATTTTGGGGGAGTTCAGTACAGGTAGTCCTTAATTTACAACTGGTTGCTTAGCAAAACAATTTTGATAGATCTTCTCGGGAGTACTTAGGACCTGGTTCCAAACTTTCAATGGAGATCCCCCTCTCCCTAGTCACCCTTATTTATGGCCATTTGCAATTTTCCACAGTCATGTGACCACATTTTAATACATTTTTGCTAAAAAAAACCCCTATGTTTACTTCCTGTTTTCATCAAAAGCTACCCGTAGCAAACAATTGGTTTGCTTAGCAATCTTGACATTCACTTAACAATGACTGCAAAATTGATTTTGGGGAAGTCCATTAAAGTCATAAGTCGAGGACTACCTGTATACCCTAAATATAGCAAACTGAGATTTGTTGATAACATTTTAATATTTTTAAGGGCATGAATCGATTGATGGTTCCAGTTTTTTAACGTATGTTTAAATGTTTCAAAAATGTCTACTTTAAGAAATATTCTTGACCTTTCGATAGAGATGTGTCATAGGTTTTGATTCTGTTATGGAGTGTTAAGAAATGCCTCTGAGGTGGCCAAAGCATATGCCCATGAAGCAGATATTTTCTCACAGAATTTTATTACAGGCAAGTGTTTGAATTAAAGCTAATTTCGAATTATGCTGTGCAATTTCTTCTTGAAGAATAGAACAAAGTAATCACGGTTAAAAGATTATTACATTTCTGTTTACATCTTTACTGTCACTTATATTTTAGCATTTTAGTGATTGAATCACAGAATTTTACTCCCAGTGAATCCACTATAGTTAGCAGTACAATAGTGTTAAAGAGAATATGAACATCTTGGAAACTAAATGAAAACAATAGGGAAGAGCAATAATGCCAATCTATGTTCAGACGGTCTTCCATGTTAAGATCATGTGCAACTTTACTGCTCTTCCAAATGTCAAGCTGCTATTCACTACATATTTGTCTTTTATATTTTATTCTTGCACTTTTTCTCATAAAGTTCTAACGGAGTAAATAAGAAAGTAAGAATGTTCATTATTCTACACTAAATTTACACAAATAGTATAGCAGTTACTGAAGGGCCATATTTCACAGCAGTTTAATATACCTTTATGAAGACAAATGATTAGGAGAGCAACTTAGCAAATACATGACAGCTGAATTGCCCACAACAATTACACCTGCATCTGGAATGAGTGGAGCAGTGGTGGCGAACCTATGGCACGGGCGCCAGAGGCGACACTCGGAGCCCTCTCTGTGGGCACATGTGCCGTTGCCCCAGAATTGCCTCCCCCCACAACCCCCTCCACCAGCAGCCCCCCTGGAGCATGGCCCACACCGAGCAGTGCAGCCAAGGACATGGCAGCCAGACAACGTAGACAGGACTCTGCCCTCATGCCCCATCATGCACAGTTGATGCTGCGGGGTGCGGGCAGAGGGCGTGGCCGCCATGGCGCTGCTGGGTGATCTGCGGTGGGCCCTGGAGGTGGTGAGTGGCCCTGCAGGCAGGCGGGGGGGAGAGTGGAACGGGGAACGCAGGCAGGGGGTGGAGCGGGGGCGGGGCCAGTTTTTGAGCACTCAGTCTCTAAAAGGTTCACCATCACTGGAGTAGAGTGTAACAAAGCAGGAAAGGAAGGATTAAACACACAAACCCTATGTTTCTGACAAATCAGATGTACACTTCAGCTCTCAGTTCATTTTTGAATAAGTGTTTTTAAACAGTCATGATTTTTAAATTTTTCCATGCTTTAGTATTTTCTATGTCATCATAATCAGAATTACCATGTTCTATTTTGTATTCGGTGATAATATGGACTAGTCCCATTCAACCCCTAGATTTATTCCCTCTAACAGCAACATAGTCGCTACAGTGCTAGGTTGCAAAGAGACATATCATTTTATACATGAAGATTACATCACAAATCTAAATTAGGGATGACATTGTCTTATTTTATTAGTGATTGACTTAAACCCTCCCTCCTTAAGGAATTGTTTAATGAGGATTTTCAAATATTGATATGCTGAGTGCTTCAATTAATCGTGTTTGCTTCCATATTCCTGTGTAGAAAGAAACTTGCTAGTTCTGTAAAGAGAGCCCAATTTATCCATCTTTTCTTTTTTCCTCCACCACCTCTGAATAATCTCTGTAGAAGGTGTGCTATCAGACATGTCTCCTCTTTGAAATCAGGAAGTTGGAATGGAATTGGAATTGATTTGGGGTGACTTTTTGAAAGTCTCTCTTGTATACAGTATGAGAGATGATCTCAAAAAGGTGGGGCAAAATGTTACTTGATTAGTACTTAGATGGGACTCCACCAGATATCTCAGGATTGTAAACTAAAATAAAAAACAAAAAATGGAAAAAAGCAGTGCAAAATTCTTGCAGTATCAATGTGCCATGTAGTTACTATTAATTAAATTCAGCTCAAACCAGTGTGTATGTGTGTGTATTTGTGTGTATAATACAGATGCAGTATAATAGTCAAAAAGAAAGCAAGCAGTTGAAGAGTCCTGACAAGCAGTAATGATTTCTGTCATTGGTGGCTGCATTTAGTAGTAAAGCAATTTAATCTCCAGTCTTTATTACAGCCCCTTTCTCCCTCACTACTTTATAATAATTGGCAGGTTAACTATCTCAATTGTTAATGTAGTAACATTCTGAGCAACATACCATAAGATATAATGAGATAATTAGGGCTAATTTTTCAAACATGTTATATCAGTTGAAGGAGTTCAAGTGCTTATGGGACTTTTGCCATTCTATCTAAGCACTTTAAATTTCTTGCAAACATTTTTTAATAGCATATTGTAAGTTCGGGATTTTTTATGTCTTTCTTTTGCTTTTCACTAGAGAGATGCATGTTAGAAGCAGTTCATCTCAGAGAACCAAGGCAACAATATACGTATTTTGAATTATTTTAGACCAACGCATCTATCTGGGTCTCAGATTTTCCACAATTCTTAGTGCCTATTTTACATAACAGAAAACAGAGAATCTTACATCAATTCAATAGGACTTCTAATAGCAAAACAGGAGGATAATGAATTTTCATAATGCAGTAGTAAATGGATAGCAGAACAAAATCCTTAAAGGAAAACCAAAAGCCTCCAATGTATTGTTGGAGATGAGGCTGTTGATCTAGAAAGTCTCTAGTTATACAATGACCTCTGTGGGAAATACATCCAGTGCTACAAAGTTTAATCATGTTCATCCCTCCTGTCTTTCCTCCTCCTTAACCTATTTTGTGAGGATAAAACTGAAATCCTGCAAAGATAAGGGATGAAGTGTGCATTATGCTATTGTAAGATATGTGGCTCTTTTTTCCCGTGTTATGTTTTTTGAGCCCCATTCTAAATTATTACCTTCCCAGTGTTGACAAGGTAAAGGGGCTTCAATAGAAAAAGGACAGGGCAAAATTTCTTCTCTTTTAGTCTAATGTTCAGGTATGCTGGATGGCAATTTCTTTCACTAGCAGTCAGCTTAAGTAATGGGATGTAAAACATAGCACATCTGGGGGTCACCAGGGTGGCAATATAGCTTGAACACAGATCCTTCAAACATGATTCAGTAATGCTTTAAACCTGGTATTCACTAATACAGCCCATTTTTTGTGGCTTCTATGTGAACTTGTAAAAAGTTACAACTGACTTGATTTTAATGAATCAGTTCCTAAACAGTTGCACTTTTTAAAGCTCTTCTAGAAGCCTGAAAAAGCATAGCTACCTTGTATTAAAAGCAGAGAGGTATGCTTGCCCAAGGTCCGAAGCATTTCTGCAGAATCATGTTCAAAACATGCACAAACCTGGCAGTTAGGGGGCATTTTAGTTCAGGTTTTTGTTTGTTTGTTGGGGTGGTGGTGGTATCACCTGGCTCTTATAGAATAGATACTTGTTGCTAAACAGCTGCACTTGTAATAATTACTAAAATGATTTTAAGAGCGTTTTATATTTTAAAACTTCAGAGTTATGGTATGATTTGCCATCTACTTAAGAGGAAATTAAAATTTACTTTGTGTATTGGTAATATATCATTCCTACTTTGTAGTTTGGTAATAACCGCCACTGTCTGCATGATTTGGTGCAAAGTGCATCCATTAAAAAAAAGGTAGCTTAACAAGATTACTTACATTTTATTAAGATTTTGCGGCCTTAAACTATATCATGGATGTCTTCTAATAAAGCAAAATTTAAAAGACTGAACTATAGTATCCAAACATTAATCTAATTCTGTGAGATGTTGAGCCTATTTCATTTTCTACTGGGGATTAAAAGGCCCAGACCTTGCAGGCTTTTCATCTGAAATTAGATTTTTAAAAATGCTGTGAAAACAAATGCTGATTTAAACTATTAATCCATATACTACTGTTCCTTTCTCTGTGCTAATTGCTTTCCATCTGATTTGATTGCCTTTTCTTGATTTGTTGTTTGCTTTATGACAGTTAAAGAGCTAACTTTGTCTATTCAAACTTTGGAAATCTCTTGATGTAAATTGTTTGTAAATAAATAAGAATAAATATTTCATGAATCCATAGCAAGCAAAAGAGTCTATTATTGTCCAATTCGCTGTCTTAGCTATTCATACGTACAGTATCCTCTCCCTGGAAATAACTCATCGCAGCTTTGTTAAATACTTCATGTTTAGAGTCAATATATCTTTGTATATAATATGTTGGAGGGTAAAATGGAATAGTTCCTATCTTAACTTTTTTCATTTTTGGCCTTTCAAAAACATCTGGCTGGCCGTGATTGGAAACAATGCTGAATTAAATGGATTTCATTGCCTCAGTCAGCAATGAAACAAATTGATGAAAAATAGTGAAAAAAAGAATACCAAAGGCATGAAAAACTATAATTACAACATCAGCCTCAAAAATTTGCTTTTTTCTTTTAAATGACTGATGCCATTTTTATTAAATGGTTCCTACTGAAATTTTGTTGTACAGTTCTGCAGGAAAAGTTTTTCCGAACAGAAATGATTAGAAATGCCTGGGCTTCTATATTTTAACTGCTTGATTAGTACAGTATCCTGTTGCATAACAAATTATGGCTAATGTTGAAGGAAAAGTCTTCATCATGGTTCAGTCCAAGCCGGGAATAAACAACATGGCAACTGCTTTAGAAAGAGGGTTGCAGTTTATTGAAGAGGAGAGCCAGACAGAAAGATGGCTCTGGAAGAAAAGAGAGTGAGCACATGTAGGGAGGGGTTTTTTATACCCTCTGGAGCCTTTTGTTTGGAGTTGTTCCTGTGGCATGAACTTTGACCTGAGTCTGAGTGTGCCTTTCTGGTATTCTGATGGTGGTGAATTAATCCTATTATGTCCCAAAGGTCATAGCCTGCTTCCCTGGGGCTGTGGCTGATGACTCTTAGATTTTTGGTGTGAGGGATTGTTGATTCTAGGGATCTTTCTTCCTAATCCCAGTTTCCTGACTCAAGTCTTTCTGACAAGATTATCACATCTGCATTTCTGCAGACTTGGTTTTTGTTTCGGACAGAGAGATTGGGGGGGGGGCTTGGTTTCTGCCTTTAAAATCTTTAGGCAAATATATTCTCCTTTTAAATATTTCCAAGAATATTTCTTTCTCTGGAGGGGGGCTAACTTCCCACACTAGAAATTAATATACTAAACCTTGGAAATTTGCTATAACTAAGGGATATTTGTCATACTGCCCAGAGTCTCATGGTAAAACAGTGTTAATGGTGAGATATGTAACAGTGTCTATATTCTCCACTCAGCACATATATGTTTGTTTGCAGCACCTTTTCTCCAAACAGAAAGTGACGTAAATGTGCAAATGAAGACAAATGATTTTCTATAGCACAACAAACAATAAATAATGGCTGATGGAGGGGAGAAAGCTCTTATACTTTATTGATGTTTAATCTTTCTTTTGAATACCTTACACTACCCTGCCAAAATCTAAATAGGCAAGTGGCATGTTTGCTAGGCTAAGATTTAGTTGCAAATTTTCACATTAATCATTTTAGTAACTCTAGAATTACATTCTCAATCTCTGCTAGTATTCAGTTATCAATCAACTTTCTTTTGGTAGGCATGTTATGTAGATTAAAATTAAAATAGCATTGAGAAGCTGACACAAGCTAGCCACAAGACGGGGATAGCCAAACCATGGTTTGCTGAATATAGTCAAGTTGTTTGGATTCACATGTGACCATGGTGCACAAATCATAAAAGCTGGTTCATATCAGATACATAATGTGGTAACCCAACCTATGTCTTGGTGCAAAAATAAATTTTAAAGGCTCACAGAATATGTTAAGAACTATTAACTGAAGGGTTCTTCAGATTCAGCATTAAGGCAAACATTAGGATTTTCTCTGACATACCATGAGAGAAAAGAGTTCCTGTAGAAGCCTGAAAAAAAGATGATTGTTTTAAAGACATGCAGCATTATTGCTGCCACATATTCCAGAGTCTTTTATTTTATTTTTTTAAAACAAATGCTGCCTCACTAAACATTTCCAATTCCCCTTTTATGCCATGATAAGATTTAGTATCGAGTTGCTCGATCATCCTCATCTTTCATGATACCTATTCAGGTTTCTTTTAAGATTTTGTAAAATACAGTCCAATAATTAGATCTAATACTTAAACGCTACTTTGATGTAGAGACAAACTGTGAAGGTTTGCAGAATATAAACATATTACAAATTAGTACAATTTAAGTAATGAAAAAGTGGAGTCTAGGCAATGAAAAATCCAGAAGTACTGTATTATACATGATCAGCTTCTTTTCAAAATCTGTTTCACCTTTTAACTTATATTCACTTTGGTGCTGAAGTTGTCAGACATGACCAAATCAGATATTCCCCATCTTATATCTATATATTACATTTCTTTAACCTTTTGCTAATGGGTTGAATTTTTATTTATTTTTTTATTCTCCTTTGACAAGCTAGTACAGATAAATGTAATATCAATAAAATAAAAATAGAGTCAGGTCCAAAAAAAACACCAATATAATAGCATTATAAAACATTGGGGCCTAGTTTGGCCTCCCTTCAGCAGCTTTTCCTAATAATCTGAACAGAGAAAATCTCTCTAACCAGCTGTCCCTCCACTCTGATCTGCCTCCAAAGTATCAGTTGCCTAGTGTTTATTGCAGTGATGGCGAACCTTTTAGAGACCAAGTGCCCAAACTACAACCCAAAACCCACTTATGTATCATCGGGTGCCGGGTGGGTGTGGCCCATTGGGTGGGTGTGGCCCATTGGGTGGGCATGGCTGCAGTGGTAATGGCAGACTAGGTGGGACTAAAAAGTTCAATCAATCAATTCCAACTTTGTGAGATCTTTTTTTCCCGCGAATAGTTGAAATTGATTGATTGATTGACCCCCCCCCCTTTTTTTTTTTTTGCACACGGCAGCAGAGGCCTAAAGTGAAAAGGTTTTATAAAACCCAGCTGAAGGCCTAGGACTGGGGCGATGGCATGCATGCCCACAGAGAGGGCTCTGTGTGCCACCTGTGGCACGCATACCATAGGTTCGCCACCATGGGTCTATTGTCTTGATGGCACACAAATTGAAGTGGACAAGAATATGATTTTCTTGAGACTGAAGAATGAAAGAACCAGGATGCATTCATTTTCAGATCATTATATGTATGCTTCCTATTAGTTCTAAATCATTTCTGTGAAGTTTATAGATATTCAAGTATGCAAAATGAAGAAATGTAATTGGTTTTCATGGAAGCCAAAAGGAATTTATACTATTTTAGGTTTCTGAAATAATATGGACTAAATGCCCACATTACCTACAATGCTTTATTGATTGAAAACACATTATTATTTGGCGTGTTAAGTTTATTCTCCACTGCAGAGTGCTAGGATTATTTTATCTTTTAAAATACACTTTTTTGTAGAAATGAATTAGTCCACTCTTGAGATCCAATTATTGCACAACTAGAACAACTATTACCTATAATATACAAGTGCTGTGTTTACTTGCTTTTAACAGATGCTGTTGAGAATGTAACAGATTTATCCCAGTTAATACTGTACTCATTTAAATTAATATACACTCTGATCACTATTATCAGCCAATCTTGCAAAGCAGATATATTCTATTACATAGCTGGTTTATACCCATTTGTTGTGCATTTATTTCCATGTGCAGACAGTCAGTGTTCTAAACAGTATATTGGGAAAATTGGCAATGTCTAGCATTGCTCTTTTAGAAAAGTATCTGTTTTAACGTTTGAATTTAAGTCGGGGGATTTAAAAATTGATTCTCATTTTAAGCTTGGGACTCCAAAAACATTGTGTAAAGTCAAATATATCTTTTATAAATGTACATTTGGTTTTAAGACTTTGAAATGTGCATTGTTGCGGTTTATCGTGAAAACAGTTGTAAATGTAGATCATGCTGGAGTTCATTATTAATATGATACAGTTGTAGAGACTTAAGGAAAGCAAAGAAAAATACAAAAATAAGGTTTCACTGAACTGATTCAATAAAGCCTTGTTTTCAGAATTTAATACAATAGAAATCATTTGTCCAACAGTGATACATACATACATACCTCCGTACAACGACTGAAATCATGTACAATGCTAAGCTGTACATAGTTCAGATTCTGGTTAAAAGTAATAAAACTTCCTGAGTCTGTTAATTTTCACACATGCCAGCATTTTTCCAAGCCTGATGAAAGGTGCAGAAAATAATATAAAGTACAGAAGTGATAGATAAACAGAACAATGTCTTCTATGTGCATTTCTGTTTCTCAAGCTCTATGGACTTGCATGGAAGAAACAAAGATAACAAAGATTAGCCTTTCTCTCCCTGCATTTGAGAGTACCAATCCTGACTGGATTTCCACATTTTTGTTTAAAATAAGAATAAATAGAAAAACATATATTACTTCAAATAGAAATATGTACCACTGAGAGTAGAGTAGTGTAGTGTAGGAATGGAATGGAATGGAATAGAATAGAATAGAATAGAATAGAATAGAATAGAATAGAATAGAATAGAATAGAATAGAATAAGAATTGCATTTTCAAAATGAATAAGTAGTATTCTATTCATTCTGAAAAAATCACCTGCATTTTTTGATTCATATAAAAATTCATTTACCAGTTAATCTTTGCAAAACTATTCCTGTTGTCAGAATTCTTTTGTTTCTCAACTGGTCTATAAAAGATTAGTGAAGGAAAAGATTTGTTTTTGCCTTTTAAAAAGTAATGTTATAATATTAACTTTACATTAGACACAGATTACATGACATCTTGATTTTTATTAATTGAGAACATCAGTGGAACAGGGAGTAATATAAAATAAAAGAACGTATCTTTATTTCTGCTCTATGACAAGTTTAAATTCTAGGTCACAGGATAAAAGGTTTAAACATATCTATAATCAGTGATAATTGAATTGTGCATATTGTGTTCTATAACAATTATTAATTTGTTCCAAACATCTTGCTTCTGTATATGATGAAATATTCTGGAGTATAATCTTAAAATATAATAAAACTATTTTTGTGGGTGATTACATTAATTTTGAGTCAATTTAATTTAGTTTTCTAGCTTCTTGTAGCAGTTCCACAGAATGATTGCCATGGGCTGGTTGTTCATAAAATGATTAGCACTGTGGACATTAATAATCATAAAATGTGCATTTATCCAAAGCCTGATAGTTGGATTGCTGTCTCTCATGATGGTGCCAACATCCAGCTTACCTTACCAGATGGACACAGTTTTAAACAAATACTGAACTATGGGCAATTGCTACTTTTGTGTATAAAATGACAATATGCATTTTTTTAATGATTACAAATATTGCAGAAAAAAAATCCTTACTGCATCTTTACAGAAAAGGCAGTTGAGTAGGTGACTCAGAATATTGGCTCCATTTTAAATTCACTTTCTCCTAAACACATGATCTGGACCAAATGCAATATTTAAACAACCACAGAGACAACATGAGAGAATAGAAATATTCAGAGATGTACCATGTTACTTTGTTATATAGAAGGGAGAAAAAATGGTTTCTTCCTAAGCATTCTTTTTCAGTAAGAAATCTTTATTTTTTCATCTCTCCAAGAATTGTTCCAAAGCTAAAGTGCCTTAGATAAACAATAGTATGAAATGATAATAAAGTAAAATATATTCCTTTGAAATAAACATAAACATCATAAAACTAATTGCATAGGTCTATGTGCTTGTGAATGGTGCATATTCTGGTTTAGTGACCAAGGATCAGTCTTTAGCTTAGCATGAGATACAAATGCATGAAATAAATACAAGAGAGTTAAATTAATGTCATGAACCTAGCAATGAATTTTATCTCCTAGGAGTATAATATGCACCCGCCAAAAGAAAGGAGAATTAAATTCTTCATTTTTCAGAAGTATTGAGTTGTTTAGTACAAAACATATATACGTGGCAGTTGCCAGAAGTCTAGATTGATTTGAAGGCAGAAAAAAAAAAGAAATTATTTATAATTTATAAAAGCAAATATCATGGTTATATTTATACACTCTACGCATATGTACATATATCTTTATTTGTGTACATATACACACAGAGAGAGAGAAAGAGAGAGAGATGTGTACAGATAGTCATATATGTATATATACCTGCATGCATGTACACATATACATGTTGATAATTTTGCTGGAACATTAAGAGAAGCTATTTAGGGGAAGGCTTTGATTTGGAAATAGCAGAGGTAGTATAAAACAA
>JAKSXO010000197.1:0-206441 GCA_024509115.1 Crotalus helleri | reverse complement strand
TAGATAGATAGAGATAGGTAGGTAGGTAGATAGATAGATAGAGATAGGTAGGTAGGTAGATTGATAGATAGAGATAGGTAGGTAGGTAGATAGATAGATACAGATAGGTAGGTAGGTAGATAGATAGATAGAGATAGGTAGGTAGGTAGGTAGATAGATAGAGATAGGTAGGTAGGTAGATACAGATAGGTAGGTAGGTAGATAGATAAATACAGATAGGTAGGTAGATAGATAGATAGAGATAGGTAGGTAGGTAGTTTGATAGATACAGATAGGTAGGTAGGTAGATAGATAGATACAGATATGTAGGTAGGTAGATAGATAGATAGAGATAGGTTGGTAGGTAGATAGATAGATACAGATAGGTAGGTAGGTAGATTGATAGAGATAGGTAGGTAGGTAGATAGATAGAGATAGGTAGGTAGGTAGGTAGATAGATAGAGATAGGTAGGTAGGTAGATAGATAGATACAGATAGGTAGTTAGGTAGATATATAGATACAGATAGGTAGGTAGGTAGATAGATAGATAGAGATAGGTAGGTAGGTAGATTGATAGATACAGATAGGTAGGTAGGTAGGTAGATAGATAGATACAGATAGGTAGGTAGGTAAATTGATAGATAGAGATAGGTAGGTAGGTAGGTAGGTAGATACAGATAGGTAGGTAGGTAGATATATAGATACAGATATGTAGGTAGGTAGATAGATAGATAGAGATAGGTAGGTAGGTAGATTGATAGATACAGATAGGTAGGTAGGTAGATAGATAGATACAGATAGGTAGGTAGGTAGATTGATAGATAGAGATAGGTAGGTAGGTAGATTGATAGATAGAGATAGGTAGATAGGTAGATAGATAGATACAGATAGGTAGGTAGGTAGATATATAGATACAGATATGTAGGTAGGTAGATAGATAGATAGAGATAGGTAGGTAGGTAGATAGATAGATACAGATAGGTAGGTAGGTAGATAGACAGATAGAGATAGGTAGGTAGGTAGGTAGATAGATAGAGATAGGTAGGTAGGTAGATAGATACAGATAGGTAGGTAGGTAGATAGATAGATAGAGATAGGTTGGTAGGTAGATAGATAGATACAGATAGGTAGGTAGGTATATTGATAGAGATAGGTAGGTAGGTAGATAGATAGAGATAGGTAGGTAGGTAGATAGATAGAGATAGGTAGGTAGGTAGATAGATAGATACAGATAGGTAGGTAGGTAGATATATAGATACAGATAGGTAGGTAGGTAGATAGATAGATAGAGATAGGTAGGTAGGTAGATTGAGAGATAGAGATAGGTAGGTAGGTAGGTAGATAGATAGAGATAGGTAGGTAGGTAGATAGATAGATACAGATAGGTAGGTAGGTAGATATATAGATACAGATATGTAGGTAGGTAGATAGATAGATAGAGATACGTAGGTAGGTAGATTGATAGATGCAGATAGGTAGGTAGGTAGGTAGATAGATAGATACAGATAGGTAGGTAGGTAGATTGATAGATAGAGATAGGTAGGTAGGTAGATTGATAGATAGAGATAGGTAGATAGGTAGATAGATAGATACAGATAGGTAGGTAGGTAGATAGATAGATAGAGATAGGTAGGTAGGTAGATAGATAGAAAGAGATAGGTAGGTAGATAGATAAATACAGATAGGTGGGTAGGTAGATAGATAGATAGAGATAGGTAGGTAGGTAGATATATAGAGATAGGTAGGTAGGTAGATTGATAGAGATAGGTAGGTAGGTAGGTAGATAGATAGATAGAGATAGGTAGGTAGATAGATAGATAGAGATAGGTAGGTAGGTAGATAGATAGATAGATAGATAGAGATAGGTAGGTAGGTAGATAGATAGATACAGATAGGTAGGTAGGTAGATAGACAGATAGAGATAGGTAGGTAGGTAGGTAGATAGATAGAGATAGGTAGGTAGGTAGATAGATACAGATAGGTAGGTAGGTAGATAGATAAATACAGATAGGTAGGTAGATAGATAGATAGAGATAGGTAGGTAGGTAGTTTGATAGATACAGATAGGTAGGTAGGTAGATAGATAGATACAGATATGTAGGTAGATAGATAGATAGATAGAGATAGGTTGGTAGGTAGATTGATAGATACAGATAGGTAGGTAGGTAGATAGATAGATACAGATAGGTAGGTAGGTAGATAGATAGATACAGATAGGTAGGTAGGTAGATAGATAGATACAGATAGGTAGGTAGGTAGATTGATAGATAGAGATAGGTAGGTAGGTAGATTGATAGATAGAGATAGGTAGATAGGTAGATAGATAGATACAGATAGCTAGGTAGGTAGATATATAGATACAGATATGTAGGTAGGTAGATAGATAGATAGAGATAGGTAGGTAGATAGATAGATAGAGATAGGTATGTAGGTAGATAGGTAGAAAGAGATAGGTAGGTAGATAGATAAATACAGATAGGTGGGTAGGTAGATAGATAGATAGAGATAGGTAGGTAGGTAGATAGATAGAGATAGGTAGGTAGGTAGATTGATAGAGATAGGTAGGTAGGTAGGTAGATAGATAGATAGAGATAGGTAGGTAGGTAGATAGATAGATAGAGATAGGTAGGTAGGTAGATTGATAGATAGAGATAGGTAGGTAGGTAGATAGATAGATACAGATAGGTAGGTAGGTAGATAGATAGATAGAGATAGGTAGGTAGGTAGGTAGATAGATAGAGATAGGTAGCTAGGTAGATAGATACAGATAGGTAGGTAGGTAGATAGATAAATACAGATAGGTAGGTAGATAGATAGATAGAGATAGGTAGGTAGGTAGTTTGATAGATACAGATAGGTATGTAGGTAGATAGATAGATACAGATATGTAGGTAGGTAGATAGATAGATAGAGATAGGTTGGTAGGTAGATAGATAGATACAGATAGGTAGGTAGGTAGATTGATAGAGATAGGTAGGTAGGTAGATAGATAGAGTTAGGTAGGTAGGTAGGTAGATAGATAGAGATAGGTAGGTAGGTAGATAGATAGATACAAATAGGTAGGTAGGTAGATATATAGATACAGATAGGTAGGTAGGTAGATAGATAGATAGAGATAGGTAGGTAGGTAGATTGAGAGATAGAGATAGGTAGGTAGGTAGGTAGATAGATAGAGATAGGTAGGTAGGTAGGTAGATAGATAGAGATAGGTAGGTAGGTAGGTAGATAGATAGAGATAGGTAGGTAGGTAGATAGATAGATACAGATAGGTAGGTAGGTAGATATATAGATACAGATAGGTAGGTAGGTAGATAGATAGATAGAGATAGGTAGGTAGGTAGATTGAGAGATAGAGATAGGTAGGTAGGTAGGTAGATATATAGATACAGATAGGTAGGTAGGTAGGTAGATAGATAGATAGAGATAGGTAGGTAGGTAGATTGATAGGTAGAGATAGGTAGATAGGTAGATAGATAGATACAGATAGGTAGGTAGGTAGATATATAGATACAGATATGTAGGTAGGTAGATAGATAGATAGAGATAGGTAGGTAGGTAGATAGATAGATAGAGATAGGTAGGTAGGTAGATAGATAGAAAGAGATAGGTAGGTAGATAGATAAATACAGATAGGTGGGAGGTAGATAGGTAGATAGAGATAGGTAGGTAGGTAGATATATAGAGATAGGTAGGTAGGTAGGTTGATAGATAGAGATAGGTAGGTAGGTAGATTGATAGATAGAGATAGGTAGATAGGTAGATAGATAGATACAGATAGGTAGGTAGGTAGATTGATAGAGATAGGTAGGTAGGTAGATAGATAGAGATAGGTAGGTAGGTAGGTAGATAGATAGAGATGGGAAGGTAGGTAGATAGATAGATACAGATAGGTAGGTAGGTAGATCGATAGATAGAGATAGGTAGGTACGTAGATAGATAGATACAGATAGGAAGGTAGGTAGATAGATAGATAGAGATAGGTAGGTAGGTAGGTAGGTAGATACAGATAGGTAGGTAGGTAGATATATAGATACAGATATGTAGGTAGGTAGATAGATAGATAGAGATAGGTAGGTAGGTAGATTGATAGATACAGATAGGTAGGTAGGTAGATAGATAGATACAGATAGGTAGGTAGGTAGATTGATAGATAGAGATAGGTAGGTAGGTAGATTGATAGATAGACATAGGTAGATAGGTAGATAGATAGATACAGATAGGTAGGTAGGTAGATATATAGATACAGATATGTAGGTAGGTAGATAGATAGATAGAGATATGTAGGTAGGTAGATAGATAGATAGAGATAGGTAGGTAGGTAGATAGATAGAAAGAGATATGTAGGTAGATAGATAAATACAGATAGGTGGGTAGGTAGATAGATAGATAGAGATAGGTAGGTAGGTAGATAGATAGAGATAGGTAGGTAGGTAGATTGATAGAGATAGGTAGGTAGGTAGATAGATAGATAGAGATAGGTAGGTAGGTAGATAGATAGATAGAGATAGGTAGGTGGGTAGATAGATAGATAGAGATAGGTAGGTAGGTAGATAGATACAGATAGGTAGGTAGGTAGATAGATAAATACAGATAGGTAGGTAGATAGATAGATAGAGATAGGTAGGTAGGTAGTTTGATAGATACAGATAGGTAGGTAGGTAGATAGATAGATACAGATATGTAGGTAGGTAGATAGATAGATAGAGATAGGTTGGTAGGTAGATTGATAGATACAGATAGGTAGGTAGGTAGATAGATAGATACAGATATGTAGGTAGATAGATAAATACAGATAGGTGGGTAGGTAGATAGATAGATAGAGATAGGTAGGTAGGTAGATAGATAGAGATAGGTAGGTAGGTAGATTGATAGAGATAGGTAGGTAGGTAGATAGATAGATAGAGATAGGTAGGTAGGTAGATAGATAGATAGAGATAGGTAGGTGGGTAGATAGATAGATAGAGATAGGTAGGTAGGTAGATAGATACAGATAGGTAGGTAGGTAGATAGATAAATACAGATAGGTAGGTAGATAGATAGATAGAGATAGGTAGGTAGGTAGTTTGATAGATACAGATAGGTAGGTAGGTAGATAGATAGATACAGATATGTAGGTAGGTAGATAGATAGATAGAGATAGGTTGGTAGGTAGATTGATAGATACAGATAGGTAGGTAGGTAGATAGATAGATACAGATAGGTAGGTAGGTAGATTGACAGAGATAGGTAGGTAGGTAGATAGATAGAGATAGGTAGGTAGGTAGGTAGATAGATAGAGATAGGTAGGTAGGTAGATAGATAGATAGATAGAGATAGGTAGGTAGGTAGGTAGATATATAGATACAGATAGGTAGGTAGATAGAAAGATAGAGATAGGTAGGTAGGTAGATTGAGAGATAGAGATAGGTAGGTAGGTAGGTAGGTAGATAGATAGTGATAGGTAGGTAGGTAGATAGATAGATACAGATAGGTAGGTAGGTAGATATATAGATACAGATATGTAGGTAGGTAGATAGATAGATAGAGATAGGTAGGTAGGTAGATTGATAGATACAGATAGGTAGGTAGGTAGATAGATAGATACAGATAGGTAGGTAGGTAGATTGATAGATAGAGATAGGTAGGTAGGTAGATTGATAGATAGAGATAGGTAGGTAGGTAGATAGATAGATACAGATAGGTAGGTAGGTAGATTGAGAGATAGAGATAGGTAGGTAGGTAGGTAGATATATAGATACAGATAGGTAGGTAGGTAGGTAGATAGATAGATAGAGATAGGTAGGTAGGTAGATTGATAGGTAGAGATAGGTAGATAGGTAGATAGATAGATACAGATAGGTAGGTAGGTAGATATATAGATACAGATATGTAGGTAGGTAGATAGATAGATAGAGATAGGTAGGTAGGTAGATAGATAGATAGAGATAGGTAGGTAGGTAGATAGATAGAAAGAGTTAGGTAGGTAGATAGATAAATACAGATAGGTGGGTAGGTAGATAGGTAGATAGAGATAGGTAGGTAGGTAGATATATAGAGATAGGTAGGTAGGTAGGTTGATAGATAGAGATAGGTAGGTAGGTAGATTGATAGATAGAGATAGGTAGATAGGTAGATAGATAGATACAGATAGGTAGGTAGGTAGATTGATAGAGATAGGTAGGTAGGTAGATAGATAGAGATAGGTAGGTAGGTAGGTAGATAGATAGAGATGGGAAGGTAGGTAGATAGATAGATACAGATAGGTAGGTAGGTAGATAGATAGATAGAGATAGGTAGGTACGTAGATAGATAGATACAGATAGGAAGGTAGGTAGATAGATAGATAGAGATAGGTAGGTAGGTAGGTAGGTAGATACAGATAGGTAGGTAGGTAGATATATAGATACAGATATGTAGGTAGGTAGATAGATAGATAGAGATAGGTAGGTAGGTAGATTGATAGATACAGATAGGTAGGTAGGTAGATAGATAGATACAGATAGGTAGGTAGGTAGATTGATAGATAGAGATAGGTAGGTAGGTAGATTGATAGATAGACATAGGTAGATAGGTAGATAGATAGATACAGATAGGTAGGTAGGTAGATATATAGATACAGATATGTAGGTAGGTAGATAGATAGATAGAGATATGTAGGTAGGTAGATAGATAGATAGAGATAGGTAGGTAGGTAGATAGATAGAAAGAGATATGTAGGTAGATAGATAAATACAGATAGGTGGGTAGGTAGATAGATAGATAGAGATAGGTAGGTAGGTAGATAGATAGAGATAGGTAGGTAGGTAGATTGATAGAGATAGGTAGGTAGGTAGGTAGATAGATAGATAGAGATAGGTAGGTAGGTAGATAGATAGATAGAGATAGGTAGGTAGGTAGATAGATAGATAGAGATAGGTAGGTAGGTAGATAGATAGATAGAGATAGGTAGGTAGGTAGATAGATACAGATAGGTAGGTAGGTAGATAGATAAATACAGATAGGTAGGTAGATAGATAGATAGAGATAGGTAGGTAGGTAGTTTGATAGATACAGATAGGTAGGTAGGTAGATAGATAGATACAGATATGTAGGTAGGTAGATAGATAGATAGAGATAGGTTGGTAGGTAGATTGATAGATACAGATAGGTAGGAAGGTAGATAGATAGATACAGATAGGTAGGTAGGTAGATTGATAGAGATAGGTAGGTAGGTAGATAGATAGAGATAGGTAGGTAGGTAGATAGATAGAGATAGGTAGGTAGGTAGATAGATAGATAGAGATAGGTAGGTAGGTAGGTAGATATATAGATACAGATAGGTAGGTAGATAGAAAGATAGAGATAGGTAGGTAGGTAGATTGAGAGATAGAGATAGGTAGGTAGGTAGGTAGGTAGGTAGATAGATAGAGATAGGTAGGTAGGTAGATAGATAGATACAGATAGGTAGGTAGGTAGATATATAGATACAGATATGTAGGTAGGTAGATAGATAGAGATAGGTAGGTAGGTAGATTGATAGATACAGATAGGTAGGTAGGTAGATAGATAGATACAGATAGGTAGGTAGGTAGATTGATAGATAGAGATAGGTAGGTAGGTAGATTGATAGATAGAGATAGGTAGGTAGGTAGATAGATAGAAAGAGATAGGTAGGTAGGTAGATAGATAAATACAGATAGGTGGGTAGGTAGATAGATAGATAGAGATAGGTAGGTAGGTAGATAGATAGAGATAGGTAGGTAGGTAGATTGATAGAGATAGGTAGGTAGGTAGGTAGATAGATAGATAGAGATAGGTAGGTAGGTAGATAGATAGAGATAGGTAGGTAGGTAGATAGATAGATAGAGATAGGTAGGTAGGTAGATTGATAGATAGAGATAGGTAGGTAGGTAGATAGATAGATACAAATAGGTAGGTAGGTAGATAGATAGATAGAGATAGGTAGGTAGGTAGGTAGATAGATAGAGATAGGTAGGTAGGTAGATAGATAAATACAGATAGGTAGGTAGATAGATAGATAGAGATATGTAGGTAGGTAGTTTGATAGATACAGATAGGTAGGTAGGTAGATAGATAGATACAGATATGTAGGTAGGTAGATATATAGATACAGATAGGTAGGTAGGTAGATAGATAGATAGAGATAGGTAGGTAAGTAGATTGAGAGATAGAAATAGGTAGGTAGGTAGGTAGATATATAGATACAGATAGGTAGGTAGGTAGGTAGATAGATAGATACAGATAGGTAGGTAGGTAGATATATAGATACAGATATGTAGGTAGGTAGATAGATAGATAGAGATAGGTAGGTAGGTAGATAGATAGATAGAGATAGGTAGGTAGGTAGATAGATAGAAAGAGATAGGTAGGTAGATAGATAAATACAGATAGGTGGGTAGGTAGATAGGTAGATAGAGATAGGTAGGTAGGTAGATATATAGAGATAGGTAGATAGGTAGATAGATAGATACAGATAGGTAGGTAGGTAGATTGATAGAGATAGGTAGGTAGGTAGATAGATAGAGATAGGTAGGTAGGTAGGTAGATAGATAGAGATGGGAAGGTAGGTAGATAGATAGATACAGATAGGTAGGTAGGTAGATAGATAGATAGAGATAGGTAGGTACGTAGATAGATAGATACAGATAGGAAGGTAGGTAGATAGATAGATATAGATAGGTAGGTAGGTAGGTAGATACAGATAGGTAGGTAGGTAGATATATAGATACAGATATGTAGGTAGGTAGACAGATAGATAGAGATAGGTAGGTAGGTAGATTGATAGATACAGATAGGTAGGTAGGTAGATAGATAGATACAGATAGGTAGGTAGGTAGATTGATAGATAGAGATAGGTAGGTAGGTAGATATATAGATACAGATATGTAGGTAGGTAGATAGATAGATAGAGATATGTAGGTAGGTAGATAGATAGATAGAGATAGGTAGGTAGGT
Organism: Crotalus helleri; assembly: GCA_024509115.1. Lineage (NCBI taxonomy): Eukaryota > Metazoa > Chordata > Lepidosauria > Squamata > Viperidae > Crotalus > Crotalus helleri. Next base: position 197,527 of record JAKSXO010000197.1, on the reverse strand, counting down.
AGATAGATAGAAAGAGATATGTAGGTAGATAGATAAATACAGATAGGTGGGTAGGTAGATAGATAGATAGAGATAAGTAGGTAGGTAGATAGATAGAGATAGGTAGGTAGGTAGATTGATAGAGATAGGTAGGTAGGTAGGTAGGTAGATAGATAGATAGAGATAGGTAGGTAGGTAGATAGATAGATAGAGATAGGTAGGTAGGTAGATAGATAGAAAGAGATATGTAGGTAGATAGATAAATACAGATAGGTGGGTAGGTAGATAGATAGATAGAGATAAGTAGGTAGGTAGATAGATAGAGATAGGTAGGTAGGTAGATTGATAGAGATAGGTAGGTAGGTAGGTAGGTAGATAGATAGATAGAGATAGGTAGGTAGGTAGATAGATAGATAGATAGAGATAGGTAGGTAGGTAGATAGATAGATAGAGATAGGTAGGTAGGTAGATAGATAGATAGAGATAGGTAGGTAGGTAGGTAGATAGATAGAGAGAGGTAGGTAGGTAGATAGATACAGATAGGTAGGTAGGTAGATAGATAAATACAGATAGGTAGGTAGATAGATAGATAGAGATAGGTAGGTAGGTAGTTTGATAGATACAGATAGGTAGGTAGGTAGATAGATAGATACAGATATGTAGGTAGGTAGATAGATAGAGATAGGTTGGTAGGTAGATTGATAGATACAGATAGGTAGGTAGGTAGATATATAGATACAGATAGGTAGGTAGGTAGGTAGATAGATAGATAGAGATAGGTAGGTAGGTAGATATATAGATACAGATATGTAGGTAGGTAGATAGATAGATAGAGATAGGTAGGTAGGTAGATAGATAGATAGAGATAGGTAGGTAGGTAGATAGATAGAAAGAGATAGGTAGGTAGATAGATAAATACAGATAGGTGGGTAGGTAGATAGGTAGATAGAGATAGGTAGGTAGGTAGATATATAGAGATAGGTAGGTAGGTAGGTTGATAGATAGAGATAGGTAGGTAGGTAGATTGATAGATAGAGATAGGTAGATAGGTAGATAGATAGATACAGATAGGTAGGTAGGTAGATTGATAGAGATAGGTAGGTAGGTAGATAGATAGAGATAGGTAGGTAGGTAGGTAGATAGATAGAGATGGGAAGGTAGGTAGATAGATAGATACAGATAGGTAGGTAGTTAGATAGATAGATAGAGATAGGTAGGTACGTAGATAGATAGATACAGATAGGAAGGTAGGTAGATAGATAGATAGAGATAGGTAGGTAGGTAGGTAGATACAGATAGGTAGGTAGGTAGATATATAGATACAGATATGTAGGTAGGTAGACAGATAGATAGAGATAGGTAGGTAGGTAGATTGATAGATACAGATAGGTAGGTAGGTAGATAGATAGATACAGATAGGTAGGTAGGTAGATTGATAGATAGAGATAGGTAGGTAGGTAGATTGATAGATAGACATAGGTAGATAGGTAGATAGATAGATACAGATAGGTAGGTAGGTAGATATATAGATACAGATATGTAGGTAGGTAGATAGATAGATAGAGATATGTAGGTAGGTAGATAGATAGATAGAGATAGGTAGGTAGGTAGATAGATAGAGATATGTAGGTAGATAGATAAATACAGATAGGTGGGTAGGTAGATAGATAGATAGAGATAAGTAGGTAGGTAGATAGATAGAGATAGGTAGGTAGGTAGATTGATAGAGATAGGTAGGTAGGTAGGTAGGTAGATAGATAGATAGAGATAGGTAGGTAGGTAGATAGATAGATAGAGATAGGTAGGTAGGTAGATAGATAGATAGAGATAGGTAGGTAGGTAGGTAGATAGATAGAGATAGGTAGGTAGGTAGATAGATACAGATAGGTAGGTAGGTAGATAGATAAATACAGATAGGTAGGTAGATAGATAGATAGAGATAGGTAGGTAGGTAGTTTGATAGATACAGATAGGTAGGTAGGTAGATAGATAGATACAGATATGTAGGTAGGTAGATAGATAGAGATAGGTTGGTAGGTAGATTGATAGATACAGATAGGTAGGTAGGTAGATATATAGATACAGATAGGTAGGTAGGTAGGTAGATAGATAGATAGAGATAGGTAGGTAGGTAGATATATAGATACAGATATGTAGGTAGGTAGATAGATAGATAGAGATAGGTAGGTAGGTAGATAGATAGATAGAGATAGGTAGGTAGGTAGATAGATAGAAAGAGATAGGTAGGTAGATAGATAAATACAGATAGGTGGGTAGGTAGATAGGTAGATAGAGATAGGTAGGTAGGTAGATATATAGAGATAGGTAGGTAGGTAGGTTGATAGATAGAGATAGGTAGGTAGGTAGATTGATAGATAGAGATAGGTAGATAGGTAGATAGATAGATACAGATAGGTAGGTAGGTAGATTGATAGAGATAGGTAGGTAGGTAGATAGATAGAGATAGGTAGGTAGGTAGGTAGATAGATAGAGATGGGAAGGTAGGTAGATAGATAGATACAGATAGGTAGGTAGTTAGATAGATAGATAGAGATAGGTAGGTACGTAGATAGATAGATACAGATAGGAAGGTAGGTAGATAGATAGATAGAGATAGGTAGGTAGGTAGGTAGATACAGATAGGTAGGTAGGTAGATATATAGATACAGATATGTAGGTAGGTAGACAGATAGATAGAGATAGGTAGGTAGGTAGATTGATAGATACAGATAGGTAGGTAGGTAGATAGATAGATACAGATAGGTAGGTAGGTAGATTGATAGATAGAGATAGGTAGGTAGGTAGATTGATAGATAGACATAGGTAGATAGGTAGATAGATAGATACAGATAGGTAGGTAGGTAGATATATAGATACAGATATGTAGGTAGGTAGATAGATAGATAGAGATATGTAGGTAGGTAGATAGATAGATAGAGATAGGTAGGTAGGTAGATAGATAGAGATATGTAGGTAGATAGATAAATACAGATAGGTGGGTAGGTAGATAGATAGATAGAGATAAGTAGGTAGGTAGATAGATAGAGATAGGTAGGTAGGTAGATTGATACAGATAGGTAGGTAGGTAGGTAGGTAGATAGATAGATAGAGATAGGTAGGTAGGTAGATAGATAGATAGAGATAGGTAGGTAGGTAGATAGATAGATAGAGATAGGTAGGTAGGTAGATAGATAGATAGAGATAGGTAGGTAGGTAGGTAGATAGATAGAGATAGGTAGGTAGGTAGATAGATACAGATAGGTAGGTAGGTAGATAGATAAATACAGATAGGTAGGTAGATAGATAGATAGAGATAGGTAGGTAGGTAGTTTGATAGATACAGATAGGTAGGTAGGTAGATAGATAGATACAGATATGTAGGTAGGTAGATAGATAGAGATAGGTTGGTAGGTAGATTGATAGATACAGATAGGTAGGTAGGTAGATAGATAGATACAGATAGGTAGGTAGGTAGATTGATAGAGATAGGTAGGTAGGTAGATAGATAGAGATAGGTAGGTAGGTAGGTAGATAGATAGAGATAGGTAGGTAGGTAGATAGATAGAGATAGGTAGGTAGGTAGGTAGATATATAGATACAGATAGGTAGGTAGATAGAAAGATAGAGATAGGTAGGTAGGTAGATTGAGAGATAGAGATAGGTAGGTAGGTAGGTAGGTAGATAGATAGAGATAGGTAGGTAGGTAGATAGATAGATACAGATAGGTAGGTAGGTAGATATATAGATACAGATATGTAGGTAGGTAGATAGATAGACAGAGATAGGTAGGTAGGTAGATTGATAGATACAGATAGGTAGGTAGGTAGATAGATAGATACAGATAGGTAGGTAGGTAGATTGATAGATAGAGATAGGTAGGTAGGTAGATTGATAGATAGAGATAGGTAGGTAGGTAGATAGATAGAAAGAGATAGGTAGGTAGGTAGATAGATAAATACAGATAGGTGGGTAGGTAGATAGATAGATAGAGATAGGTAGGTAGGTAGATAGATAGAGATAGGTAGGTAGGTAGATTGATAGAGATAGGTAGGCAGGTAGTTAGGTAGATAGATAGATAGAGATAGGTAGGTAGGTAGATAGATAGAGATAGGTAGGTAGGTAGATAGATAGATAGAGATAGGTAGGTAGGTAGATTGATAGATAGAGATAGGTAGGTAGGTAGATAGATAGATACAAATAGGTAGGTAGGTAGATAGATAGATAGAGATAGGTAGGTAGGTAGGTAGATAGATAGAGATAGGTAGGTAGGTAGATAGATAAATACAGATAGGTAGGTAGATAGATAGATAGAGATATGTAGGTAGGTAGTTTGATAGATACAGATAGGTAGGTAGGTAGATAGATAAATACAGATAGGTATGTAGGTAGGTAGATAGATAGAGATAGGTAGGTAGGTAGATAGATACAGATAGGTAGGTAGGTAGATAGATAGATAGAGATAGGTAGGTAGGTAGATATATAGATACAGATATGTAGGTAGGTAGATTGATAGATACAGATAGGTAGGTAGGTAGATAGATAGATACAGATAGGTAGGTAGGTAGATTGATAGATAGAGACAGGTAGTTAGGTAGATAGATAGATACAGATAGGTAGGTAGGTAGATAGATAGATACAGATAGGTAGGTAGGTAGATTGATAGATAGAGATAGGTAGGTAGGTAGGTAGATAGATAGAGATAGGTAGGTAGGTAGATTGATAGAGATAGGTAGGTAGGTAGGTAGATAGATAGAGATAGGTAGGTAGGTAGATTGATAGATACAGATAGGTAGGTAGGTAGATTGATAGATAGAGATAGGTAGGTAGGTAGATATATAGATACAGATATGTAGGTAGGTAGATAGATAGATAGAGATAGGTAGGTAGGTAGGTAGGTAGATAGATAGAGATAGGTAGGTAGGTAGATAGATAGAAAGAGATAGGTAGGTAGATAGATAAATACAGATAGGTGGGTAGGTAGATAGATAGATAGAGATAGGTAGGTAGGTAGATAGATAGAGATAGGTAGGTAGGTAGATTGATAGAGATAGGTAGGTAGGTAGGTAGATAGATAGATAGAGATAGGTAGGTAGGTAGATAGATAGATAGAGATAGGTAGCTAGGTAGATAGATAGATAGAGATAGGTAGGTAGGTAGATAGATAGATACAGATAGGTAGGTAGGTAGATAGATAGATAGATAGAGATAGGTAGGTAGGTAGGTAGGTAGATAGATAGAGATAGGTAGGTAGGTAGATAGATACAGATAGGTAGGTAGGTAGATTGATAGATAGAGATAGGTAAGGTAGATAGATAGATACAGATAGGTAGGTAGGTAGATAGATAGATACAGATAGGTAGGTAGGTAGATTGATAGAGATAGGTAGGTAGGTAGATAGATAGAGATAGGTAGGTAGGTAGATAGATAGAAAGAGATAGGTAGGTAGATAGATAAATACAGATAGGTGGGTAGGTAGATAGATAGATAGAGATAGGTAGGTAGGTAGATAGATAGGCATAGGTAGGTAGGTAGATAGATAGATAGAGATAGGTAGGTAGGTAGATAGATAGATAGAGATAGGTAGGTAGGTAGATAGATAGATAGAGATTGGTAGGTAGGTAGATAGATACAGATAGGTAGGTAGGTAGATAGATAAATACAGATAGGTAGGTAGATAGATAGATAGAGATAGGTAGGTAGGTAGTTTGATAGATACAGATAGGTAGGTAGGTAGATAGATAGATACAGATATGTAGGTAGGTAGATAGATAGATAGAGATAGGTAGGTAGGTAGGTAGATAGATAGAGATAGGTAGGTAGGTAGATAGATACAGATAGGCAGGTAGGTAGATAGATAGATAGAGATAGGTAGGTAGGTAGATATATAGATACAGATATGTATGTAGGTAGATTGATAGATACAGATAGGTAGGTAGGTAGATAGATACAGATAGGTAGGTAGGTAGATTGATAGATAGAGACAGGTAGTTAGGTAGATAGATAGATACAGATAGGTAGGTAGGTAGATAGATAGATACAGATAGGTAGGTAGGTAGATTGATAGATAGAGATAGGTAGGTAGGTAGGTAGATAGATAGAGATAGGTAGGTAGGTAGATTGATAGAGATAGGTAGGTAGGTAGGTAGATAGATAGAGATAGGTAGGTAGGAAGATTGATAGATACAGATAGGTAGGTAGGTAGATTGATAGATAGAGATAGGTAGGTAGGTAGATATATAGATACAGATATGTAGGTAGGTAGATAGATAGATAGAGATAGGTAGGTAGGTAGGTAGATAGATAGATAGAGATAGGTAGGTAGGTAGATAGATAGAAAGAGGTAGGTAGGTAGATAGATAAATACAGATAGGTGGGTAGGTAGATAGATAGATAGAGATAGGTAGGTAGGTAGATAGATAGAGATAGGTAGGTAGGTAGATTGATAGAGATAGGTTGGTAGGTAGGTAGATAGATAGAGATAGGTAGGTAGGTAGATAGATAGATAGAGATAGGTAGGTAGGTAGATAGATAGATAGAGATAGGTAGGTAGGTAGATAGATAGATACAGATAGGTAGGTAGGTAGATAGATAGATAGAGATAGGTAGGTAGGTAGGTAGATAGATAGAGATAGGTAGGTAGGTAGATAGATACAGATAGGTAGGTAGGTAGATTGATAGATAGAGATAGGTAAGGTAGATAGATAGATACAGATAGGTAGGTAGGTAGATAGATAGATACAGATAGGTAGGTAGGTAGATTGATAGAGATAGGTAGGTAGGTAGATAGATAGAGATAGGTAGGTAGGTAGATAGATAGAAAGAGATAGGTAGGTAGATAGATAAATACAGATAGGTGGGTAGGTAGATAGATAGATAGAGATAGGTAGGTAGGTAGGTAGATAGATAGGGATAGGTAGGTAGGTAGATAGATAGATAGAGATAGGTAGGTAGGTAGATAGATAGATAGAGATAGGTAGGTAGGTAGATAGATAGATAGAGATAGGTAGGTAGGTAGGTAGATAGATAGAGATAGGTAGGTAGGTAGATAGATACAGATAGGTAGGTAGGTAGATAGATAAATACAGATAGGTAGGTAGATAGATAGATAGAGATAGGTAGGTAGGTAGTTTGATAGATACAGATAGGTAGGTAGGTAGATAGATAGATAGAGATATGTAGGTAGGTAGATAGATAGATAGAGATAGGTAGGTAGGTAGATAGATAGATAGAGATAGGTAGGTAGGTAGATAGATAGATACAGATAGGTAGGTAGGTAGATAGATAGATAGAGATAGGTAGGTAGGTAGGTAGATAGATAGAGATAGGTAGGTAGGTAGATAGATACAGATAGGTAGGTAGGTAGATTGATAGATAGAGATAGGTAAGGTAGATAGATAGATACAGATAGGTACGTAGGTAGATAGATAGATACAGATAAGTAGGTAGGTAGATTGATAGATAGAGATAGGTAGGTAGGTAGGTAGATTGATAGAGATAGGTAGGTAGGTAGGTAGATAGAGATAGGTAGGTAGGTAGATTGATAGATATAGATAGGTAGGTAGGTAGATTGATAGATAGAGATAGGTAGGTAGGTAGATATATAGATACAGATATGTAGGTAGGTAGATAGATAGATAGAGATAGGTAGGTAGGTAGTAGGATAGATAGATATAGGTAGGTAGGTAGATAGATAGAAAGAGATAGTTAGGTAGATAGATAAATACAGATAGGTGGGTAGGTAGATAGATAGTTAGAGATAGGTAGGTAGATGGATAGAGATAGGTAGGTAGGTAGATAGATAGATAGAGATAGGTAGGTAGGTAGATAGATAGATAGAGATAGGTAGGTAGGTAGATAGATAGATAGAGATAGGTAGGTAGGTAGATTGATAGATAGAGATAGGTAGGTAGGTAGATAGATAGATACAGATAGGTAGGTAGGTAGATAGATAGATAGAGATAGGTAGGTAGGTAGATAGATATAAATAGGTAGGTAGGTAGATAGATAAATACAGATAGGTAGGTAGATAGATAGATAGAGATAGGTAGGTAGGTAGTTTGATAGATACAGATAGGTAGGTAGGTAGATAGATAGATACAGATATGTAGGTAGGTAGATAGATAGATAGAGATAGGTAGGTAGGTAGATAGATAGATAGAGATAGGTAGGTAGGTAGATTTATAGATAGAGATAGGTAGGTAGGTAGATAGATAGAGATAGGTAGGTAGGTAGATAGATAGATAGAGATAGGTAGGTAGGTAGATTGATAGATAGAGATAGGTAGGTAGGTAGATAGATAGATACAGATAGGTAGGTAGGTAGATAGATAGATAGAGATAGGTAAGGTAGATAGATAGATACAGATAGGTACGTAGGTAGATAGATAGATACAGATAAGTAGGTAGGTAGATTGATAGATAGATATAGGTAGGTAGGTAGGTAGATAGATAGAGATAGGTAGGTAGGTAGATTGATAGAGATAGGTAGGTAGGTAGGTAGGTAGATAGATAGAGATAGGTAGGTAGGTAGATTGATAGATATAGATAGGTAGGTAGGTAGATTGATAGATAGAGATAGGTAGGTAGGTAGATATATAGATACAGATATGTAGGTAGGTAGATAGATAGATAGAGATAGGTAGGTAGGTAGTAGGATAGATAGATATAGGTAGGTAGGTAGATAGATAGAAAGAGATAGTTAGGTAGATAGATAAATACAGATAGGTGGGTAGGTAGATAGATAGTTAGAGATAGGTAGGTAGATGGATAGAGATAGGTAGGTAGGTAGATAGATAGATAGAGATAGGTAGGTAGGTAGATAGATAGATAGAGATAGGTAGGTAGGTAGATAGATAGATAGAGATAGGTAGGTAGGTAGACTGATAGATAGAGATAGGTAGGTAGGTAGATAGATAGATACAGAGGTAGGTAGGTAGATAGATAGATAGATAGAGATAGGTAGGTAGGTAGGTAGATAGATAGAGATAGGTAGGTAGGTAGATAGATATAAATAGGTAGGTAGGTAGATAGATAAATACAGATAGGTAGGTAGATAGATAGATAGAGATAGGTAGGTAGGTAGTTTGATAGATACAGATAGGTAGGTAGGTAGATAGATAGATACAGATATGTAGGTAGGTAGATAGATAGATAGAGATAGGTAGGTAGGTAGATAGATAGATAGAGATAGGTAGGTAGGTAGATTGATAGATAGAGATAGGTAGGTAGGTAGATAGATAGAGATAGGTAGGTAGGTAAATAGATAGATAGAGATAGGTAGGTAGGTAGATTGATAGATAGAGATAGGTAGGTAGGTAGATAGATAGATACAGATAGGTAGGTAGGTAGATAGATAGATAGAGATAGGTAGGTAGGTAGATAGATAGAGATAGGTAGGTAGGTAGGTAGATACAAATAGGTAGGTAGGTAGATAGATAAATACAGATAGGTAGGGAGATAGATAGATAGAGATAGGTAGGTAGGTAGTTTGATAGATACAGATAGGTAGGTAGGTAGATAGATATATACAGATATGTAGGTAGGTAGATAGATAGATAGAGATAGGTTGGTAGGTAGATTGATAGATACAGATAGGTAGGTAGGTAGATAGATAGATACAGATAGGTAGGTAGGTAGGTAGATTGATAGAGATAGGTAGGTAGGTAGATAGATAGAGATAGGTAGGTAGGTAGGTAGATAGATAGAGATAGGTAGGTAGGTAGATAGATAGATACAGATAGGTAGGTAGGTAGATAGATAGATAGAGATAGGTAGGTAGGTAGATAGATAGATAGAGAAAGGTAGGTAGGTAGATTGAGAGATAGAGATAGGTAGGTAGGTAGGTAGATAGAGATAGGTAGGTAGGTAGATAGATAGAGATAGGTAGGTAGGTAGATATATAGATACAGTTAGGTAGGTAGGTAGATAGATAGATAGAGATAGGTAGGTAGGTAGATTGAGAGATAGAGATAGGTAGGTAGGTAGGTAGGTAGGTAGATAGATAGAGATAGGTAGGTAGGTAGATAGATAGATACAGATAGGTAGGTAGGTAGATATATAGATACAGATATGTAGGTAGGTAGATAGATAGATAGAGATAGGTAGGCAGGTAGATTGATAGATACAGATAGGTAGGTAGGTAGATAGATAGATACAGATAGGTAGGTAGGTAGATATATAGATACAGATATGTAGGTAGGTAGATAGATAGAGATAGGTAGGTAGGTAGTAGGATAGATAGATATAGGTAGGTAGGTAGATAGATAGAAAGAGATAGTTAGGTAGATAGATAAATACAGATAGGTGGGTAGGTAGATAGATAGTTAGAGATAGGTAGGTAGATGGATAGAGATAGGTAGGTAGGTAGATAGATAGATAGAGATAGGTAGGTAGGTAGATAGATAGATAGAGATAGGTAGGTAGGTAGATAGATAGATAGAGATAGGTAGGTAGGTAGATTGATAGATAGAGATAGGTAGGTAGGTAGATAGATAGATACAGATAGGTAGGTAGGTAGATAGATAGATAGAGATAGGTAGGTAGGTAGGTAGATAGATAGAGATAGGTAGGTAGGTAGATAGATATAAATAGGTAGGTAGGTAGATAGATAAATACAGATAGGTAGGTAGATAGATAGATAGAGATAGGTAGGTAGGTAGTTTGATAGATACAGATAGGTAGGTAGGTAGATAGATAGATACAGATATGTAGGTAGGTAGATAGATAGATAGAGATAGGTAGGTAGGTAGATAGATAGATAGAGATAGGTAGGTAGGTAGATAGATAGAGATAGGTAGGTAGGTAGATAGATAGATAGAGATAGGTAGGTAGGTAGATTGATAGATAGAGATAGGTAGGTAGGTAGATAGATAGATACAGATAGGTAGGTAGGTAGATAGATAGATAGAGATAGGTAGGTAGGTAGATAGATAGAGATAGGTAGGTAGGTAGATAGATACAAATAGGTAGGTAGGTAGATAGATAAATACAGATAGGTAGGGAGATAGATAGATAGAGATAGGTAGGTAGGTAGTTTGATAGATACAGATAGGTAGGTAGGTAGATAGATATATACAGATATGTAGGTAGGTAGATAGATAGATAGAGATAGGTTGGTAGGTAGATTGATAGATACAGATAGGTAGGTAGGTAGATAGATAGATACAGATAGGTAGGTAGGTAGGTAGATTGATAGAGATAGGTAGGTAGGTAGATAGATAGAGATAGGTAGGTAGGTAGATATATAGATACAGATATGTAGGTAGGTAGATTGATAGATACAGATAGGTAGGTAGGTAGATAGATAGATACAGATAGGTAGGTAGGTAGATTGATAGATAGAGACAGGTAGTTAGGTAGATAGATAGATACAGATAGGTAGGTAGGTAGATAGATAGATACAGATAGGTAGGTAGGTAGATTGATAGATAGATATAGGTAGGTAGGTAGGTAGGTAGATAGAGATAGGTAGGTAGGTAGATTGATAGAGATAGGTAGGTAGGTAGGTAGATAGATAGAGATAGGTAGGTAGGAAGATTGATAGATACAGATAGGTAGGTAGGTAGATTGATAGATAGAGATAGGTAGGTAGGTAGATATATAGATACAGATATGTAGGTAGGTAGATAGATAGATAGAGATAGGTAGGTAGGTAGGTAGATAGATAGATAGAGATAGGTAGGTAGGTAGATAGATAGAAAGAGGTAGGTAGGTAGATAGATAAATACAGATAGGTGGGTAGGTAGATAGATAGATAGAGATAGGTAGGTAGGTAGATAGATAGAGATAGGTAGGTAGGTAGATTGATAGAGATAGGTAGGTAGGTAGGTAGATAGATAGAGATAGGTAGGTAGGTAGATAGATAGATAGAGATAGGTAGGTAGGTAGATAGATAGATAGAGATAGGTAGGTAGGTAGATAGATAGATACAGATAGGTAGGTAGGTAGATAGATAGATAGAGATAGGTAGGTAGGTAGGTAGGTAGATAGATAGAGATAGGTAGGTAGGTAGATAGATACAGATAGGTAGGTAGGTAGATTGATAGATAGAGATAGGTAAGGTAGATAGATAGATACAGATAGGTAGGTAGGTAGATAGATAGATACAGATAGGTAGGTAGGTAGATTGATAGAGATAGGTAGGTAGGTAGATAGATAGAGATAGGTAGGTAGGTAGATAGATAGAAAGAGATAGGTAGGTAGATAGATAAATACAGATAGGTGGGTAGGTAGATAGATAGATAGAGATAGGTAGGTAGGTAGGTAGATAGATAGGGATAGGTAGGTAGGTAGATAGATAGATAGAGATAGGTAGGTAGGTAGATAGATAGATAGAGATAGGTAGGTAGGTAGATAGATAGATAGAGATAGGTAGGTAGGTAGGTAGATAGATAGAGATAGGTAGGTAGGTAGATAGATACAGATAGGTAGGTAGGTAGATAGATAAATACAGATAGGTAGGTAGATAGATAGATAGAGATAGGTAGGTAGGTAGTTTGATAGATACAGATAGGTAGGTAGGTAGATAGATAGATACAGATATGTAGGTAGGTAGATAGATAGATAGAGATAGGTAGGTAGGTAGATAGATAGATAGAGATAGGTAGGTAGGTAGGTAGATAGATACAGATAGGTAGGTAGGTAGATAGATAGATAGAGATAGGTAGGTAGGTAGGTAGATAGATAGAGATAGGTAGGTAGGTAGGTAGATACAGATAGGTAGGTAGGTAGATTGATAGATAGAGATAGGTAGGTAGGTAGGTAGATAGATAGAGATAGGTAGGTAGGTAGATAGATAGATAGAGATAGGTAGGTAGGTAGATAGATATAGATAGGTAGGTAGGTAGATAGATAGATAGAGATAGGTAGGTAGGTAGATTGATAGATAGAGATAGGTAGGTAGGTAGATAGATAGATACAGATAGGTAGGTAGGTAGATAGATAGATAGAGATAGGTAGGTAGGTAGATAGATAGATAGAGATAGGTAGGTAGGTAGATAGATAGATAGAGATAGGTAGGTAGGTAGATAGATAGATACAGATAGGTAGGTAGGTAGATAGATAGATAGAGATAGGTAGGTAGGTAGGTAGATAGATAGAGATAGGTAGGTAGGTAGATAGATACAGATAGGTAGGTAGGTAGATTGATAGATAGAGATAGGTAGGTAGGTAGGTAGATAGATAGAGATAGGTAGGTAGGTAGATAGATACAGATAGGTAGGTAGGTAGATTGATAGATAGAGATAGGTAGGTAGGTAGGTAGATAGATAGAGATAGGTAGGTAGGTAGATAGATATAAATAGGTAGGTAGGTAGATAGATAAATACAGATAGGTAGGTAGATAGATAGATAGAGATAGGTAGGTAGGTAGTTTGATAGATACAGATAGGTAGGTAGGTAGATAGATAGATACAGATATGTAGGTAGGTAGATAGATAGATAGAGATAGGTAGGTAGGTAGATAGATAGATAGAGATAGGTAGGTAGGTAGATAGATAGAGATAGGTAGGTAGGTAGATAGATAGATAGAGATAGGTAGGTAGGTAGATTGATAGATAGAGATAGGTAGGTAGGTAGATAGATAGATACAGATAGGTAGGTAGGTAGATAGATAGAGATAGGTAGGTAGGTAGATAGATAGAGATAGGTAGGTAGGTAGATAGATACAAATAGGTAGGTAGGTAGATAGATAAATACAGATAGGTAGGATGATAGATAGATAGAGATAGGTAGGTAGGTAGTTTGATAGATACAGATAGGTAGGTAGGTAGATAGATATATACAGATATGTAGGTAGGTAGATAGATAGATAGAGATAGGTTGGTAGGTAGATTGATAGATACAGATAGGTAGGTAGGTAGATAGATAGATACAGATAGGTAGGTAGGTAGGTAGATTGATAGAGATAGGTAGGTAGGTAGATAGATAGAGATAGGTAGGTAGGTAGATATATAGATACAGATATGTAGGTAGGTAGATTGATAGATACAGATAGGTAGGTAGGTAGATAGATATATACAGATAGGTAGGTAGGTAGATTGATAGATAGAGACAGGTAGTTAGGTAGATAGATAGATACAGATAGGTAGGTAGGTAGATAGATAGATACAGATAGGTAGGTAGGTAGATTGATAGATAGATATAGGTAGGTAGGTAGGTAGATAGATAGAGATAGGTAGGTAGGTAGATTGATAGAGATAGGTAGGTAGGTAGGTAGATAGATAGAGATAGGTAGGTAGGAAGATTGATAGATACAGATAGGTAGGTAGGTAGATTGATAGATAGAGATAGGTAGGTAGGTAGATATATAGATACAGATATGTAGGTAGGTAGATAGATAGATAGAGATAGGTAGGTAGGTAGGTAGATAGATAGATAGAGATAGGTAGGTAGGTAGATAGATAGAAAGAGGTAGGTAGGTAGATAGATAAATACAGATAGGTGGGTAGGTAGATAGATAGATAGAGATAGGTAGGTAGGTAGATAGATAGAGATAGGTAGGTAGGTAGATTGATAGAGATAGGTAGGTAGGTAGGTAGATAGATAGAGATAGGTAGGTAGGTAGATAGATAGATAGAGATAGGTAGGTAGGTAGATAGATAGATAGAGATAGGTAGGTAGGTAGATAGATAGATACAGATAGGTAGGTAGGTAGATAGATAGATAGAGATAGGTAGGTAGGTAGGTAGATAGATAGAGATAGGTAGGTAGGTAGATAGATACAGATAGGTAGGTAGGTAGATTGATAGATAGAGATAGGTAAGGTAGATAGATAGATACAGATAGGTAGGTAGGTAGATAGATAGATACAGATAGGTAGGTAGGTAGATTGATAGAGATAGGTAGGTAGGTAGATAGATAGAGATAGGTAGGTAGGTAGATAGATAGAAAGAGATAGGTAGGTAGATAGATAAATACAGATAGGTGGGTAGGTAGATAGATAGATAGAGATAGGTAGGTAGGTAGGTAGATAGATAGGGATAGGTAGGTAGGTAGATAGATAGATAGAGATAGGTAGGTAGGTAGATAGATAGATAGAGATAGGTAGGTAGGTAGATAGATAGATAGAGATAGGTAGGTAGGTAGGTAGATAGATAGAGATAGGTAGGTAGGTAGATAGATACAGATAGGTAGGTAGGTAGATTGATAGATAGAGATAGGTAAGGTAGATAGATAGATACAGATAGGTACGTAGGTAGATAGATAGATACAGATAAGTAGGTAGGTAGATTGATAGATAGAGATAGGTAGGTAGGTAGGTAGATAGATAGAGATAGGTAGGTAGGTAGATTGATAGAGATAGGTAGGTAGGTAGGTAGATAGAGATAGGTAGGTAGGTAGATTGATAGATATAGATAGGTAGGTAGGTAGATTGATAGATAGAGATAGGTAGGTAGGTAGATATATAGATACAGATATGTAGGTAGGTAGATAGATAGATAGAGATAGGTAGGTAGGTAGTAGGATAGATAGATATAGGTAGGTAGGTAGATAGATAGAAAGAGATAGTTAGGTAGATAGATAAATACAGATAGGTGGGTAGGTAGATAGATAGTTAGAGATAGGTAGGTAGATGGATAGAGATAGGTAGGTAGGTAGATAGATAGATAGAGATAGGTAGGTAGGTAGATAGATAGATAGAGATAGGTAGGTAGGTAGATAGATAGATAGAGATAGGTAGGTAGGTAGATTGATAGATAGAGATAGGTAGGTAGGTAGATAGATAGATACAGATAGGTAGGTAGGTAGATAGATAGATAGAGATAGGTAAGGTAGATAGATAGATACAGATAGGTACGTAGGTAGATAGATAGATACAGATAAGTAGGTAGGTAGATTGATAGATAGAGATAGGTAGGTAGGTAGGTAGATAGATAGAGATAGGTAGGTAGGTAGATTGATAGAGATAGGTAGGTAGGTAGGTAGATAGATAGATAGAGATAGGTAGGTAGGTAGATTGATAGATATAGATAGGTAGGTAGGTAGATTGATAGATAGAGATAGGTAGGTAGGTAGATATATAGATACAGATATGTAGGTAGGTAGATAGATAGATAGAGATAGGTAGGTAGGTAGTAGGATAGATAGATATAGGTAGGTAGGTAGATAGATAGAAAGAGATAGTTAGGTAGATAGATAAATACAGATAGGTGGGTAGGTAGATAGATAGTTAGAGATAGGTAGGTAGATGGATAGAGATAGGTAGGTAGGTAGATAGATAGATAGAGATAGGTAGGTAGGTAGATAGATAGATAGAGATAGGTAGGTAGGTAGATAGATACAGATAGGTAGGTAGGTAGATTGATAGATAGAGATAGGTAAGGTAGATAGATAGATACAGATAGGTAGGTAGGTAGATAGATAGATACAGATAGGTAGGTAGGTAGATTGATAGAGATAGGTAGGTAGGTAGATAGATAGAGATAGGTAGGTAGGTAGATAGATAGAAAGAGATAGGTAGGTAGATAGATAAATACAGATAGGTGGGTAGGTAGATAGATAGATAGAGATAGGTAGGTAGGTAGGTAGATAGATAGGGATAGGTAGGTAGGTAGATAGATAGATAGAGATAGGTAGGTAGGTAGATAGATAGATAGAGATAGGTAGGTAGGTAGATAGATAGATAGAGATAGGTAGGTAGGTAGGTAGATAGATAGAGATAGGTAGGTAGGTAGATAGATACAGATAGGTAGGTAGGTAGATAGATAAATACAGATAGGTAGGTAGATAGATAGATAGAGATAGGTAGGTAGGTAGTTTGATAGATACAGATAGGTAGGTAGGTAGATAGATAGATACAGATATGTAGGTAGGTAGATAGATAGATAGAGATAGGTAGGTAGGTAGATAGATAGATACAGATAGGTAGGTAGGTAGATAGATAGATACAGATAGGTAGGTAGGTAGGTAGATTGATAGAGATAGGTAGGTAGGTAGATAGATAGAGATAGGTAGGTAGGTAGATAGATAGAGATAGGTAGGTAGGTAGATAGATAGATACAGATAGGTAGGTAGGTAGATAGATAGATAGAGATAGGTAGGTAGGTAGATAGATAGATAGAGAAAGGTAGGTAGGTAGATTGAGAGATAGAGATAGGTAGGTAGGTAGGTAGATAGAGATAGGTAGGTAGGTAGATAGATAGAGATAGGTAGGTAGGTAGATATATAGATACAGATAGGTAGGTAGGTAGATAGATAGATAGAGATAGGTAGGTAGGTAGATTGAGAGATAGAGATAGGTAGGTAGGTAGGTAGGTAGATAGATAGAGATAGGTAGGTAGGTAGATAGATAGATACAGATAGGTAGGTAGGTAGATATATAGATACAGATATGTAGGTAGGTAGATAGATAGATAGATAGATAGATAGAGATAGGTAGGCAGGTAGATTGATAGATACAGATAGGTAGGTAGGTAGATAGATAGATACAGATAGGTAGGTAGGTAGATATATAGATACAGATATGTAGGTAGGTAGATAGATAGATAGAGATAGGTAGGTAGGTAGTAGGATAGATAGATATAGCTAGGTAGGTAGATAGATAGAAAGAGATAGTTAGGTAGATAGATAAATACAGATAGGTGGGTAGGTAGATAGATAGTTAGAGATAGGTAGGTAGATGGATAGAGATAGGTAGGTAGGTAGATAGATAGATAGAGATAGGTAGGTAGGTAGATAGATAGATAGAGATAGGTAGGTAGGTAGATTGATAGATAGAGATAGGTAGGTAGGTAGATTGATAGATAGAGATAGGTAGGTAGGTAGATAGATAGATACAGATAGGTAGGTAGGTAGATAGATAGATAGAGATAGGTAGGTAGGTAGGTAGATAGATAGAGATAGGTAGGTAGGTAGATAGATATAAATAGGTAGGTAGGTAGATAGATAAATACAGATAGGTAGGTAGATAGATAGATAGAGATAGGTAGGTAGGTAGTTTGATAGATACAGATAGGTAGGTAGGTAGATAGATAGATACAGATATGTAGGTAGGTAGATAGATAGATAGAGATAGGTAGGTAGGTAGATAGATAGATAGAGATAGGTAGGTAGGTAGGTAGATAGATAGAGATAGGTAGGTAGGTAGATAAATAGAGATAGGTAGGTAGGGAGATAGATACAAATAGGTAGGTAGGTAGATAGATAAATACAGATAGGTAGGGAGATAGATAGATAGAGATAGGTAGGTAGGTAGTTTGATAGATACAGATAGGTAGGTAGGTAGATAGATATATACAGATATGTAGGTAGGTAGATAGATAGATAGAGATAGGTTGGTAGGTAGATTGATAGAGATAGGTAGGTAGGTAGGTAGGTAGGTAGGTAGGTAGATAGATAGATAGAGATAGGTAGGTAGGTAGATAGATAGATAGATAGATAGAGATAGGTAGGTAGGTAGATAGATAGATAGAGATAGGTAGGTAGGTAGATTGATAGATAGAGATAGGTAGGTAGGTAGATAGATAGATAGAGATAGGTAGGTAGGTAGATATATAGATACAGATAGGTAGGTAGGTAGATAGATAGATAGAGATAGGTAGGTAGGTAGATTGAGAGATAGAGATAGGTAGGTAGGTAGGTAGGTAGATAGATAGAGATAGGTAGGTAGGTAGATAGATAGATACAGATAGGTAGGTAGGTAGATATATAGATACAGATAGGTAGGTAGGTAGATAGATAGATAGAGATAGGTAGGCAGGTAGATTGATAGATACAGATAGGTAGGTAGGTAGATAGATAGATACAGATAGGTAGGTAGGTAGATATATAGATACAGATATGTAGGTAGGTAGATAGATAGATAGAGATAGGTAGGTAGGTAGTAGGATAGATAGATATAGGTAGGTAGGTAGATAGATAGAAAGAGATAGTTAGGTAGATAGATAAATACAGATAGGTGGGTAGGTAGATAGATAGTTAGAGATAGGTAGGTAGATGGATAGAGATAGGTAGGTAGGTAGATAGATAGATAGAGATAGGTAGGTAGGTAGATAGATAGATAGAGATAGGTAGGTAGGTAGATAGATAGATAGAGATAGGTAGGTAGGTAGATTGATAGATAGAGATAGGTAGGTAGGTAGATAGATAGATACAGATAGGTAGGTAGGTAGATAGATAGATAGAGATAGGTAGGTAGGTAGGTAGGTAGATAGATAGAGATAGGTAGGTAGGTAGATAGATATAAATAGGTAGGTAGGTAGATAGATAAATACAGATAGGTAGGTAGATAGATAGATAGAGATAGGTAGGTAGGTAGTTTGATAGATACAGATAGGTAGGTAGGTAGATAGATAGATACAGATATGTAGGTAGGTAGATAGATAGATAGAGATAGGTAGGTAGGTAGATAGATAGATAGAGATAGGTAGGTAGGTAGATAGATAGATAGAGATAGGTAGGTAGGTAGATAAATAGAGATAGGTAGGTAGGTAGATAGATACAAATAGGTAGGTAGGTAGATAGATAAATACAGATAGGTAGGGAGATAGATAGATAGAGATAGGTAGGTAGGTAGTTTGATAGATACAGATAGGTAGGTAGGTAGATAGATATATACAGATATGTAGGTAGGTAGATAGATAGATAGAGATAGGTTGGTAGGTAGATTGATAGAGATAGGTAGGTAGGTAGGTAGGTAGGTAGATAGATAGAGATAGGTAGGTAGGTAGATAGATAGATAGATAGAGATAGGTAGGTAGGTAGATAGATAGATAGAGATAGGTAGGTAGGTAGATTGATAGATAGAGATAGGTAGGTAGGTAGATAGATAGATAGAGATAGGTAGGTAGGTAGATATATAGATACAGATAGGTAGGTAGGTAGATAGATAGATAGAGATAGGTAGGTAGGTAGATTGAGAGATAGAGATAGGTAGGTAGGTAGGTAGATAGATAGAGATAGGTAGGTAGGTAGATAGATAGATAGATACAGATAGAGATAGGTAGGTAGGTAGATAGATACAGATAGGTAGGTAGGTAGATTGATAGATAGAGATAGGTAAGGTAGATAGATAGATACAGATAGGTAGGTAGGTAGATAGATAGATACAGATAAGTAGGTAGGTAGATTGATAGATAGAGATAGGTAGGTAGGTAGGTAGATAGATAGAGATAGGTAGGTAGGTAGATTGATAGATACAGATAGGTAGGTAGGTAGTTTGATAGATACAGATAGGTAGGTAGGTAGATAGATAGATACAGATATGTAGGTAGGTAGATAGATAGATAGAGATAGGTTGGTAGGTAGATTGATAGATACAGATAGGTAGGTAGGTAGAGAGATAGATACAGATAGGTAGGTAGGTAGATTGATAGAGATAGGTAGGTAGGTAGATAGATAGAGATAGGTAGGTAGGTAGGTAGAGAGATAGAGATAGGTAGGTAGGTAGATAGATAGATAGAGATAGGTAGGTCGGTAGATTGAGAGATAGAGATAGGTAGGTAGGTAGGTAGATAAATACAGATAGGTAGGTAGGTAGATAGATAGAGATAGGTAGGTAGGTAGATAGATATAAATAGGTAGGTAGGTAGATAGATAAATACAGATAGGTAGGTAGATAGATAGATAGAGATAGGTAGGTAGGTAGTTTGATAGATACAGATAGGTAGGTAGGTAGGTAGATAGATACAGATATTTAGGTAGGTAGGTAGATAGATAGAGATAGGTAGGTAGGTAGATTGATAGATAGAGATAGGTAGGTAGGTAGATAGATAGAGATAGGTAGGTAGGTAGATAGATAGATAGAGATAGGTAGGTAGGTAGATTGATAGATAGAGATAGGTAGGTAGGTAGATAGATAGATACAGATAGGTAGGTAGGTAGATAGATAGATAGAGATAGGTAGGTAGGTAGGTAGATAGATAGAGATAGGTAGGTAGGTAGATAGATACAAATAGGTAGGTAGGTAGATAGATAAATACAGATAGGTAGGGAGATAGATAGATAGAGATAGGTAGGTAGGTAGTTTAATAGATACAGATAGGTAGGTAGGTAGATAGATAGATACAGATATGTAGGTAGGTAGATAGATAGATAGAGTTAGGTTGGTAGGTAGATTGATAGATACAGATAGGTAGGTAGGTAGATAGATAGATACAGATAGGTAGGTAGGTAGATTGATAGAGATAGGTAGGTAGGTAGATAGATAGAGATAGGTAGGTAGGTAGGTAGATAGATAGAGCTAGGTAGGTAGGTAGATAGATAGATACAGATAGGTAGGTAGGTAGATAGATAGATAGAGATAGGTAGGTAGGTAGATAGATAGATAGAGATAGGAAGGTAGGTAGATTGAGAGATAGAGATAGGTAGGTAGGTAGGTAGATAGATAGAGATAGGTAAGTAGGTAGATAGATAGATACAGATAGGTAGGTAGGTAGATATATAGATACAGATATGTAGGTAGGTAGATAGATAGATAGAGATAGGTAGGTAGGTAGATTGATAGATACAGATAGGTAGGTAGGTAGATAGATAGATAGAGATAGGTAGGTAGGTAGATAGATAGATAGAGATAGGTAGGTACGTAGATAGATAGATACAGATAGGTAGGTAGGTAGATAGATAGAAATAGGTAGGTAGGTAGGTAGGTAGGTAGATACAGATATGTAGGTAGGTAGATATATAGATACAGATATGCAGGTAGGTAGATAGATAGATAGAGATAGGTAGGGAGGTAGATTGATAGATACAGATAGGTAGGTAGGTAGATAGATAGATACAGATATGTAGGTAGGTAGATAGATAGATAGAGATAGGTAGGTAGGTAGATTGATAGATAGAGATAGGTAGATAGGTAGATAGATAGATAGATAGATAGAGATAGGTAGGTAGGTAGATATATAGATACAGATATGTAGGTAGGTAGATAGATACAGATAGGTAGGTAGGTAGATTGATAGATACAGATAGGTAGGTAGGTAGATAGATAGATACAGATAGGTAGGTAGGTAGATTGATAGATAGAGATAGGTAGTTAGTAGATAGATAGATACAGATAGGTAGGTAGGTAGATAGATAGATACAGATTGGCAGGTAGGTAGATTGATAGATAGAGATAGGTAGGTAGGTAGGTAGATAGATAGAGATAGGTAGGTAGGTAGATTGATAGAGATAGGTAGGTAGGTAGGTAGATAGATAGAGATAGGTAGGTAGGTAGATTGATAGATACAGATAGGTAGGTAGGTAGATTGATAGATAGAGATAGGTAGGTAGGTAGATATATAGATACAGATAGGTAGGTAGGTAGATAGATAGAGATAGGTAGGTAGGTAGATATATAGATAGAGATAGGTAGGTAGGTAGATAGATAGATAGAGATAGGTAGGTAGGTAGATTGAGAGATAGAGATAGGTAGGTAGGTAGGTAGGTAGATAGATAGAGATAGGTAGGTAGGTAGATAGATAGATACAGATAGGTAGGTAGGTAGATATATAGATACAGATATGTAGGTAGGTAGATAGATAGATAGAGATAGGTAGGTAGGTAGATTGATAGATAGAGATAGGTAGATAGGTAGATAGATAGATAGAGATAGGTAGGTAGGTAGATATATAGATACAGATATGTAGGTAGGTAGATAGATACAGATAGGTAGGTAGGTAGATTGATAGATACAGATAGGTAGGTAGGTAGATAGATAGATACAGATAGGTAGGTAGGTAGATTGATAGATAGAGATAGGTAGTTAGTAGATAGATAGATACAGATAGGTAGGTAGGTAGATAGATAGATACAGATTGGCAGGTAGGTAGATTGATAGATAGAGATAGGTAGGTAGGTAGGCAGATAGATAGAGATAGGTAGGTAGGTAGATTGATAGAGATAGGTAGGTAGGTAGGTAGATAGATAGAGATAGGTAGGTAGGTAGATTGATAGATACAGATAGGTAGGTAGGTAGATTGATAGATAGAGATAGGTAGGTAGGTAGATATATAGATACAGATAGGTAGGTAGGTAGATAGATAGAGATAGGTAGGTAGGTAGATATATAGATAGAGATAGGTAGGTAGGTAGATAGATAGATAGAGATAGGTAGGTAGGTAGATTGAGAGATAGAGATAGGTAGGTAGGTAGGTAGGTAGATAGATAGAGATAGGTAGGTTAGTAGATAGATAGATACAGATAGGTAGGTAGGTAGATATATAGATACAGATATGTAGGTAGGTAGATAGATAGATAGAGATGGGTAGGTAGGTAGATTGATAGATACAGATAGGTAGGTAGGTAGATAGATAGATACAGATAGGTAGGTAGGTAGGTTGATAGATAGAGATAGGTAGGTAGGTAGATTGATAGATGGAGATAGGTAGGTAGGTAGATAGATAGATAGAGATAGGTAGGTAGGTAGATAGATAGAAAGAGATAGGTAGGTAGATAGATAGATAAATACAGATAGGTGGGTAGGTAGATAGATAGATAGAGATAGGTAGGTAGGTAGATAGATAGATAGAGATAGGTAGGTAGGTAGATTGAGAGATAGAGATAGGTAGGTAGGTAGATAGATATAAATAGGTAGGTAGGTAGATAGATAAATACAGATAGGTAGGTAGATAGATAGATAGAGATAGGTAGGTAGGTAGTTTGATAGATACAGATAGGTAGGTAGGTAGGTAGATAGATACAGATATTTAGGTAGGTAGGTAGATAGATAGAGATAGGTAGGTAGGTAGATTGATAGATAGAGATAGGTAGGTAGGTAGATAGATAGAGATAGGTAGGTAGGTAGATAGATAGATAGAGATAGGTAGGTAGGTAGATTGATAGATAGAGATAGGTAGGTAGGTAGATAGATAGATACAGATAGGTAGGTAGGTAGATAGATAGATAGAGATAGGTAAGTAGGTAGGTAGATAGATAGAGATAGGTAGGTAGGTAGATAGATACAAATAGGTAGGTAGGTAGATAGATAAATACAGATAGGTAGGGAGATAGATAGATAGAGATAGGTAGGTAGGTAGTTTAATAGATACAGATAGGTAGGTAGGTAGATAGATAGATACAGATATGTAGGTAGGTAGATAGATAGATAGAGTTAGGTTGGTAGGTAGATTGATAGATACAGATAGGTAGGTAGGTAGATAGATAGATACAGATAGGTAGGTAGGTAGATTGATAGAGATAGGTAGGTAGGTAGATAGATAGAGATAGGTATGTAGGTAGGTAGATAGATAGAGCTAGGTAGGTAGGTAGATAGATAGATACAGATAGGTAGGTAGGTAGATAGATAGATAGAGATAGGTAGGTAGGTAGATAGATAGATAGAGATAGGTAGGTAGGTAGATTGAGAGATAGAGATAGGTAGGTAGGTAGGTAGATAGATAGAGATAGGTAAGTAGGTAGATAGATAGATACAGATAGGTAGGTAGGTAGATATATAGATACAGATATGTAGGTAGGTAGATAGATAGATAGAGATAGGTAGGTAGGTAGATTGATAGATACAGATAGGTAGGTAGGTAGATAGATAGATAGAGATAGGTAGGTAGGTAGATAGATAGATAGAGATAGGTAGGTACGTAGATAGATAGATACAGATAGGTAGGTAGGTAGATAGATAGAAATAGGTAGGTAGGTAGGTAGGTAGATACAGATATGTAGGTAGGTAGATATATAGATACAGATATGCAGGTAGGTAGATAGATAGATAGAGATAGGTAGGGAGGTAGATTGATAGATACAGATAGGTAGGTAGGTAGATAGATAGATACAGATATGTAGGTAGGTAGATAGATAGATAGAGATAGGTAGGTAGGTAGATTGATAGATAGAGATAGGTAGATAGGTAGATAGATAGATAGATAGAGATAGGTAGGTAGGTAGATATATAGATACAGATATGTAGGTAGGTAGATAGATACAGATAGGTAGGTAGGTAGATTGATAGATACAGATAGGTAGGTAGGTAGATAGATAGATACAGATAGGTAGGTAGGTAGATTGATAGATAGAGATAGGTAGTTAGTAGATAGATAGATACAGATAGGTAGGTAGGTAGATAGATAGATACAGATTGGCAGGTAGGTAGATTGATAGATAGAGATAGGTAGGTAGGTAGGTAGATAGATAGAGATAGGTAGGTAGGTAGATTGATAGAGATAGGTAGGTAGGTAGGTAGATAGATAGAGATAGGTAGGTAGGTAGATTGATAGATACAGATAGGTAGGTAGGTAGATTGATAGATAGAGATAGGTAGGTAGGTAGATATATAGATACAGATAGGTAGGTAGGTAGATAGATAGAGATAGGTAGGTAGGTAGATATATAGATAGAGATAGGTAGGTAGGTAGATAGATAGATAGAGATAGGTAGGTAGGTAGATTGAGAGATAGAGATAGGTAGGTAGGTAGGTAGGTAGATAGATAGAGATAGGTAGGTTAGTAGATAGATAGATACAGATAGGTAGGTAGGTAGATATATAGATACAGATATGTAGGTAGGTAGATAGATAGATAGAGATGGGTAGGTAGGTAGATTGATAGATACAGATAGGTAGGTAGGTAGATAGATAGATACAGATAGGTAGGTAGGTAGGTTGATAGATAGAGATAGGTAGGTATGTAGATTGATAGATAGAGATAGGTAGGTAGGTAGATAGATAGATAGAGATAGGTAGGTAGGTAGATAGATAGAAAGAGATAGGTAGGTAGATAGATAAATACAGATAGGTGGGTAGGTAGATAGATAGATAGAGATAGGTAGGTAGGTAGATAGATAGATAGAGATAGGTAGGTAGGTAGATTGAGAGATAGAGATAGGTAGGTAGGTAGATAGATATAAATAGGTAGGTAGGTAGATAGATAAATACAGATAGGTAGGTAGATAGATAGATAGAGATAGGTAGGTAGGTAGTTTGATAGATACAGATAGGTAGGTAGGTAGGTAGATAGATACAGATATTTAGGTAGGTAGGTAGATAGATAGAGATAGGTAGGTAGGTAGATTGATAGATAGAGATAGGTAGGTAGGTAGATAGATAGAGATAGGTAGGTAGGTAGATAGATAGATAGAGATAGGTAGGTAGGTAGATTGATAGATAGAGATAGGTAGGTAGGTAGATAGATAGATACAGATAGGTAGGTAGGTAGATAGATAGATAGAGATAGGTAAGTAGGTAGGTAGATAGATAGAGATAGGTAGGTAGGTAGATAGATACAAATAGGTAGGTAGGTAGATAGATAAATACAGATAGGTAGGGAGATAGATAGATAGAGATAGGTAGGTAGGTAGTTTAATAGATACAGATAGGTAGGTAGGTAGATAGATAGATACAGATATGTAGGTAGGTAGATAGATAGATAGAGTTAGGTTGGTAGGTAGATTGATAGATACAGATAGGTAGGTAGGTAGATAGATAGATACAGATAGGTAGGTAGGTAGATTGATAGAGATAGGTAGGTAGGTAGATAGATAGAGATAGGTATGTAGGTAGGTAGATAGATAGAGCTAGGTAGGTAGGTAGATAGATAGATACAGATAGGTAGGTAGGTAGATAGATAGATAGAGATAGGTAGGTAGGTAGATAGATAGATAGAGATAGGTAGGTAGGTAGATTGAGAGATAGAGATAGGTAGGTAGGTAGGTAGATAGATAGAGATAGGTAAGTAGGTAGATAGATAGATACAGATAGGTAGGTAGGTAGATATATAGATACAGATATGTAGGTAGGTAGATAGATAGATAGAGATAGGTAGGTAGGTAGATTGATAGATACAGATAGGTAGGTAGGTAGATAGATAGATAGAGATAGGTAGGTAGGTAGATAGATAGATAGAGATAGGTAGGTACGTAGATAGATAGATACAGATAGGTAGGTAGGTAGATAGATAGAAATAGGTAGGTAGGTAGGTAGGTAGGTAGATACAGATATGTAGGTAGGTAGATATATAGATACAGATATGCAGGTAGGTAGATAGATAGATAGAGATAGGTAGGGAGGTAGATTGATAGATACAGATAGGTAGGTAGGTAGATAGATAGATACAGATATGTAGGTAGGTAGATAGATAGATAGAGATAGGTAGGTAGGTAGATTGATAGATAGAGATAGGTAGATAGGTAGATAGATAGATAGATAGAGATAGGTAGGTAGGTAGATATATAGATACAGATATGTAGGTAGGTAGATAGATACAGATAGGTAGGTAGGTAGATTGATAGATACAGATAGGTAGGTAGGTAGATAGATAGATACAGATAGGTAGGTAGGTAGATTGATAGATAGAGATAGGTAGTTAGTAGATAGATAGATACAGATAGGTAGGTAGGTAGATAGATAGATACAGATTGGCAGGTAGGTAGATTGATAGATAGAGATAGGTAGGTAGGTAGGTAGATAGATAGAGATAGGTAGGTAGGTAGATTGATAGAGATAGGTAGGTAGGTAGGTAGATAGATAGAGATAGGTAGGTAGGTAGATTGATAGATACAGATAGGTAGGTAGGTAGATTGATAGATAGAGATAGGTAGGTAGGTAGATATATAGATACAGATAGGTAGGTAGGTAGATAGATAGAGATAGGTAGGTAGGTAGATATATAGATAGAGATAGGTAGGTAGGTAGATAGATAGATAGAGATAGGTAGGTAGGTAGATTGAGAGATAGAGATAGGTAGGTAGGTAGGTAGGTAGATAGATAGAGATAGGTATTTAGGTAGATAGATAGATACAGATAGGTAGGTAGGTAGATATATAGATACAGATATGTAGGTAGGTAGATAGATAGATAGAGATAGGTAGGTAGGTAGATTGATAGATAGAGATAGGTAGATAGGTAGATAGATAGATAGAGATAGGTAGGTAGGTAGATATATAGATACAGATATGTAGGTAGGTAGATAGATACAGATAGGTAGGTAGGTAGATTGATAGATACAGATAGGTAGGTAGGTAGATAGATAGATACAGATAGGTAGGTAGGTAGATTGATAGATAGAGATAGGTAGTTAGTAGATAGATAGATACAGATAGGTAGGTAGGTAGATAGATAGATACAGATTGGCAGGTAGGTAGATTGATAGATAGAGATAGGTAGGTAGGTAGGCAGATAGATAGAGATAGGTAGGTAGGTAGATTGATAGAGATAGGTAGGTAGGTAGGTAGGTAGATAGATAGAGATAGGTAGGTAGGTAGATTGATAGATACAGATAGGTAGGTAGGTAGATTGATAGATAGAGATAGGTAGGTAGGTAGATATATAGATACAGATAGGTAGGTAGGTAGATAGATAGAGATAGGTAGGTAGGTAGATATATAGATAGAGATAGGTAGGTAGGTAGATAGATAGATAGAGATAGGTAGGTAGGTAGATTGAGAGATAGAGATAGGTAGGTAGGTAGGTAGGTAGATAGATAGAGATAGGTAGGTTAGTAGATAGATAGATACAGATAGGTAGGTAGGTAGATATATAGATACAGATATGTAGGTAGGTAGATAGATAGATAGAGATGGGTAGGTAGGTAGATTGATAGATACAGATAGGTAGGTAGGTAGATAGATAGATACAGATAGGTAGGTAGGTAGGTTGATAGATAGAGATAGGTAGGTAGGTAGATAGATAGATAGAGATAGGTAGGTAGGTAGATAGATAGAAAGAGATAGGTAGGTAGATAGATAAATACAGATAGGTGGGTAGGTAGATAGATAGATAGAGATAGGTAGGTAGGTAGATAGATAGAGATAGGTAGGTAGGTAGATTGATAGAGATAGATAGGTAGGTAGGTAGATAGATAGAGATAGGTAGGTAGGTAGATAGATAGATAGAGATAGGTAGGTAGGTAGATTGATAGATAGAGATAGGTAGGTAGGTAGATAGATAGATACAAATAGGTAGGTAGGTAGATAGATAGATAGAGATAGGTAGGTAGGTAGGTAGATAGATAGAGATAGGTAGGTAGGTAGATAGATATAGATAGGTAGGTAGGTAGATAGATAAATACAGATAGGTAGGTAGATAGATAGATAGAGATAGGTAGGTAGGTAGTTTGATAGATACAGATAGGTAGGTAGGTAGATAGATAGATACATATATGTAGGTAGGTAGATAGATAGAGATAGGTTGGTAGGTAGATTGATAGATACAGATAGGTAGGTAGGTAGATAGATAGATACAGATAGGTAGGTAGGTAGATTGATAGAGATAGGTAGGTAGGTAGATAGATAGAGATAGGTAGGTAGGTAGATAAATAGAAAGAAATAGGTAGGTAGATAGATAAATACAGATAGGTGGGTAGGTAGATAGATAGATAGAGATAGGTAGGTAGGTAGATAGATAGAGATAGGTAGGTAGGTAGATTGATAGAGATAGGTAGGTAGGTAGGTAGATAGATAGATACAGATAGGTAGGTAGGTAGATAGATAGATAGAGATAGGTAGGTAGGTAGGTAGATAGATAGAGATAGGTAGGTAGGTAGATAGATAGATAGAGATAGGTAGGTAGGTAGATAGATAGAAAGAGATATGTAGGTAGATAGATAAATACAGATAGGTGGGTAGGTAGATAGATAGATAGAGACAGGTAGGTAGGTAGATAGATAGAGATAGGTAGGTAGGTAGATTGATAGAGATAGGTAGGTAGGTAGATAGATAGATAGAGATAGGTAGGTAGGTAGATTGATAGATAGAGATAGGTAGGTAGGTAGATAGATAGATACAGATAGGTAGGTAGGTAGATAGATAGATAGAGATAGGTAGGTAGGTAGGTAGATAGATAGAGATAGGTAGGTAGGTAGATAGATACAGATAGGTAGGTAGGTAGGTAGATAGATAAATACAGATAGGTAGGTAGATAGATAGATAGAGATAGGTAGGTAGGTAGTTTGATAGATACAGATAGGTAGGTAGGTAGATTGATAGATAGAGATAGGTAGGTAGGTAGATTGATAGATACAGATAGGTAGGTAGGTAGATTGATAGATACAGATAGGTAGGTAGGTAGATTGATAGATAGAGATAGGTAGATAGGTAGATAGATAGATACAGATAGGTAGGTAGGTAGATATATAGATACAGATATGTAGGTAGGTAGATAGATAGATAGAGATAGGTAGGTAGGTAGATAGATAGATAGATAGAGATAGGTAGGTAGGTAGATAGATAGAAAGAGATATGTAGGTAGATAGATAAATACAGATAGGTGGGTAGGTAGATAGATAGATAGAGACAGGTAGGTAGGTAGATAGATAGAGATAGGTAGGTAGGTAGATTGATAGAGATAGGTAGGTAGGTAGGTAGGTAGATAGATAGAGATAGGTAGGTAGGTAGATAGATAGATAGATAGATAGAGATAGGTAGGTAGGTAGATAGATAGATAGAGATAGGTAGGTAGGTAGATTGATAGATAGAGATAGGTAGGTAGGTAGATAGATAGATACAGATAGGTAGGTAGGTAGATAGATAGATAGAGATAGGTAGGTAGGTAGGTAGATAGATAGAGATAGGTAGGTAGGTAGATAGATACAGATAGGTAGGTAGGTAGATAGATATATACAGATAGGTAGGTAGATAGATAGATAGAGATAGGTAGGTAGGTAGTTTGATAGATACAGATAGGTAGGTAGGTAGATAGATAGATACAGATAGGTAGGTAGGTAGATTGATAGATAGAGATAGGTAGGTAGGTAGATTGATAGATACAGATAGGTAGGTAGGTAGATTGATAGATAGAGATAGGTAGGTAGGTAGATTGATAGATAGAGATAGGTAGATAGGTAGATAGATAGATACAGATAGGTAGGTAGGTAGATATATAGATACAGATATGTAGGTAGGTAGATAGATAGATAGAGATAGGTAGTTAGGTAGATAGATAGATAGAGATAGGTAGGTAGGTAGATAGATAGAAAGAGATATGTAGGTAGATAGATAAATACAGATAGGTGGGTAGGTAGATAGATAGATAGAGACAGGTAGGTAGGTAGATAGATAGAGATAGGTAGGTAGGTAGATTGATAGAGATAGGTAGGTAGGTAGGTAGATAGATAGATAGAGATAGGTAGGTAGGTAGATAGATAGATAGATAGATAGAGATAGGTAGGTAGGTAGATAGATAGATAGAGATAGGTAGGTAGGTAGATTGATAGATAGAGATAGGTAGGTAGGTAGATAGATAGATACAGATAGGTAGGTAGGTAGATTGATAGATAGAGATAGGTAGGTAGGTAGATAGATAGATACAGATAGG
This sequence comes from Crotalus helleri, assembly GCA_024509115.1. Classification (NCBI taxonomy): domain Eukaryota; kingdom Metazoa; phylum Chordata; class Lepidosauria; order Squamata; family Viperidae; genus Crotalus; species Crotalus helleri. The sequence continues at coordinate 166,375 of JAKSXO010000197.1, read as the reverse complement.
TAGGTAGGTAGATAGATAGATAGAGATAGGTAGGTAGGTAGATAGATAGAGATAGGTAGGTAGGTAGATAGATACAGATAGGTAGGTAGGTAGATTGATAGATAGAGATAGGTAAGGTAGATAGATAGATACAGATAGGTAGGTAGGTAGATAGATAGATACAGATAGGTAGGTAGGTAGGTTGATAGATAGAGATAGGTAGGTAGGTAGATTGATAGATAGAGATAGGTAGGTAGGTAGATAGATAGATAGAGATAGGTAGGTAGGTAGATAGATAGAAAGAGATAGGTAGGTAGATAGATAAATACAGATAGGTGGGTAGGTAGATAGATAGATAGAGATAGGTAGGTAGGTAGATAGATAGAGATAGGTAGGTAGGTAGATTGATAGAGATAGGTAGGTAGGTAGGTAGGTAGATAGATAGATAGAGATAGGTAGGTAGGTAGATAGATAGAGATAGGTAGGTAGGTAGATAGATAGATAGAGATAGGTAGGTAGGTAGATTGATAGATAGAGATAGGTAGGTAGGTAGATAGATAGATACAAATAGGTAGGTAGGTAGATAGATAGATAGAGATAGGTAGGTAGGTAGGTAGATAGATAGAGATAGGTAGGTAGGTAGATAGATATAGATAGGTAGGTAGGTAGATAGATAAATACAGATAGGTAGGTAGATAGATAGATAGAGATAGGTAGGTAGGTAGTTTGAAAGATACAGATAGGTAGGTAGGTAGATAGATAGATACAGATATGTAGGTAGGTAGATAGATAGAGATAGGTTGGTAGGTAGATTGATAGATACAGATAGGTAGGTAGGTAGATAGATAGATACAGATAGGTAGGTAGGTAGATTGATAGAGATAGGTAGGTAGGTAGATAGATAGAGATAGGTAGGTAGGTAGATAAATAGAAAGAAATAGGTAGGTAGATAGATAAATACAGATAGGTGGGTAGGTAGATAGATAGATAGAGATAGGTAGGTAGGTAGATAGATAGAGATAGGTAGGTAGGTAGATTGATAGAGATAGGTAGGTAGGTAGGTAGATAGATAGATACAGATAGGTAGGTAGGTAGATAGATAGATAGAGATAGGTAGGTAGGTAGGTAGATAGATAGAGATAGGTAGGTAGGTAGGTAGATAGAGATAGGTAGGTAGGTAGATAGATAAATACAGATAGGTAGGTAGATAGATAGATAGAGATAGGTAGGTAGGTAGTTTGATAGATACAGATAGGTAGGTAGGTAGATAGATAGATACAGATTGGTAGGTAGGTAGATTGATAGATAGAGATAGGTAGGTAGGTAGATTGATAGATACAGATAGGTAGGTAGGTAGATTGATAGATAGAGATAGGTAGGTAGGTAGATTGATAGATAGAGATAGGTAGATAGGTAGATAGATAGATACAGATAGGTAGGTAGGTAGATATATAGATACAGATATGTAGGTAGGTAGATAGATAGATAGAGATAGGTAGGTAGGTAGATAGATAGATAGAGATAGGTAGGTAGGTAGATAGATAGAAAGAGATATGTAGGTAGATAGATAAATACAGATAGGTGGGTAGGTAGATAGATAGATAGAGACAGGTAGGTAGGTAGATAGATAGAGATAGGTAGGTAGGTAGATTGATAGAGATAGGTAGGTAGGTAGGTAGATAGATAGATAGAGATAGGTAGGTAGGTAGATAGATAGATACAGATAGGTAGGTAGGTAGATAGATAGAGATAGGTAGGTAGGTAGGTAGGTAGGTAGGTAGATAGATAGAGATAGGTAGGTAGGTAGATAGATACAGATAGGTAGGTAGGTAGATAGATATATACAGATAGGTAGGTAGATAGATAGATAGAGATAGGTAGGTAGGTAGTTTGATAGATACAGATAGGTAGGTAGGTAGATAGATAGATACAGATAGGTAGGTAGGTAGATTGATAGATAGAGATAGGTAGGTAGGTAGATTGATAGATACAGATAGGTAGGTAGGTAGATTGATAGATAGAGATAGGTAGGTAGGTAGATTGATAGATAGAGATAGGTAGATAGGTAGATAGATAGATACAGATAGGTAGGTAGGTAGATATATAGATACAGATATGTAGGTAGGTAGATAGATAGATAGAGATAGGTAGGTAGGTAGATAGATAGATAGAGATAGGTAGGTAGGTAGATAGATAGAAAGAGATATGTAGGTAGATAGATAAATACAGATAGGTGGGTAGGTAGATAGATAGATAGAGACAGGTAGGTAGGTAGATAGATAGAGATAGGTAGGTAGGTAGATTGATAGAGATAGGTAGGTAGGTAGGTAGGTAGATAGATAGATAGAGATAGGTAGGTAGGTAGATAGATAGATAGATAGATAGAGATAGGTAGGTAGGTAGATAGATAGATAGAGATAGGTAGGTAGGTAGATTGATAGATAGAGATAGGTAGGTAGGTAGATAGATAGATACAGATAGGTAGGTAGGTAGATTGATAGATAGAGATAGGTAGGTAGGTAGATAGATAGATACAGATAGGTAGGTAGGTAGATAGATAGATAGATAGAGATAGGTAGGTAGGTAGATAGATAGAGATAGGTAGGTAGGTAGGTAGATACAGATAGGTAGGTAGGTAGATTGATAGATAGAGATAGGTAAGGTAGATAGATAGATACAGATAGGTAGGTAGGTAGATAGATAGATACAGATAAGTAGGTAGGTAGATTGATAGATAGAGATAGGTAGGTAGGTAGGTAGATAGATAGAGATAGGTAGGTAGGTAGATTGATAGAGATAGGTAGGTAGGTAGATAGATAGATAGAGATAGGTAGGTAGGTAGATTGATAGATAGAGATAGGTAGGTAGGTAGATAGATAGAGATAGGTAGGTAGGTAGATAGATACAGATAGGTAGGTAGGTAGATAGATAAATACAGATAGGTAGGTAGATAGATAGATAGAGATAGGTAGGTAGGTAGTTTGATAGATACAGATAGGTAGGTAGGTAGATAGATAGATACAGATATGTAGGTAGGTAGATAGATAGATAGAGATAGGTTGGTAGGTAGATAGATAGATACAGATAGGTAGGTAGGTAGATTGATAGAGACAGGTAGGTAGGTAGATAGATAGAGATAGGTAGGTAGGTAGGTAGATAGATAGAGATAGGTAGGTAGGTAGATTGAGAGATAGAGATAGGTAGGTAGGTAGGTAGATAGATAGAGATAGGTAGGTAGGTAGATAGATAGATACAGATAGGTAGGTAGGTAGATATATAGATACAGATATGTAGGTAGGTAGATAGATAGAGATAGGTAGGTAGGTAGATTGATAGATACAGATAGGTAGGTAGGTAGATTGATAGATAGAGATAGGTAGGTAGGTAGGTAGATAGAGATAGGTAGGTAGGTAGATTGATAGAGATAGGTAGGTAGGTAGGTAGATAGATAGAGATAGGTAGGTAGGTAGATTGATAGATACAGATAGGTAGGTAGGTAGATTGATAGATAGAGATAGGTAGGTAGGTAGATATATAGATACAGATATGTAGGTAGGTAGATAGATAGAGATAGGTAGGTAGGTAGATAGATAGATAGAGATAGGTAGGTAGGTAGATATATAGATACAGATAGGTAGGTAGGTAGGTAGGTAGGTAGATAGATAGATAGAGATAGGTAGGTAGGTAGATTGAGAGATAGAGATAGGTAGGTAGGTAGGTAGATAGATAGAGATAGGTAGGTAGGTAGATAGATAGATACAGATAGGTAGGTAGGTAGATATATAGATACAGATATGTAGGTAGGTAGATAGATAGATAGAGATAGGTAGGTAGGTAGATTGATAGATACAGATAGGTAGGTAGGTAGATAGATAGAGATAGCTAGGTAGGTAGATTGAGAGATAGAGATAGGTAGGTAGGTAGGTAGATAGATAGAGATAGGTAGGTAGGTAGATAGATAGATACAGATAGGTAGGTAGGTAGATATATAGATACAGATATGTAGGTAGATAGATAGATAGAGATAGGTAGGTAGGTAGATAGATAGAAAGAGATATGTAGGTAGATAGATAAATACAGATAGGTGGGTAGGTAGATAGATAGATAGAGACAGGTAGGTAGGTAGATAGATAGAGATAGGTAGGTAGGTAGATTGATAGAGATAGGTAGGTAGGTAGGTAGGTAGATAGATAGAGATAGTTAGGTAGATAGATAGATAGATAGATAGATAGATAGATAGAGATAGGTAGGTAGGTAGATAGATAGATAGAGATAGGTAGGTAGGTAGATTGATAGATAGAGATAGGTAGGTAGGTAGATAGATAGATAGAGATAGGTAGGTAGGTAGATATATAGATACAGATAGGTAGGTAGGTAGATAGATAGATAGAGATAGGTAGGTAGGTAGATTGAGAGATAGAGATAGGTAGGTAGGTAGGTAGATAGATAGAGATAGGTAGGTAGATAGATAGATAGATAGATAGAGATAGGTAGGTAGGTAGATAGATAGATAGATAGAGATAGGTAGGTAGGTAGATTGATAGATAGAGATAGGTAGGTAGGTAGATAGATAGATAGAGATAGGTAGGTAGGTAGATAGATAGATACAGATAGGTAGGTAGGTAGATATATAGATACAGATATGTAGGTAGGTAGATAGATAGATAGAGATAGGTAGGTAGGTAGATTGATAGATACAGATAGGTAGGTAGGTAGATAGATAGATACAGATAGGTAGGTAAGTAGATTGATAGATAGAGAAAGGTAGGTAGGTAGATTGATAGAGATAGGTAGATAGGTAGATAGATAGATACAGATAGGTAGGTAGGTAGATAGATAGATAGAGATAGGTAGGTAGGTAGATAGATAGATAGAGATAGGTAGGTAGGTAGATAGATAGAAAGAGATAGGTAGGTAGATAGATAAATACAGATAGGTGGGTAGGTAGATAGATAGATAGATAGAGATAGGTAGGTAGGTAGATAGATAGAGATAGGTAGGTAGGTAGATTGATAGAGATACGTAGGTAGGTAGGTAGATAGATAGATAGAGATAGGTAGGTAGGTAGATAGATAGATAGAGATAGGTAGGTAGGTAGATTGATAGATAAAGATAGGTAGGTAGGTAGATAGATAGATACAGATAGTTAGGTAGGTAGATAGATAGATAGAGATAGGTAGGTAGGTAGATAGATAGAGATAGGTAGGTAGGTAGATAGATACAGATAGGTAGGTAGGTAGATAGATAAATACAGATAGGTAGGTAGATAGATAGATAGAGATAGGTAGGTAGGTAGTTTGATAGATACAGATAGGTAGGTAGGTAGATAGATAGATACAGATATGTAGGTAGGTAGATAGATAGATAGAGATAGGTTGGTAGGTAGATAGATAGATACAGATAGGTAGGTAGGTAGATTGATAGAGACAGGTAGGTAGGTAGATAGATAGAGATAGGTAGGTAGGTAGGTAGATAGATAGAGATAGGTAGGTAGGTAGATTGAGAGATAGAGATAGGTAGGTAGGTAGGTAGATAGATAGAGATAGGTAGGTAGGTAGATAGATAGATACAGATAGGTAGCTAGGTAGATATATAGATACAGATATGTAGGTAGGTAGATAGATAGAGATAGGTAGGTAGGTAGATTGATAGATACAGATAGGTAGGTAGGTAGGTAGATAGATACAGATAGGTAGGTAGGTAGATTGATAGAGATAGGTAGGTAGGTAGATAGATAGAGATAGGTAGGTAGGTAGGTAGATAGATAGAGATAGGTAGGTAGGTAGATAGATAGATACAGATAGGTAGGTAGGTAGATATATAGATACAGATAGGTAGGTAGGTAGATTGATAGAGATAGGTAGGTAGGTAGATAGATAGAGATAGGTAGGTAGGTAGATAGATAGAGATAGGTAGGTAGGTAGATAGATAGATACAGATAGGTAGGTAGGTAGATATATAGATACAGATAGGTAGGTAGGTAGATAGATAGAGATAGGTAGGTAGGTAGATTGAGAGATAGAGATAGGTAGGTAGGTAGATAGATAGATAGAGATAGGTAGGTAGGTAGATAGACAGATACAGATAGGTAGGTAGGTAGATATATAGATACAGATATGTAGGTAGGTAGATAGATAGATAGAGATAGGTAGGTAGGTAGATTGATAGATACAGATAGGTAGGTAGGTAGATAGATAGATACAGATAGGTAGGTAGGTAGATAGATAGATAGAGATAGGTAGGTACGTAGATAGATAGATACAGATAGGTAGGTAGGTAGATAGATAGATAGAGGTAGGTAGGTAGGTAGGTAGGTAGATAGAGATAGGTAGGTACGTAGGTAGATAGATACAGATAGGTAGGTAGGTAGATAGATAAATACAGATAGGTATGTAGGTAGGTAGATAGATAGAGATAGGTAGGTAGGTAGATAGATAGATACAGATAGGTAGGTAGGTAGATAGATAGATAGAGATAGGTAGGTAGGTAGATATATAGATACAGATATGTAGGTAGGTAGATAGATAGATAGAGATAGGTAGGTAGGTAGATTGATAGATACAGATAGGTAGGTAGGTAGATAGATAGATACAGATAGGTAGGTAGGTAGATTGATAGATAGAGACAGGTAGTTAGGTAGATAGATAGATACAGATAGGTAGGTAGGTAGATAGATAGATACAGATAGTTAGGTAGGTAGATTGATAGATAGAGATAGGTAGGTAGGTAGGTAGATAGATAGAGATAGGTAGGTAGGTAGATTGATAGAGATAGGTAGGTAGGTAGGTAGATAGATAGAGATAGGTAGGTAGGTAGATTGATAGATACAGATAGGTAGGTAGGTAGATTGATAGATAGAAATAGGTAGGTAGATAGATATATAGATACAGATATGTAGGTAGGTAGATTGATAGATAGAGATAGGTAGGTAGGTAGGTAGATAGAGAGAGATAGGTAGGTAGATAGATAGAAAGAGATAGGTAGGTAGATAGATAAATACAGATAGGTGGGTAGGTAGATAGATAGATAGAGATAGGTAGGTAGGTAGATAGATAGAGATAGGTAGGTAGGTAGATTGATAGAGATAGGTAGGTAGGTAGGTAGATAGATAGATAGAGATAGGTAGGTACGTAGATAGATAGAAAGAGATAGGTAGGTAGGTAGGTAGATAGATAGATAGAGATAGGTAGGTAGGTAGATTGATAGATAGAGATAGGTAGGTAGGTAGATAGATAGATACAGATAGGTAGGTAGGTAGATAGATAGATAGAGATAGGTAGGTAGGTAGATAGATAGAGATAGGTAGGTAGGTAGATAGATACAGATAGGTAGGTAGGTAGATTGATAGATAGAGATAGGTGAGGTAGATAGATAGATACAGATAGGTAGGTAGGTAGATAGATAGATACAGATAAGTAGGTAGGTAGATTGATAGATAGAGATAGGTAGGTAGGTAGGTAGGTAGATAGATAGAGATAGGTAGGTAGGTAGATTGATAGAGATAGGTAGGTAGGTAGGTAGATAGATAGAGATAGGTAGGTAGATTGATAGATACAGATGGGTAGGTAGGTAGATTGATAGATAGAGATAGGTAGGTAGGTAGATATATAGATACAGATATGTAGGTAGGTAGATAGATAGATAGAGATAGGTAGGTAGGTAGTTTGATAGATACAGATAGGTAGGTAGGTAGATAGATACAGATATGTAGGTAGGTAGATAGATAGATAGAGAGGTTGGTAGGTAGATTGATAGATACAGATAGGTAGGTAGGTAGATAGATAGATACAGATAGGTAGGTAGGTAGATTGATAGAGATAGGTAGGTAGGTAGATAGATAGAGATAGGTAGGTAGGTAGGTAGGTAGAGAGATAGAGATAGGTAGGTAGGTAGATAGATAGATAGAGATAGGTAGGTCGGTAGATTGAGAGATAGAGATAGGTAGGTAGGTAGGTAGATAAATACAGATAGGTAGGTAGGTAGATAGATAGAGATAGGTAGGTAGGTAGATAGATATAAATAGGTAGGTAGGTAGATAGATAAATACAGATAGGTAGGTAGATAGATAGATAGAGATAGGTAGGTAGGTAGTTTGATAGATACAGATAGGTAGGTAGGTAGGTAGATAGATACAGATATTTAGGTAGGTAGATAGATAGATAGAGATAGGTAGGTAGGTAGATAGATAGATAGAGATAGGTAGGTAGGTAGATTGATAGATAGAGATAGGTAGGTAGGTAGATAGATAGAGATAGGTAGGTAGGTAGATAGATAGATAGAGATAGGTAGGTAGGTAGATTGATAGATAGAGATAGGTAGGTAGGTAGATAGATAGATACAGATAGGTAGGTAGGTAGATAGATAGATAGAGATAGGTAGGTAGGTAGGTAGATAGATAGAGATAGGTAGGTAGGTAGATAGATACAAATAGGTAGGTAGGTAGATAGATAAATACAGATAGGTAGGGAGATAGATAGATAGAGATAGGTAGGTAGGTAGTTTAATAGATACAGATAGGTAGGTAGGTAGATAGATAGATAGAGTTAGGTTGGTAGGTAGATTGATAGATACAGATAGGTAGGTAGGTAGATAGATAGATACAGATAGGTAGGTAGGTAGATTGTTAGAGATAGGTAGGTAGGTAGATAGATAGAGATAGGTAGGTAGGTAGGTAGATAGATAGAGCTAGGTAGGTAGGTAGATAGATAGATACAGATAGGTAGGTAGGTAGATAGATAGATAGAGATAGGTAGGTAGGTAGATAGATAGATAGAGATAGGTAGGTAGGTAGATTGAGAGATAGAGATAGGTAGGTAGGTAGGTAGATAGATAGAGATAGGTAAGTAGGTAGATAGATAGATACAGATAGGTAGGTAGGTAGGTAGGTAGATATATAGATACAGATATGTAGGTAGGTAGATAGATAGATAGAGATAGGTAGGTAGGTAGATTGATAGATACAGATAGGTAGGTAGGTAGATAGATAGATAGAGATAGGTAGGTAGGTAGATAGATAGATAGAGATAGGTAGGTACGTAGATAGATAGATACAGATAGGTAGGTAGGTAGATAGATAGAAATAGGTAGGTAGGTAGGTAGGTAGGTAGATACAGATATGTAGGTAGGTAGATATATAGATACAGATATGCAGGTAGGTAGATAGATAGATAGAGATAGGTAGGGAGGTAGATTGATAGATACAGATAGGTAGGTAGGTAGATAGATAGATACAGATATGTAGGTAGGTAGATAGATAGATAGAGATAGGTAGGTAGGTAGATTGATAGATAGAGATAGGTAGATAGATAGATAGAGATAGGTAGGTAGGTAGATATATAGATACAGATATGTAGGTAGGTAGATAGATACAGATAGGTAGGTAGGTAGATTGATAGATACAGATAGGTAGGTAGGTAGATAGATAGATACAGATAGGTAGGTAGGTAGATTGATAGATAGAGATAGGTAGTTAGTAGATAGATAGATACAGATAGGTAGGTAGGTAGATAGATAGATACAGATTGGCAGGTAGGTAGATTGATAGATAGAGATAGGTAGGTAGGTAGGTAGATAGATAGAGATAGGTAGGTAGGTAGATTGATATAGGTAGGTAGGTAGGTAGATAGATAGAGATAGGTAGGTAGGTAGATTGATAGATACAGATAGGTAGGTAGGTAGATTGATAGATAGAGATAGGTAGGTAGGTAGATATATAGATACAGATAGGTAGGTAGGTAGATAGATAGAGATAGGTAGGTAGGTAGATATATAGATAGAGATAGGTAGGTAGGTAGATAGATAGATAGAGATAGGTAGGTAGGTAGATTGAGAGATAGAGATAGGTAGGTAGGTAGGTAGGTAGATAGATAGACATAGGTAGGTAGGTAGATAGATAGATACAGATAGGTAGGTAGGTAGATATATAGATACAGATATGTAGGTAGGTAGATAGATAGATAGAGATAGGTAGGTAGGTAGATTGATAGATAGAGATAGGTAGATAGGTAGATAGATAGATAGAGATAGGTAGGTAGGTAGATATATAGATACAGATATGTAGGTAGGTAGATAGATACAGATAGGTAGGTAGGTAGATTGATAGATACAGATAGGTAGGTATTTAGATAGATAGATACAGATAGGTAGGTAGGTAGATTGATAGATAGAGATAGGTAGTTAGTAGATAGATAGATACAGATAGGTAGGTAGGTAGATAGATAGATACAGATTGGCAGGTAGGTAGATTGATAGATAGAGATAGGTAGGTAGGTAGGCAGATAGATAGAGATAGGTAGGTAGGTAGATTGATAGAGATAGGTAGGTAGGTAGGTAGATAGATAGAGATAGGTAGGTAGGTAGATTGATAGATACAGATAGGTAGGTAGGTAGATTGATAGATAGAGATAGGTAGGTAGGTAGATATATAGATACAGATAGGTAGGTAGGTAGATAGATAGAGATAGGTAGGTAGGTAGATATATAGATAGAGATAGGTAGGTAGGTAGATAGATAGATAGAGATAGGTAGGTAGGTAGATTGAGAGATAGAGATAGGTAGGTAGGTAGGTAGATAGATAGAGATAGGTAGGTTAGTAGATAGATAGATACAGATAGGTAGGTAGGTAGATATATAGATACAGATATGTAGGTAGGTAGATAGATAGATAGAGATAGGTAGGTAGGTAGATTGATAGATACAGATAGGTAGGTAGGTAGATAGATAGATACAGATAGGTAGGTAGGTAGGTTGATAGATACAGATAGGTAGGTAGGTAGATTGATAGATAGAGATAGGTAGGTAGGTAGATAGATAGATAGAGATAGGTAGGTAGGTAGATAGATAGAAAGAGATAGGTAGGTAGATAGATAAATACAGATAGGTGGGTAGGTAGATAGATAGATAGAGATAGGTAGGTAGGTAGATAGATAGAGATAGGTAGGTAGGTAGATTGATAGAGATAGGTAGGTAGGTAGGTAGATAGATAGATAGAGATAGGTAGGTAGGTAGATAGATAGAGATAGGTAGGTAGGTAGATAGATAGATAGAGATAGGTAGGTAGGTAGATAGATAGATACAAATAGGTAGGTAGGTAGATAGATAGATAGAGATAGGTAGGTAGGTAGGTAGATAGATAGAGATAGGTAGGTAGGTAGATAGATATAGATAGGTAGGTAGGTAGATAGATAAATACAGATAGGTAGGTAGATAGATAGATAGAGATAGGTAGGTAGGTAGTTTGATAGATACAGATAGGTAGGTAGGTAGATAGATAGATACAGATATGTAGGTAGGTAGATAGATAGAGATAGGTTGGTAGGTAGATTGATAGATACAGATAGGTAGGTAGGTAGATAGATAGATACAGATAGGTAGGTAGGTAGATTGATAGAGATAGGTAGGTAGGTAGATAGATAGAGATAGGTAGGTAGGTAGATAAATAGAAAGAAATAGGTAGGTAGATAGATAAATACAGATAGGTGGGTAGGTAGATAGATAGATAGAGATAGGTAGGTAGGTAGATAGATAGAGATAGGTAGGTAGGTAGATTGATAGAGATAGGTAGGTAGGTAGGTAGATAGATAGATACAGATAGGTAGGTAGGTAGATAGATAGATAGAGATAGGTAGGTAGGTAGGTAGATAGATAGAGATAGGTAGGTAGGTAGGTAGATACAGATAGGTAGGTAGGTAGATAGATAAATACAGATAGGTAGGTAGATAGATAGATAGAGATAGGTAGGTAGGTAGTTTGATAGATACAGATAGGTAGGTAGGTAGATAGATAGATACAGATAGGTAGGTAGGTAGATTGATAGATAGTGATAGGTAGGTAGGTAGATTGATAGATACAGATAGGTAGGTAGGTAGATTGATAGATAGAGATAGGTAGGTAGGTAGATTGATAGATAGAGATAGGTAGATAGGTAGATAGATAGATACAGATAGGTAGGTAGGTAGATATATAGATACAGATATGTAGGTAGGTAGATAGATAGATAGAGATAGGTAGGTAGGTAGATAGATAGATAGAGATAGGTAGGTAGGTAGATAGATAGAAAGAGATATGTAGGTAGATAGATAAATACAGATAGGTGGGTAGGTAGATAGATAGATAGAGACAGGTAGGTAGGTAGATAGATAGAGATAGGTAGGTAGGTAGATTGATAGAGATAGGTAGGTAGGTAGATAGATAGATAGAGATAGGTAGGTAGGTAGATTGATAGATAGAGATAGGTAGGTAGGTAGATAGATAGATACAGATAGGTAGGTAGGTAGATAGATAGATAGAGATAGGTAGGTAGGTAGGTAGATAGATAGAGATAGGTAGGTAGGTAGATAGATACAGATAGGTAGGTAGGTAGATAGATAAATACAGATAGGTAGGTAGATAGATAGATAGAGATAGGTAGGTAGGTAGTTTGATAGATACAGATAGGTAGGTAGGTAGATAGATAGATACAGATAGGTAGGTAGGTAGATTGATAGATAGAGATAGGTAGGTAGGTAGATTGATAGATACAGATAGGTAGGTAGGTAGATTGATAGATACAGATAGGTAGGTAGGTAGATTGATAGATAGAGATAGGTAGATAGGTAGATAGATAGATACAGATAGGTAGGTAGGTAGATATATAGATACAGATATGTAGGTAGGTAGATAGATAGATAGAGATAGGTAGGTAGGTAGATAGATAGATAGAGATAGGTAGGTAGGTAGATAGATAGAAAGAGATATGTAGGTAGATAGATAAATACAGATAGGTGGGTAGGTAGATAGATAGATAGAGACAGGTAGGTAGGTAGATAGATAGAGATAGGTAGGTAGGTAGATTGATAGAGATAGGTAGGTAGGTAGGTAGATAGATAGATAGAGATAGGTAGGTAGGTAGATAGATAGATAGATAGAGATAGGTAGGTAGGTAGATAGATAGATAGAGATAGGTAGGTAGGTAGATAGATAGATAGAGATAGGTAGGTAGGTAGGTAGATAGATAGAGATAGGTAGGTAGGTAGATAGATACAGATAGGTAGGTAGGTTGATAGATATATACAGATAGGTAGGTAGATAGATAGATAGAGATAGGTAGGTAGGTAGTTTGATAGATACAGATAGGTAGGTAGGTAGATAGATAGATACAGATAGGTAGTTAGGTAGATTGATAGATAGAGATAGGTAGGTAGGTAGATTGATAGATACAGATAGGTAGGTAGGTAGATTGATAGATAGAGATAGGTAGGTAGGTAGATTGATAGATAGAGATAGGTAGATAGGTAGATAGATAGATACAGATAGGTAGGTAGGTAGATATATAGATACAGATATGTAGGTAGGTAGATAGATAGATAGAGATAGGTAGGTAGGTAGATAGATAGATAGAGATAGGTATGTAGGTAGATAGATAGAAAGAGATATGTAGGTAGATAGATAAATACAGATAGGTGGGTAGGTAGATAGATAGATAGAGACAGGTAGGTAGATAGATAGAGATAGGTAGGTAGGTAGATTGATAGAGATAGGTAGGTAGGTAGGTAGGTAGATAGATAGATAGAGATAGGTAGGTAGGTAGATAGATAGATAGATAGATAGATAGATAGAGATAGGTAGGTAGGTAGATAGATAGATAGAGATAGGTAGGTAGGTAGATTGATAGATAGAGATAGGTAGGTAGGTAGATAGATAGATACAGATAGGTAGGTAGGTAGATTGATAGATAGAGATAGGTAGGTAGGTAGATAGATAGATACAGATAGGTAGGTAGGTAGATAGATAGATAGAGATAGGTAGGTAGGTAGATAGATAGAGATAGGTAGGTAGGTAGATAGATACAGATAGGTAGGTAGGTAGATTGATAGATAGAGATAGGTAAGGTAGATAGATAGATACAGATAGGTAGGTAGGTAGATAGATAGATACAGATAGGTAGGTAGGTAGGTTGATAGATAGAGATAGGTAGGTAGGTAGATTGATAGATAGAGATAGGTAGGTAGGTAGATAGATAGATAGAGATAGGTAGGTAGGTAGATAGATAGAAAGAGATAGGTAGGTAGATAGATAAATACAGATAGGTGGGTAGGTAGATAGATAGATAGAGATAGGTAGGTAGGTAGATAGATAGAGATAGGTAGGTAGGTAGATTGATAGAGATAGGTAGGTAGGTAGGTAGGTAGATAGATAGATAGAGATAGGTAGGTAGGTAGATAGATAGAGATAGGTAGGTAGGTAGATAGATAGATAGAGATAGGTAGGTAGGTAGATTGATAGAGATAGGTAGGTAGGTAGATAGATAGATACAAATAGGTAGGTAGGTAGATAGATAGATAGAGATAGGTAGGTAGGTAGGTAGATAGATAGAGATAGGTAGGTAGGTAGATAGATATAGATAGGTAGGTAGGTAGATAGATAAATACAGATAGGTAGGTAGATAGATAGATAGAGATAGGTAGGTAGGTAGTTTGATAGATACAGATAGGTAGGTAGGTAGATTGATAGAGATAGGTAGGTAGGTAGATAGATAGAGATAGGTAGGTAGGTAGATAAATAGAAAGAAATAGGTAGGTAGATAGATAAATACAGATAGGTGGGTAGGTAGATAGATAGATAGAGATAGGTAGGTAGGTAGATAGATAGAGATAGGTAGGTAGGTAGATTGATAGAGATAGGTAGGTAGGTAGGTAGATAGATAGATACAGATAGGTAGGTAGGTAGATAGATAGATAGAGATAGGTAGATAGGTAGGTAGATAGATAGAGATAGGTAGGTAGGTAGGTAGATACAGATAGGTAGGTAGGTAGATAGATAAATACAGATAGGTAGGTAGATAGATAGATAGAGATAGGTAGGTAGGTAGTTTGATAGATACAGATAGGTAGGTAGGTAGATAGATAGATACAGATAGGTAGGTAGGTAGATTGATAGATAGAGATAGGTAGGTAGGTAGATTGATAGATACAGATAGGTAGGTAGGTAGATTGATAGATAGAGATAGGTAGGTAGGTAGATTGATAGATAGAGATAGGTAGATAGGTAGATAGATAGATACAGATAGGTAGGTAGGTAGATATATAGATACAGATATGTAGGTAGGTAGATAGATAGATAGAGATAGGTAGGTAGGTAGATAGATAGATAGAGATAGGTAGGTAGGTAGATAGATAGAAAGAGATATGTAGGTAGATAGATAAATACAGATAGGTGGGTAGGTAGATAGATAGATAGATAGATAGAGACAGGTAGGTAGGTAGATAAATAGAGATAGGTAGGTAGGTAGATTGATAGAGATAGGTAGGTAGGTAGGTAGGTAGATAGATAGATAGAGATAGGTAGGTAGGTAGATAGATAGATACAGATAGGTAGGTAGGTAGATAGATAGAGATAGGTAGGTAGGTAGGTAGATAGATAGAGATAGGTAGGTAGGTAGATAGATACAGATAGGTAGGTAGGTAGATAGATATATACAGATAGGTAGGTAGATAGATAGATAGAGATAGGTAGGTAGGTAGTTTTATAGATACAGGTAGGTAGGTAGGTAGATAGATAGATACAGATAGGTAGGTAGGTAGATTGATAGATAGAGATAGGTAGGTAGGTAGATTGATAGATACAGATAGGTAGGTAGGTAGATTGATAGATAGAGATAGGTAGGTAGGTAGATTGATAGATAGAGATAGGTAGATAGGTAGATAGATAGATACAGATAGGTAGGTAGGTAGATATATAGATACAGATATGTAGGTAGGTAGATAGATAGATAGAGATAGGTAGGTAGGTAGATAGATAGATAGAGATAGGTAGGTAGGTAGATAGATAGAAAGAGATATGTAGGTAGATAGATAAATACAGATAGGTGGGTAGGTAGATAGATAGATAGAGACAGGTAGGTAGGTAGATAGATAGAGATAGGTAGGTAGGTAGATTGATAGAGATAGGTAGGTAGGTAGGTAGGTAGGTAGGTAGATAGATAGATAGAGAGGTAGGTAGGTAGATAGATAGATAGATAGATAGATAGAGATAGGTAGGTAGGTAGATAGATAGATAGAGATAGGTAGGTAGGTAGATTGATAGATAGAGATAGGTAGGTAGGTAGATAGATAGATACAGATAGGTAGGTAGGTAGATTGATAGATAGAGATAGGTAGGTAGGTAGATAGATAGATACAGATAGGTAGGTAGGTAGATAGATAGATAGAGATAGGTAGGTAGGTAGATAGATAGAGATAGGTAGGTAGGTAGATAGATACAGATAGGTAGGTAGGTAGATTGATAGATAGAGATAGGTAAGGTAGATAGATATATACAGATAGGTAGGTAGGTAGATAGATAGATACAGATAAGTAGGTAGGTAGATTGATAGATAGAGATAGGTAGGTAGGTAGATAGATAGAGATAGGTAGGTAGATAGATTGATAGAGATAGGTAGGTAGGTAGGTAGATAGATAGAGATAGGTAGGTAGGTAGATTGATAGATACAGATAGGTAGGTAGGTAGATTGATAGATAGAGATAGGTAGGTAGGTAGATATATAGATACAGATATGTAGGTAGGTAGATAGATAGATAGATAGAGATAGGTAGGTAGGTAGTTTGATAGATAGAGATAGGTAGGTAGGTAGATAGATAGATACAGATATGTAGGTAGGTAGATAGATAGATAGATAGAGATAGGTTGGTAGGTAGATAGATAGATACAGATAGGTAGGTAGGTAGATAGATAGATAGAGATAGGTAGGTAGGTAGATATATAGATACAGATATGTAGGTAGGTAGATAGATAGATAGAGATAGGTAGGTAGGTAGATTGATAGATACAGATAGGTAGGTAGGTAGATAGATAGATACAGATAGGTAGGTAGGTAGATAGATAGATAGAGATAGGTAGGTAGGTAGATAGATAGATAGAGATAGGTAGGTAGGTAGATTGATAGATACAGATAGGTAGGTAGGTAGATTGATAGATAGAGATAGGTAGGTATGTAGATTGATAGATAGAGATAGGTAGATAGGTAGATAGATAGATACAGAGAGGTAGGTAGGTAGATATATAGATACAGATATGTAGGTAGGTAGATAGATAGATAGAGATAGGTAGGTAGGTAGATAGATAGATAGAGATAGGTAGGTAGGTAGATAGATAGAAAGAGATATGTAGGTAGATAGATAAATACAGATAGGTGGGTAGGTAGATAGATAGATAGAGACAGGTAGGTAGGTAGATAGATAGAGATAGGTAGGTAGGTAGATTGATAGAGATAGGTAGGTAGGTAGATAGATAGATAGAGATAGGTAGGTAGGTAGATTGATAGATAGAGATAGGTAGGTAGGTAGGTAGATAGATACAGATAGGTAGGTAGGTAGATAGATAGATAGAGATAGGTAGGTAGGTAGGTAGATAGATAGAGATAGGTAGGTAGGTAGATAGATACAGATAGGTAGGTAGGTAGATAGATAAATACAGATAGGTAGGTAGATAGATAGATAGAGATAGGTAGGTAGGTAGTTTGATAGATACAGATAGGTAGGTAGGTAGATAGATAGATACAGATAGGTAGGTAGGTAGATTGATAGATAGAGATAGGTAGGTAGGTAGATTGATAGATACAGATAGGTACGTAGGTAGATTGATAGATAGAGATAGGTAGGTAGGTAGATTGATAGATAGAGATAGGTAGATAGGTAGATAGATAGATACAGATAGGTAGGTAGGTAGATATATAGATACAGATATGTAGGTAGGTAGATAGATAGATAGAGATAGGTAGGTAGGTAGATAGATAGATAGAGATAGGTAGGTAGGTAGATAGATAGAAAGAGATATGTAGGTAGATAGATAAATACAGATAGGTGGGTAGGTAGATAGATAGATAGAGACAGGTAGGTAGGTAGATAGATAGAGATAGGTAGGTAGGTAGATTGATAGAGATAGGTAGGTAGGTAGGTAGGTAGATAGATAGATAGAGATAGGTAGGTAGGTAGATAGATAGATAGATAGAGATAGGTAGGTAGGTAGATAGATAGATAGAGATAGGTAGGTAGGTAGATTGATAGATAGAGATAGGTAGGTAGGTAGATAGATAGATACAGATAGTTAGGTAGTTAGATAGATAGATAGAGATAGGTAGGTAGGTAGGTAGATAGATAGAGATAGGTAGGTAGGTAGATAGATACAGATAGGTAGGTAGGTAGATAGATATATACAGATAGGTAGGTAGATAGATAGATAGAGATAGGTAGGTAGGTAGTTTGATAGATACAGATAGGTAGGTAGGTAGATAGATAGATACAGATAGGTAGGTAGGTAGATTGATAGATAGAGATAGGTAGGTAGGTAGATTGATAGATACAGATAGGTAGGTAGGTAGATTGATAGATAGAGATAGGTAGGTAGGTAGATTGATAGATAGAGATAGGTAGATAGGTAGATAGATAGATACAGATAGGTAGGTAGGTAGATATATAGATACAGATATGTAGGTAGGTAGATAGATAGATAGAGAAAGGTAGGTAGGTAGATAGATAGATAGAGATAGGTAGGTAGGTAGATAGATAGAAAGAGATATGTAGGTAGGTAGATATATAGATACAGATATGTAGGTAGGTAGATAGATCGATAGAGATAGGTAGGTAGGTAGATTGATAGATACAGATAGGTAGGTAGGTAGATAGATAGATAGAGATAGGTAGATAGATATATAAATACAGATAGGTGGGTAGGTAGATAGATAGATAGAGAGGTAGGTAGGTAGATAGATAGATAGAGATAGGTAGGTAGGTAGATATATAGATACAGATATGTAGGTAGGTAGATATATAGATACAGATAGGTAGGTAGGTAGATAGATAGATAGAGATAGGTAGGTAGGTAGATTGATAGATACAGATAGGTAGGTAGGTAGATAGATAGATACAGATAGGTAGGTAGGTAGATAGATAGAGATAGGTATGTAGGTAGATAGATAGATACAGATAGGTAGGTAGGTAGATAGATAGATAGAGATAGGTAGGTAGGTAGATATATAGATACAGATATGTAGGTAGGTAGATAGATAGATAGAGATAGGTAGGTAGGTAGATTGATAGATACAGATAGGTAGGTAGGTAGATAGATAGATAGAGATAGGTAGGTAGGTAGATATATAGATACAGATAGGTAGGTAAGTAGATTGATAGATACAGATAGGTAGGTAGGTAGATAGATAGATAGAGATAGGTAGGTAGGTAGATTGATAGATACAGATAGGTAGGTAGGTAGATATATAGATACAGATAGGTAGGTAAGTAGATTGATAGATACAGATAGGTAGGTAGGTAGATAGATAGATAGAGATAGGTAGGTAGGTAGATTGATAGATACAGATAGGTAGGTAGGTAGATAGATAGATACAGATATGTAGGTAGGTAGATTGATAGATACAGATAGGTAGGTAGGTAGATAGATAGGTACAGATAGGTAGGTAGGTAGATATATAGATACAGATAGGTAGGTAAGTAGATTGATAGATACAGATAGGTAGGTAGGTAGATAGATAGATACAGATAGGTAGGTAGGTAGATTGATAGATACAGATAGGTAGGTAGGTAGATAGATAGATACAGATAGGTAGGTAGGTAGATTGATAGATAGAGATAGGTAGGTAGGTAGATTGATAGATAGAGATAGGTAGGTAGGTAGATATATAGATACAGATATGTAGGTAGGTAGATATATAGATACAGATAGGTAGGTAGGTAGATAGATAGATAGAGATAGGTAGGTAGGTAGATATATAGATACAGATATGTAGGTAGGTAGATAGATAGATAGAGATAGGTAGGTAGGTAGATTGATAGATACAGATAGGTAGGTAGGTAGGTAGATAGATACAGATAGGTAGGTAGGTAGATAGATAGATAGAGATAGGTAGGTAGGTAGATTGATAGATACAGATAGGTAGGTAGGTAGATAGATAGATACAGATATGTAGGTAGGTAGATTGATAGATACAGATAGGTAGGTAGGTAGATAGATAGGTACAGATAGGTAGGTAGGTAGATATATAGATACAGATAGGTAGGTAAGTAGATTGATAGATACAGATAGGTAGGTAGGTAGATAGATAGATACAGATAGGTAGGTAGGTAGATTGATAGATACAGATAGGTAGGTAGGTAGATAGATAGATACAGATAGGTAGGTAGGTAGATTGATAGATAGAGATAGGTAGGTAGGTAGATTGATAGATAGAGATAGGTAGGTAGGTAGATATATAGATACAGATATGTAGGTAGGTAGATAGATAGATAGAGATAGGTAGGTAGGTAGATTGATAGATACAGATAGGTAGATAGATAGATAGATAGAGATAGGTAGATAGATATATAAATACAGATAGGTGGGTAGGTAGATAGATAGATAGAGAGGTAGGTAGGTAGATAGATAGATAGAGATAGGTAGGTAGGTAGATATATAGATACAGATATGTAGGTAGGTAGATATATAGATACAGATAGGTAGGTAGGTAGATAGATAGATAGAGATAGGTAGGTAGGTAGATATATAGATACAGATATGTAGGTAGGTAGATAGATAGATAGAGATAGGTAGGTAGGTAGATTGATCGATACAGATAGGTAGGTAGGTAGATAGATACAGATAGGTAGGTAGGTAGATAGATAGAAAGAGATAGGTATGTAGGTAGATAGATAGATACAGATAGGTAGGTAGGTAGATAGATAGAGATAGGTAGGTAGGTAGATATATAGATACAGATATGTAGGTAGGTAGATAGATAGATAGAGATAGGTAGGTAGGTAGATTGATAGATACAGATAGGTAGGTAGGTAGATAGATAGATACAGATAGGTAGGTAGGTAGATATATAGATACAGATAGGTAGGTAAGTAGATTGATAGATACAGATAGGTAGGTAGGTAGATAGATAGATAGAGATAGGTAGGTAGGTAGATTGATAGATACAGATAGGTAGGTAGGTAGATAGATAGATACAGATATGTAGGTAGGTAGATTGATAGATACAGATAGGTAGGTAGGTAGATAGATAGGTACAGATAGGTAGGTAGGTAGATATATAGATACAGATAGGTAGGTAAGTAGATTGATAGATACAGATAGGTAGGTAGGTAGATAGATAGATAGAGATAGGTAGGTAGGTAGATTGATAGATACAGATAGGTAGGTAGGTAGATAGATAGATACAGATAGGTAGGTAGGTAGATTGATAGATAGAGATAGGTAGGTAGGTAGATTGATAGATAGAGATAGGTAGGTAGGTAGATATATAGATACAGATATGTAGGTAGGTAGATAGATAGATAGAGATAGGTAGGTAGGTAGATTGATAGATACAGATAGGTAGGTAGGTAGATAGATAGATAGAGATAGGTAGAGAGATATATAAATACAGATAGGTGGGTAGGTAGATAGATAGATAGAGAGGTAGGTAGGTAGATAGATAGATATAGGTAGGTAGGTAGATTGATAGAGATAGGTAAGTAGGTAGGTAGATAGATAGAGATAGGTAGGTAGGTAGATTGATAGAGATAGGTAGGTAGGTAGGTAGATAGATAGAGATAGGTAGGTAGGTAGATAGATAGATACAGATAGGTAGGTAGGTAGATAGATAGATAGAGATAGGTAGGTAGGTAGGTAGATAGAAAGAGATAGGTAGGTAGATAGATAAATACAGATAGGTGGGTAGGTAGATAGATAGATAGAGATAGGTAGGTAGGTAGATAGATAGATAGAGATAGGTAGGTAGGTAGATTGATAGAGATAGGTAGGTAGGTAGGTAGATAGATAGGTAGAGATAGGTAGGTAGGTAGATAGATAGATAGAGATAGGTAGGTAGGTAGATAGATAGATAGAGATAGGTAGGTAGGTAGATTGATAGATAGAGGTAGGTAGGTAGGTAGATAGATAGATACAGATAGGTAGGTAGGTAGATAGATAGATAGAGATAGGTAGGTAGGTAGGTAGATAGATAGAGATAGGTAGGTAGGTAGATAGATACAAAGAGGTAGGTAGGTAGATTGATAGATAGAGATAGGTAAGGTAGATAGATAGATACAGATAGGTAGGTAGGTAGATAGATAGATACAGATAAGTAGGTAGGTAGATTGATAGATAGAGATAGGTAGGTAGGTAGATAGATAGAAAGAGATAGTTAGGTAGATAGATAAATACAGATAGGTGGGTAGGTAGATAGATAGATAGAGATAGGTAGGTAGGTAGATAGATAGAGATAGGTAGGTAGGTAGGTAGATAGATAGATAGAGATAGGTAGGTAGTTAGATAGATAGATAGATAGAGATAGATAGGTAGGTAGATAGATAGATAGAGATAGGTAGGTAGGTAGATTGATAGATAGAGATAGGTAGGTAGGTAGATAGATATATACAGATAGGTAGGTAGGTAGATAGATAGATAGAGATAGGTAGGTAGGTAGGTAGATAGATAGAGATAGGTAGGTAGGTAGATAGATACAAATAGGTAGGTAGGTAGATAGATAAATACAGATAGGTAGGGAGATAGATAGATAGAGATAGGTAGGTAGGTAGTTTGATAGATACAGATAGGTAGGTAGGTAAATAGATAGATACAGATATGTAGGTAGGTAGATAGATAGATAGAGATAGGTTGGTAGGTAGATTGATAGATACAGATAGGTAGGTAGGTAGATAGATAGATACAGATAGGTAGGTAGGTAGATTGATAGAGATAGGTAGGTAGGTAGATAGATAGAGATAGGTAGGTAGGTAGGTAGATAGATAGAGATAGGTAGGTAGGTAGATAGATAGATACAGATAGGTAGGTAGGTAGATAGATAGATAGAGATAGGTAGGTAGGTAGATAGATAGATAGATAGAGATAGGTAGGTAGGTAGATTGAGAGATAGAGATAGGTAGGAAGGTAGGTAGATAGATAGAGATAGGTAAGTAGGTAGATAGATAGATACAGATAGGTAGTTAGGTAGATATATAGATACAGATATGTAGGTAGGTAGATAGATAGATAGAGATAGGTAGGTAGGTAGATTGATAGATACAGATAGGTAGGTAGGTAGATAGATAGATAGAGATAGGTAGGTAGGTAGATAGATAGAAAGAGATAGGTAGGTAGATAGATAAATACAGATAGGTGGGTAAGTAGATAGATAGATAGAGATAGGTAGGTAGGTAGATTGATAGATACAGATAGGTAGATAGATAGATACAGATAGGTAGGTAGGTAGATATATAGATACAGATATGTAGGTAGGTAGATAGATAGATAGAGATAGGTAGGTAGGTAGATAGATAGATAGAGATAGGTAGGTAGGTAGATAGATAGAAAGAGATAGGTAGGTAGATAGATAAATACAGATAGGTGGGTAGGTAGATAGATAGATAGAGATAGGTAGGTAGGTAGATAGATAGAGATAGGTAGGTAGGTAGATTGATAGAGATAGGTAGGTAGGTAGGTAGATAGATAGATAGAGATAGGTAGGTAGGTAGATAGATAGAGATAGGTAGGTAGGTAGATAGATAGAGATAGGTAGGTAGGTAGATTGATAGATAGAGATAGGTAGGTAGGTAGATAGATAGATCCAGATAGGTAGGTAGGTAGATAGATAGATAGAGATAGGTAGGTAGGTAGGTAGATAGATAGAGATAGGTAGGTAGGTAGATAGATACAGATAGGTAGGTAGGTAGATAGAGATAGGTAGGTAGGTAGATAGATAGATACAGATATGTAGGTAGGTAGATAGATAGATAGAGATAGGTTGGTAGGTAGATTGATAGATACAGATAGGTAGGTAGGAAGATAGATAGATACAGATAGGTAGGTAGGTAGATTGATAGAGATAGGTAGGTAGGTAGATAGATAGAGATAGGTAGGTAGGTAGGTAGATAGATAGAGATAGGTAGGTAGGTAGATAGATAGATACAGAAAGGTAGGTAGGTAGATAGATAGATAGAGATAGGTAGGTACGTAGATAGATAGATACAGATAGGTAGGTAGGTAGGTAGATAGATAGAGATAGGTAGGTAGGTAGGTAGGTAGATACAGATAGGTAGGTAGGTAGATATATAGATACAGATATGTAGGTAGGTAGATAGATAGATAGAGATAGGTAGGTAGGTACATTGATAGATACAGATAGGTAGGTAGGTAGATAGATAGATACAGATAGGTAGGTAGGTAGATTGATAGATAGAGATAGGTAGGTAGGTAGATTGATAGATAGAGATAGGTAGGTAGGTAGATATATAGATACAGATATGTAGGTAGGTAGATAGATAGATAGAGATAGGTAGGTAGGTAGATTGATAGATACAGATAGGTAGGTAGGTAGATAGATAGATAGAGATAGGTAGGTAGGTAGATTGATAGATAGAGGTATGTAGGTAGGTAGATAGATAGATACAGATAGGTAGGTAGGTAGATAGATAGATAGAGATAGGTAGGTAGGTAGATAGATAGATATAGGTAGGTAGGTAGATTGATAGAGATAGGTAAGTAGGTAGGTAGATAGATAGAGATAGGTAGGTAGGTAGATTGATAGAGATAGGTAGGTAGGTAGGTAGATAGATAGAGATAGGTAGGTAGGTAGATAGATAGATACAGATAGGTAGGTAGGTAGATAGATAGATAGAGATAGGTAGGTAGGTAGGTAGATAGAAAGAGATAGGTAGGTAGATAGATAAATACAGATAGGTGGGTAGGTAGATAGATAGATAGAGAGGTAGGTAGGTAGATAGATAGATATAGGTAGGTAGGTAGATTGATAGAGATAGGTAAGTAGGTAGGTAGATAGATAGAGATAGGTAGGTAGGTAGATTGATAGAGATAGGTAGGTAGGTAGGTAGATAGATAGAGATAGGTAGGTAGGTAGATAGATAGATACAGATAGGTAGGTAGGTAGATAGATAGATAGAGATAGGTAGGTAGGTAGGTAGATAGAAAGAGATAGGAAGGTAGATAGATAAATACAGATAGGTGGGTAGGTAGATAGATAGATAGAGATAGGTAGGTAGGTAGATAGATAGATAGAGATAGGTAGGTAGGTAGATTGATAGAGATAGGTAGGTAGGTAGGTAGATAGATAGGTAGAGATAGGTAGGTAGGTAGATAGATAGATAGAGATAGGTAGGTAGGTAGATAGATAGATAGAGATAGGTAGGTAGGTAGATTGATAGATAGAGGTATGTAGGTAGGTAGATAGATAGATACAGATAGGTAGGTAGGTAGATAGATAGATAGAGATAGGTAGGTAGGTAGGTAGATAGATAGAGATAGGTAGGTAGGTAGATAGATACAGAGAGGTAGGTAGGTAGATTGATAGATAGAGATAGGTAAGGTAGATAGATAGATACAGATAGGTAGGTAGGTAGATAGATAGATACAGATAAGTAGGTAGGTAGATTGATAGATAGAGATAGGTAGGTAGGTAGATAGATAGAAAGAGATAGTTAGGTAGATAGATAAATACAGATAGGTGGGTAGGTAGATAGATAGATAGAGATAGGTAGGTAGGTAGATAGATAGAGATAGGTAGGTAGGTAGGTAGATAGATAGATAGAGATAGGTAGGTAGTTAGATAGATAGATAGAGATAGATAGGTAGGTAGATAGATAGATAGAGATAGGTAGGTAGGTAGATTGATAGATAGAGATAGGTAGGTAGGTAGATAGATATATACAGATAGGTAGGTAGGTAGATAGATAGATAGAGATAGGTAGGTAGGTAGGTAGATAGATAGAGATAGGTAGGTAGGTAGATAGATACAAATAGGTAGGTAGGTAGATAGATAAATACAGATAGGTAGGGAGATAGATAGATAGAGATAGGTAGGTAGGTAGTTTGATAGATACAGATAGGTAGGTAGGTAAATAGATAGATACAGATATGTAGGTAGGTAGATAGATAGATAGAGATAGGTTGGTAGGTAGATTGATAGATACAGATAGGTAGGTAGGTAGATAGATAGATACAGATAGGTAGGTAGGTAGATTGATAGAGATAGGTAGGTAGGTAGATAGATAGAGATAGGTAGGTAGGTAGGTAGATAGATAGAGATAGGTAGGTAGGTAGATAGATAGATACAGATAGGTAGGTAGGTAGATAGATAGATAGAGATAGGTAGGTAGGTAGATAGATAGATAGAGATAGGTAGGTAGGTAGATTGAGAGATAGAGATAGGTAGGAAGGTAGGTAGATAGATAGAGATAGGTAAGTAGGTAGATAGATAGATACAGATAGGTAGTTAGGTAGATATATAGATACAGATATGTAGGTAGGTAGATAGATAGATAGAGATAGGTAGGTAGGTAGATTGATAGATACAGATAGGTAGGTAGGTAGATAGATAGATAGAGATAGGTAGGTAGGTAGATAGATAGAAAGAGATAGGTAGGTAGATAGATAAATACAGATAGGTGGGTAAGTAGATAGATAGATAGAGATAGGTAGGTAGGTAGATTGATAGATACAGATAGGTAGATAGGTAGATAGATAGATACAGATAGGTAGGTAGGTAGATATATAGATACAGATATGTAGGTAGGTAGATAGATAGATAGAGATAGGTAGGTAGGTAGATAGATAGATAGAGATAGGTAGGTAGGTAGATAGATAGAAAGAGATAGGTAGGTAGATAGATAAATACAGATAGGTGGGTAGGTAGATAGATAGATAGAGATAGGTAGGTAGGTAGATAGATAGAGATAGGTAGGTAGGTAGATTGATAGAGATAGGTAGGTAGGTAGGTAGATAGATAGATAGAGATAGGTAGGTAGGTAGATAGATAGAGATAGGTAGGTAGGTAGATAGATAGAGATAGGTAGGTAGGTAGATTGATAGATAGAGATAGGTAGGTAGGTAGATAGATAGATCCAGATAGGTAGGTAGGTAGATAGATAGATAGAGATAGGTAGGTAGGTAGGTAGATAGATAGAGATAGGTAGGTAGGTAGATAGATACAGATAGGTAGGTAGGTAGATAGAGATAGGTAGGTAGGTAGATAGATAGATACAGATATGTAGGTAGGTAGATAGATAGATAGAGATAGGTTGGTAGGTAGATTGATAGATACAGATAGGTAGGTAGGAAGATAGATAGATACAGATAGGTAGGTAGGTAGATTGATAGAGATAGGTAGGTAGGTAGATAGATAGAGATAGGTAGGTAGGTAGGTAGATAGATAGAGATAGGTAGGTAGGTAGATAGATAGATACAGAAAGGTAGGTAGGTAGATAGATAGATAGAGATAGGTAGGTACGTAGATAGATAGATACAGATAGGTAGGTAGGTAGATAGATAGATAGAGATAGGTAGGTAGGTAGGTAGGTAGATACAGATAGGTAGGTAGGTAGATATATAGATACAGATATGTAGGTAGGTAGATAGATAGATAGAGATAGGTAGGTAGGTACATTGATAGATACAGATAGGTAGGTAGGTAGATAGATAGATACAGATAGGTAGGTAGGTAGATTGATAGATAGAGATAGGTAGGTAGGTAGATTGATAGATAGAGATAGGTAGATAGGTAGATAGATAGATACAGATAGGTAGGTAGGTAGATATATAGATACAGATATGTAGGTAGGTAGATAGATAGATAGAGATAGGTAGGTAGGTAGATAGATAGATAGAGATAGGTAGGTAGGTAGGTAGATAGATAGATAGAAAGAGATAGGTAGGTAGATAGATAAATACAGATAGGTGGGTAGGTAAATAGATAGATAGAGATAGGTAGGTAGGTAGATAGATAGAGATAGGTAGGTAGGTAGATTGATAGAGATAGGTAGGTAGGTAGATAGATAGATAGAGATAGGTAGGTAGGTAGATAGATAGATAGAGATAGGTAGGTAGGTAGATTGATAGATAGAGATAGGTAGGTAGGTAGATAGATAGATACAGATAGGTAGGTAGATAGATATAGGTAGGTAGGTAGGTAGATAGATAGAGATAGGTAGGTAGGTAGATAGATACAGATAGGTAGGTAGATAGATAGATAGAGATAGGTAGGTAGGTAGTTTGATAGATACAGATAGGTAGGTAGGTAGATAGATAGATGCAGATATGTAGGTAGGTAGATAGATAGATAGAGATAGGTTGGTAGGTAGATTGATAGATACAGATAGGTAGGTAGGTAGATAGATAGATACAGATAGGTAGGTAGGTAGATTGATAGATAGAGATAGGTAGGTAGGTAGATTGATAGATAGAGATAGGTAGATAGATAGATAGATAGATACAGATAGGTAGGTCGGTAGATATATAGATACAGATATGTAGGTAGGTAGATAGATAGATAGAGATAGGTAGGTAGGTAGATAGATAGATAGAGATAGGTAGGTAGGTAGATAGATAGAAAGAGATAGGTAGGTAGATAGATAAATACAGATAAGTGGGTAGGTAGATAGATAGATAGAGATAGGTAGGTAGGTAGATAGATAGAGATAGGTAGGTAGGTAGATTGATAGAGATAGGTAGGTAGGTAGATAGATAGATAGATAGATAGAGATAGGTAGGTAGGTAGATAGATAGATAGAGATAGGTAGGTAGGTAGATTGGTAGATAGAGATAGGTAGGTAGGTAGGTAGATAGATAGATACAGATAGGTAGGTAGATAGATAGACAGAGAGGTAGGTAGGTAGGTAGATAGATAGAGATAGGTAGGTAGGTAGATAGATACAGATAGGTAGGTAGATAGATAGATAGAGATAGGTAGGTAGGTAGTTTGATAGATACAGATAGGTAGGTAGGTAGGTAGATAGATAGATACAGATATGTAGGTAGGTAGATAGATAGATAGAGATAGGTTGGTAGGTAGATTGATAGATACAGATAGGTAGGTAGGTAGATAGATAGATACAGATAGGTAGGTAGGTAGATTGATAGAGATAGGTAGGTAGGTAGATAGATAGAGATAGGTAGGTAGGTAGGTAGGTAGATAGATAGAGATAGGTAGGTAGGTAGATTGATAGATACAGATAGGTAGGTAGGTAGATAGATAGATACAGATAGGTAGGTAGGTAGATTGATAGAGATAGGTAGGTAGGTAGATAGATAGAGATAGGTAGGTAGGTAGGTAGATAGATAGAGATAGGTAGGTAGGTAGATAGATAGATAGAGATAGGTAGGTAGGTAGATAGATAGAAAGAGATAGGTAGGTAGATAGATAAATAAAGATAGGTGGGTAGGTAGATAGATAGATAGAGATAGGTAGGGAGGTAGATAGATAGAGATAGGTAGGTAGGTAGATAGATAGATAGAGATAGGTAGGTAGGTAGATAGATAGATAGAGATTGGTAGGTAGGTAGATAGATAGATAGATAGAGATAGGTAGGTAGGTAGATTGATAGATAGAGATAGGTAGGTAGGTAGATAGATAGATACAGATAGGTAGGTAGGTAGATAGATAGATAGAGATAGGTAGGTAGGTAGGTAGATAGATAGAGATAGGTAGGTAGGTAGATAGATACAGATAGGTAGGTAGGTAGATAGATAAATACAGATAGGTAGGTAGGTAGATAGATAGATAGAGATAGGTAGGTAGGTAGATTGATAGATACAGATATGTAGGTAGGTAGATAGATAGATACAGATAGGTAGGTAGGTAGATTGATAGATAGAGATAGGTAGGTAGGTAGATTGATAGATAGAGATAGGTAGGTAGGTAGATTGATAGAGATAGGTAGGTAGGTAGATAGATAGATAGAGATAGGTAGGTAGGTAGGTAGATAGATAGATAGAGATACGTAGGTAGGTAGATTGATAGATAGAGATAGGTAGGTAGGTAGATAGATAGATACAGATAGGTAGGTAGATAGATAGACAGAGATAGGTAGGTAGGTAGGTAGATAGATAGAGATAGGTAGGTAGGTAGATAGATACAGATAGGTAGGTAGATAGATAGATAGAGATAGGTAGGTAGGTAGTTTGATAAATACAGATAGGTAGGTATGTAGATAGATAGATACAGATATGTAGGTAGGTAGATTGATAGAGATAGGTAGGTAGGTAGATAGATAGAGATAGGTAGGTAGGTAGGTAGATAGATACAGATAGGTAGGTAGGTATATAGATAGATAGAGATAGGTAGGTAGGTAGGTAGATAGATAGAGATAGGTAGGTAGGTAGATAGATACAGATAGGTAGGTAGGTAGATAGATAAATACAGATAGGTAGGTAGGTAGATAGATAGATAGAGATAGGTAGGTAGGTAGATTGATAGATACAGATATGTAGGTAGGTAGATAGATAGATACAGATAGGTAGGTAGGTAGATTGATAGATAGAGATAGGTAGGTAGGTAGATTGATAGAGATAGGTAGGTAGGTAGATAGATAGATAGAGATAGGTAGGTAGGTAGGTAGATAGATAGATAGAGATAGGTAGGTAGGTAGATTGATAGATAGAGATAGGTAGGTAGGTAGATAGATAGATACAGATAGGTAGGTAGATAGATAGACAGAGATAGGTAGGTAGGTAGGTAGATAGATAGAGATAGGTAGGTAGGTAGATAGATACAGATAGGTAGGTAGATAGATAGATAGAGATAGGTAGGTAGGTAGTTTGATAAATACAGATAGGTAGGTATGTAGATAGATAGATACAGATATGTAGGTAGGTAGATTGATAGAGATAGGTAGGTAGGTAGATAGATAGAGATAGGTAGGTAGGTAGGTAGATAGATAGAGATATGTAGGTAGGTAGATTGATAGATACAGATAGGTAGGTAGGTAGATAGATAGATACAGATAGGTAGGTAGGTAGATTGATAGAGATAGGTAGGTAGGTAGATAGATAGAGATAGGTAGGTAGGTAGGTAGATAGATAGAGATAGGTAGGTAGGTAGGTAGATAGATAGATAGAGATAGGTAGGTAGATAGATAGAAAGAGATAGGTAGGTAGATAGATAGATAGAGATAGGTAGGTAGGTAGTTTGATAGATACAGATAGGTAGGTAGGTAGATAGATAGATACAGATATGTAGGTAGGTAGATAGATAGATAGATAGATAGAGATAGGTTGGTAGGTAGATTGATAGATACAGATAGGTAGGTAGGTAGATAGATAGATAGAGATAGGTAGGTAGGTAGATAGATAGAGATAGGTAGGTAGGTAGATTGATAGAGATAGATAGGTAGGTAGGTAGATAGATAGATAGAGATAGGTAGGTAGGTAGATAGATAGATAGAGATAGGTAGGTAGGTAGATAGATAGAGATAGGTAGGTAGGTAGATTGATAGATAGAGATAGGTAGGTAGGTAGATAGATAGATACAGATAGGTAGGTAGGTAGATAGATAGATAGAGATAGGTAGGTAGGTAGGTAGATAGATAGAGATAGGTAGGTAGGTAGATAGATACAGATAGGTAGGTAGGTAGATAGATAAATACAGATAGGTAGGTAGGTAGATAGATAGATAGAGATAGGTAGGTAGGTAGATTGATAGATACAGATATGTAGGTAGGTAGATAGATAGATACAGATAGGTAGGTAGGTAGATTGATAGATAGAGATAGGTAGGTAGGTAGATTGATAGATAGAGATAGGTAGGTAGGTAGATTGATAGAGATAGGTAGGTAGGTAGATAGATAGATAGATAGAGATAGGTAGGTAGGTAGGTAGGTAGATAGATAGATAGAGATAGGAAGGTAGGTAGATTGATAGATAGAGATAGGTAGGTAGGTAGATAGATAGATACAGATAGGTAGTTAGATAGATAGACAGAGATAGGTAGGTAGGTAGGTAGATAGATAGAGATAGGTAGGTAGGTAGATAGATACAGATAGGTAGGTAGATAGATAGATAGAGATAGGTAGGTAGGTAGTTTGATAAATACAGATAGGTAGGTATGTAGATAGATAGATACAGATATGTAGGTAGGTAGATTGATAGAGATAGGTAGGTAGGTAGATAGATAGAGATAGGTAGGTAGGTAGGTAGATAGATAGAGATATGTAGGTAGGTAGATTGATAGATACAGATAGGTAGGTAGGTAGATAGATAGATACAGATAGGTAGGTAGGTAGATTGATAGAGATAGGTAGGTAGGTAGATAGATAGAGATAGGTAGGTAGGTAGGTAGATAGATAGAGATAGGTAGGTAGGTAGGTAGATAGATAGATAGAGATAGGTAGGTAGATAGATAGAAAGAGATAGGTAGGTAGATAGATAAATAAAGATAGGTGGGTAGGTAGATAGATAGATAGAGATAGGTAGGTAGGTAGATAGATAGAGATAGGTAGGTAGGTAGATTGATAGAGATAGATAGGTAGGTAGGTAGATAGATAGATAGAGATAGGTAGGTAGGTAGATAGATAGATAGAGATAGGTAGGTAGGTAGATAGATAGAGATAGGTAGGTAGGTAGATTGATAGATAGAGATAGGTAGGTAGGTAGATAGATAGATACAGATAGGTAGGTAGGTAGATAGATAGATAGAGATAGGTAGGTAGGTAGATAGATAGAGATGGGTAGGTAGGTAGATTGATAGATACAGATAGGTAGGTAGGTAGATTGATAGATAGAGATAGGTAGGTAGGTAGATATATAGATAGAGATAGGTAGGTAGGTAGATAGATAGAGATAGGTAGGTAGGTAGATAGATAGAAAGAGATAGTTAGGTAGATAGATAAATACAGATAGGTGGGTAGGTAGATAGATAGATAGAGATAGGTAGGTAGGTAGATAGATAGAGATAGGTAGGTAGGTAGGTAGATAGATAGAGATAGGTAGGTAGGTAGATAGATAGATAGAGATAGATAGGTAGGTAGATAGATAGATAGAGATAGGTAGGTAGGTAGATTGATAGATAGAGATAGGTAGGTAGGTAGATAGATATATACAGATAGGTAGGTAGGTAGATAGATAGATAGAGATAGGTAGGTAGGTAGGTAGATAGATAGAGATAGGTAGGTAGGTAGATAGATATAAATAGGTAGGTAGGTAGATAGATAAATACAGATAGGTAGGTAGATAGATAGATAGAGATAGGTAGGTAGGTAGTTTGATAGATACAGATAGGTAGATAGGTAGATAGATAGATACAGATATGTAGTTAGGTAGATAGATAGATAGAGATAGGTAGGTAGGTAGATAGATAGATAGAGATAGGTAGGTAGGTAGATTGATAGATAGAGATAGGTAGGTAGGTAGATAGATAGAGATAGGTAGGTAGGTACATAGATAGATAGAGATAGGTAGGTAGGTAGATTGATAGATAGAGATAGGTATGTAGGTAGATAGATAGATACAGATAGGTAGGTAGGTAGATAGATAGATAGAGATAGGTAGGTAGGTAGGTAGATAGATAGAGATAGGTAGGTAGGTAGATAGATACAAATAAGTAGGTAGGTAGATAGATAAATACAGATAGGTAGGGAGATAGATAGATAGAGATAGGTAGGTAGGTAGTTTGATAGATACAGATAGGTAGGTAGGTAGATAGATAGATACAGATATGTAGGTAGGTAGATAGATAGATAGAGATAGGTTGGTAGGTAGATTGATAGATACAGATAGGTAGGTAGGTAGATAGATAGATACAGATAGGTAGGTAGGTAGATTAATAGAGATAGGTAGGTAGGTAGATAGATAGAGATAGGTAGGTAGGTAGGTAGATAGATAGAGATAGGTAGGTAGGTAGATAGATAGATACAGATAGGTAGGTAGGTAGATAGATAGATACAGATAGGTAGGTAGGTAGATAGATAGAGATAGGTAGGTAGGTAGATTGAGAGATAGAGATAGGTAGGAAGGTAGGTAGATAGATAGAGATAGGTAAGTAGGTAGATAGATAGATACAGATAGGTAGTTAGGTAGATATATAGATACAGATATGTAGGTAGGTAGATAGATAGATAGAGATAGGTAGGTAGGTAGATAGATAGATAGAGATAGGTAGGTAGGTAGATAGATACAGATAGGTAGGTAGGTAGATAGATAGATACAGATAGGTAGGTAGGTAGATTGATAGATAGAGATAGGTAGGTAGGTAGGTAGATAGATAGAGATAGGTAGGTAGGTAGATTGATAGAGATAGGTAGGTAGGTAGATAGATAGATAGAGATAGGTAGGTAGGTAGATAGATAGATACAGGTAGGTAGGTAGGTAGGTAGATAGATACAGATAGGTAGGTAGGTAGATAGATAGATAGAGATAGGTAGGTAGGTTGATAGATAGATAGAGATAGGTAGGTAGGTAGATAGATAGATAGAGATAGGTAGGTAGATAGATAAATACAGATAGGTGGGTAGGTAGATAGATAGATAGAGATAGGTAGGTAGGTAGATAGATAGATACAGATAGGTAGGTAGGTAGATAGATAGATAGAGATAGGTAGGTAGGTAGATTGATAGATACAGATAGGTAGGTAGGTAGATAGATAGATACAGATAGGTAGGTAGGTAGATATATAGATACAGATAGGTAGGTAGGTAGATAGATAGATAGAGATAGGTAGGTAGGTAGATAGATAGATAGAGATAGGTAGGTAGGTAGATAGATAGAAAGAGATAGGTAGGTAGATAGATAAATACAGATAGGTGGGTAGGTAGATAGATAGATAGAGATAGGTAGGTAGGTAGATAGATAGAGATAGGTAGGTAGGTAGATTGATAGAGATAGGTAGGTAGGTAGGTAGATAGATAGATAGAGATAGGTAGGTAGGTAGATAGATAGAGATAGGTAGGTAGGTAGATAGATAGAGATAGGTAGGTAGGTAGATTGATAGATAGAGATACGTAGGTAGGTAGATAGATAGATCCAGATACGTAGGTAGGTAGATAGATAGATAGAGATAGGTAGGTAGGTAGGTAGATAGATAGAGATAGGTAGGTAGGTAGATAGATACAGATAGGTAGGTAGGTAGATAGATAAATACAGATAGGTAGGTAGATAGATAGATAGAGATAGGTAGGTAGGTAGTTTGATAGATACAGATAGGTAGGTAGGTAGATAGATAGATACAGATATGTAGGTAGGTAGATAGATAGATAGAGATAGGTTGGTAGGTAGATTGATAGATACAGATAGGTAGGTAGGTAGATAGATAGATAGAGATAGGTAGGTAGGTAGGTAGGTAGGTAGGTAGATACAGATAGGTAGGTAGGTAGATATATAGATACAGATATGTAGGTAGGTAGATAGATAGATAGAGATAGGTAGGTAGGTAGATTGATAGATACAGATAGGTAGGTAGGTAGATAGATAGAGATAGGTAGGTAGGTAGGTAGATAGATAGAGATAGGTAGGTAGGTAGATAGATAGATACAGATAGGTAGGTAGGTAGATAGATAGATAGAGATAGGTAGGTACGTAGATAGATAGATACAGATAGGTAGGTAGGTAGATAGATAGATAGAGATAGGTAGGTAGGTAGGTAGGTAGGTAGATACAGATAGGTAGGTAGGTAGATATATAGATACAGATATGTAGGTAGGTAGATAGATAGATAGAGATAGGTAGGTAGGTAGATTGATAGATACAGATAGGTAGGTAGGTAGATAGATAGATACAGATAGGTAGGTAGGTAGATTGATAGATAGAGATAGGTAGGTAGGTAGATTGATAGATAGAGATAGGTAGATAGGTAGATAGATAGATACAGATAGGTAGGTAGGTAGATATATAGATACAGATATGTAGGTAGGTAGATAGATAGATAGAGATAGGTAGGTAGGTAGATAGATAGATAGAGATAGGTAGGTAGGTAGGTAGATAGATAGAAAGAGATAGGTAGGTAGATAGATAAATACAGATAGGTGGGTAGGTAGATAGATAGATAGAGATAGGTAGGTAGGTAGATAGATAGAGATAGGTAGGTAGGTAGATTGATAGAGATAGGTAGGTAGGTAGATAGATAGATAGAGATAGGTAGGTAGGTAGATAGATAGATAGAGATAGGTAGGTAGGTAGATTGATAGATAGAGATAGGTAGGTAGGTAGATAGATAGATACAGATAGGTAGGTAGATAGATAGACAGAGATAGGTAGGTAGGTAGGTAGATAGATAGAGATAGGTAGGTAGGTAGATAGATACAGATAGGTAGGTAGATAGATAGATAGAGATAGGTAGGTAGGTAGTTTGATAGATACAGATAGGTAGGTAGGTAGATAGATAGATACAGATATGTAGGTAGGTAGATAGATAGATAGAGATAGGTTGGTAGGTAGATTGATAGATACAGATAGGTAGGTAGGTAGATAGATAGATACAGATAGGTAGGTAGGTAGATTGATAGATAGAGATAGGTAGGTAGGTAGATTGATAGATAGAGATAGGTAGATAGGTAGATAGATAGATACAGATAGGTAGGTAGGTAGATATATAGATACAGATATGTAGGTAGGTAGATAGATAGATAGATAGAGATAGGTAGGTAGGTAGATAGATAGATAGAGATAGGTAGGTAGGTAGATAGATAGAAAGAGATAGGTAGGTAGATAAATACAGATAGGTGGGTAGGTAGATAGATAGATAGAGATAGGTAGGTAGGTAGATAGATAGAGATAGGTAGGTAGGTAGATAGATAGAGATAGGTAGGTAGGTAGACAGATAGATAGAGATAGGTAGGTAGGTAGATTGGTAGATAGAGATAGGTAGGTAGGTAGATAGATAGATACAGATAGGTAGGTAGATAGATAGACAGAGATAGGTAGGTAGGTAGGTAGATAGATAGATAGAGATAGGTAGGTAGGTAGATAGATACAGATAGGTAGGTAGATAGATAGATAGAGATAGGTAGGTAGGTAGTTTGATAGATACAGATAGGTAGGTAGGTAGATAGATAGATACAGATATGTAGGTAGGTAGATAGATAGATAGATAGAGATAGGTTGGTAGGTAGATTGATAGATACAGATAGGTAGGTAGGTAGATAGATAGATACAGATAGGTAGGTAGGTAGATTGATAGAGATAGCTAGGTAGGTAGATAGATAGAGATAGGTAGGTAGGTAGGTAGGTAGATAGATAGAGATAGGTAGGTAGGTAGATTGATAGATACAGATAGGTAGGTAGGTAGATAGATAGATACAGATAGGTAGGTAGGTAGATTGATAGAGATAGGTAGGTAGGTAGATAGATAGAGATAGGTAGGTAGGTAGGTAGATAGATAGAGATAGGTAGGTAGGTAGATAGATAGATAGAGATAGGTAGGTAGGTAGATAGATAGAAAGAGATAGGTAGGTAGATAGATAAATAAAGATAGGTGGGTAGGTAGATAGATAGATAGAGATAGGTAGGGAGGTAGATAGATAGAGATAGGTAGGTAGGTAGATAGATAGATAGAGATAGGTAGGTAGGTAGATAGATAGATAGAGATAGGTAGGTAGGTAGATAGATAGATACAGATAGGTAGGTAGATAGATAGATAGAGATAGGTAGGTAGGTAGATTGATAGATAGAGATAGGTAGGTAGGTAGATAGATAGATACAGATAGGTAGGTAGGTAGATAGATAGAGATAGGTAGGTAGGTAGGTAGATAGATAGAGATAGGTAGGTAGGTAGATAGATACAGATAGGTAGGTAGGTAGATAGATAAATACAGATAGGTAGGTAGGTAGATAGATAGATAGAGATAGGTAGGTAGGTAGATTGATAGATACAGATATGTAGGTAGGTAGATAGATAGATACAGATAGGTAGGTAGGTTGATTGATAGATAGAGATAGGTAGGTAGGTAGATTGATAGATATAGATAGGTAGGTAGGTAGATTGATAGAGATAGGTAGGTAGGTAGATAGATAGATAGAGATAGGTAGGTAGGTAGGTAGATAGATAGATAGAGATAGGTAGGTAGGTAGATTGATAGATAGAGATAGGTAGGTAGGTAGATAGATAGATACAGATAGGTAGGTAGATAGATAGACAGAGATAGGTAGGTAGGTAGGTAGATAGATAGAGATAGGTAGGTAGGTAGATAGATACAGATAGGTAGGTAGATAGATAGATAGAGATAGGTAGGTAGGTAGTTTGATAAATACAGATAGGTAGGTATGTAGATAGATAGATACAGATATGTAGTTAGGTAGATTGATAGATACAGATAGGTAGGTAGGTAGATAGATAGATAGAGATAGGTAGGTAGGTAGGTAGATAGATAGAGATAGGTAGGTAGGTAGATAGATACAGATAGGTAGGTAGGTAGATAGATAAATACAGATAGGTAGGTAGGTAGATAGATAGATAGATAGAGATAGATAGGTAGGTAGATTGATAGATACAGATATGTAGGTAGGTAGATAGATAGATACAGATAGGTAGGTAGGTAGATTGATAGATAGAGATAGGTAGGTAGGTAGATTGATAGATATAGATAGGTAGGTAGGTAGATTGATAGAGATAGGTAGGTAGGTAGATAGATAGATAGAGATAGGTAGGTAGGTAGGTAGATAGATAGATAGAGATAGGTAGGTAGGTAGATTGATAGATAGAGATAGGTAGGTAGGTAGATAGATAGATACAGATAGGTAGGTAGATAGATAGACAGAGATAGGTAGGTAGGTAGGTAGATAGATAGAGATAGGTAGGTAGGTAGATAGATACAGATAGGTAGGTAGATAGATAGATAGAGATAGGTAGGTAGGTAGTTTGATAAATACAGATAGGTAGGTATGTAGATAGATAGATACAGATATGTAGGTAGGTAGATTGATAGATAGAGATAGGTAGGTAGGTAGATTGATAGATAGAGATAGGTAGATAGGTAGATAGATAGATACAGATAGGTAGGTAGGTAGATATATAGATACAGATATGTAGGTAGGTAGATAGATAGATAGAGATAGGTAGGTAGGTAGATAGATAGATAGAGATAGGTAGGTAGGTAGATAGATAGAAAGAGATAGGTAGGTAGATAGATAAATACAGATAGGTGGGTAGGTAGATAGATAGATAGAGATAGGTAGGTAGGTAGATAGATAGAGATAGGTAGGTAGGTAGATTGATAGAGATAGGTAGGTAGGTAGATAGATAGATAGAGATAGGTAGGTAGGTAGATAGATAGATAGAGATAGGTAGGTAGGTAGATTGGTAGATAGAGATAGGTAGGTAGGTAGGTAGATAGATAGATACAGATAGGTAGGTAGATAGATAGACAGAGATAGGTAGGTAGATTGGTAGATAGATAGCGATAGGTAGGTAGGTAGATAGATACAGATAGGTAGGTAGGTAGATAGATACAGATAGGTAGGTAGATAGATAGATAGAGATAGGTAGGTAGGTAGTTTGATAGATACAGATAGGTAGGTAGGTAGATAGATAGATACAGATATGTAGGTAGGTAGATAGATAGAGATAGGTTGGTAGGTAGATTAATAGATACAGATAGGTAGGTAGGTAGATAGATAGATACAGATAGGTAGGTAGGTAGATAGATAGAAAGAGATAGGTAGGTAGATAGATAAATAAAGATAGGTGGGTAGGTAGATAGATAGATAGAGATAGGTAGGGAGGTAGATAGATAGAGATAGGTAGGTAGGTAGATAGATAGATAGAGATAGGTAGGTAGGTAGATAGATAGATAGAGATAGGTAGGTAGGTAGATAGATAGATACAGATAGGTAGGTAGATAGATAGATAGAGATAGGTAGGTAGGTAGATAGATAGAGATAGGTAGGTAGGTAGATAGATAGATACAGATAGGTAGGTAGGTAGATAGATAGATAGAGATAGGTAGGTAGGTAGGTAGATAGATAGAGATAGGTAGGTAGGTAGATAGATACAGATAGGTAGGTAGGTAGATAGATAAATACAGATAGGTAGGTAGGTAGATAGATAGATAGAGATAGGTAGGTAGGTAGATTGATAGATACAGATATGTAGGTAGGTAGATAGATAGATACAGATAGGTAGGTAGGTAGATTGATAGATAGAGATAGGTAGGTAGGTAGATTGATAGATATAGATAGGTAGGTAGGTAGATTGATAGAGATAGGTAGGTAGGTAGATAGATAGATAGAGATAGGTAGGTAGGTAGGTAGATAGATAGATAGAGATAGGTAGGTAGGTAGATTGATAGATAGAGATAGGTAGGTAGGTAGATAGATAGATACAGATAGGTAGGTAGATAGATAGACAGAGATAGGTAGGTAGGTAGGTAGATAGATAGAGATAGGTAGGTAGGTAGATAGATACAGATAGGTAGGTAGATAGATAGATAGAGATAGGTAGGTAGGTAGTTTGATAAATACAGATAGGTAGGTATGTAGATAGATAGATACAGATATGTAGGTAGGTAGATTGATAGATACAGATAGGTAGGTAGGTAGATAGATAGATAGAGATAGGTAGGTAGGTAGGTAGATAGATAGAGATAGGTAGGTAGGTAGATAGATACAGATAGGTAGGTAGGTAGATAGATAAATACAGATAGGTAGGTAGGTAGATAGATAGATAGAGATAGATAGGTAGGTAGATTGATAGATACAGATATGTAGGTAGGTAGATAGATAGATACAGATAGGTAGGTAGGTAGATTGATAGATAGAGATAGGTAGGTAGGTAGATTGATAGATATAGATAGGTAGGTAGGTAGATTGATAGAGATAGGTAGGTAGGTAGATAGATAGATAGAGATAGGTAGGTAGGTAGGTAGATAGATAGATAGAGATAGGTAGGTAGGTAGATTGATAGATAGAGATAGGTAGGTAGGTAGATAGATAGATACAGATAGGTAGGTAGATAGATAGACAGAGATAGGTAGGTAGGTAGGTAGATAGATAGAGATAGGTAGGTAGGTAGATAGATACAGATAGGTAGGTAGATAGATAGATAGAGATAGGTAGGTAGGTAGTTTGATAAATACAGATAGGTAGGTATGTAGATAGATAGATACAGATATGTAGGTAGGTAGATTGATAGATAGAGATAGGTAGGTAGGTAGATTGATAGATAGAGATAGGTAGATAGGTAGATAGATAGATACAGATAGGTAGGTAGGTAGATATATAGATACAGATATGTAGGTAGGTAGATAGATAGATAGAGATAGGTAGGTAGGTAGATTGATAGATAGAGATAGGTAGGTAGGTAGATTGATAGATAGAGATAGGTAGATAGGTAGATAGATAGATACAGATAGGTAGGTAGGTAGATATATAGATACAGATATGTAGGTAGGTAGATAGATAGATAGAGATAGGTAGGTAGGTAGATAGATAGATAGAGATAGGTAGGTAGGTAGATAGATAGAAAGAGATAGGTAGGTAGATAGATAAATACAGATAGGTGGGTAGGTAGATAGATAGATAGAGATAGGTAGGTAGGTAGATAGATAGAGATAGGTAGGTAGGTAGATTGATAGAGATAGGTAGGTAGGTAGATAGATAGATAGAGATAGGTAGGTAGGTAGATAGATAGATAGAGATAGGTAGGTAGGTAGATTGGTAGATAGAGATAGGTAGGTAGGTAGGTAGATAGATAGATACAGATAGGTAGGTAGATAGATAGACAGAGATAGGTAGGTAGATTGGTAGATAGATAGCGATAGGTAGGTAGGTAGATAGATACAGATAGGTAGGTAGGTAGATAGATACAGATAGGTAGGTAGATAGATAGATAGAGATAGGTAGGTAGGTAGTTTGATAGATACAGATAGGTAGGTAGGTAGATAGATAGATACAGATATGTAGGTAGGTAGATAGATAGAGATAGGTTGGTAGGTAGATTAATAGATACAGATAGGTAGGTAGGTAGATAGATAGATACAGATAGGTAGGTAGGTAGATAGATAGAAAGAGATAGGTAGGTAGATAGATAAATAAAGATAGGTGGGTAGGTAGATAGATAGATAGAGATAGGTAGGGAGGTAGATAGATAGAGATAGGTAGGTAGGTAGATAGATAGATAGAGATAGGTAGGTAGGTAGATAGATAGATAGAGATAGGTAGGTAGGTAGATAGATAGATACAGATAGGTAGGTAGATAGATAGATAGAGATAGGTAGGTAGGTAGATAGATAGAGATAGGTAGGTAGGTAGATAGATAGATACAGATAGGTAGGTAGGTAGATAGATAGATAGAGATAGGTAGGTAGGTAGGTAGATAGATAGAGATAGGTAGGTAGGTAGATAGATACAGATAGGTAGGTAGGTAGATAGATAAATACAGATAGGTAGGTAGGTAGATAGATAGATAGAGATAGGTAGGTAGGTAGATTGATAGATACAGATATGTAGGTAGGTAGATAGATAGATACAGATAGGTAGGTAGGTAGATTGATAGATAGAGATAGGTAGGTAGGTAGATTGATAGATATAGATAGGTAGGTAGGTAGATTGATAGAGATAGGTAGGTAGGTAGATAGATAGATAGAGATAGGTAGGTAGGTAGGTAGATAGATAGATAGAGATAGGTAGGTAGGTAGATTGATAGATAGAGATAGGTAGGTAGGTAGATAGATAGATACAGATAGGTAGGTAGATAGATAGACAGAGATAGGTAGGTAGGTAGGTAGATAGATAGAGATAGGTAGGTAGGTAGATAGATACAGATAGGTAGGTAGATAGATAGATAGAGATAGGTAGGTAGGTAGTTTGATAAATACAGATAGGTAGGTATGTAGATAGATAGATACAGATATGTAGGTAGGTAGATTGATAGATACAGATAGGTAGGTAGGTAGATAGATAGATAGAGATAGGTAGGTAGGTAGGTAGGTAGATAGATAGAGATAGGTAGGTAGGTAGATAGATACAGATAGGTAGGTAGGTAGATAGATAAATACAGATAGGTAGGTAGGTAGATAGATAGATAGAGATAGATAGGTAGGTAGATTGATAGATACAGATATGTAGGTAGGTAGATAGATAGATACAGATAGGTAGGTAGGTAGATTGATAGATAGAGATAGGTAGGTAGGTAGATTGATAGATATAGATAGGTAGGTAGGTAGATTGATAGAGATAGG
Organism: Crotalus helleri; assembly: GCA_024509115.1. Classification (NCBI taxonomy): domain Eukaryota; kingdom Metazoa; phylum Chordata; class Lepidosauria; order Squamata; family Viperidae; genus Crotalus; species Crotalus helleri. The sequence continues at coordinate 123,494 of JAKSXO010000197.1, read as the reverse complement.
TAGGTAGGTAGATAGATAGATAGAGATAGGTAGGTAGGTAGGTAGATAGATAGATAGAGATAGGTAGGTAGGTAGATTGATAGATAGAGATAGGTAGGTAGGTAGATAGATAGATACAGATAGGTAGGTAGATAGATAGACAGAGATAGGTAGGTAGGTAGGTAGATAGATAGAGATAGGTAGGTAGGTAGATAGATACAGATAGGTAGGTAGATAGATAGAGATAGGTAGGTAGGTAGTTTGATAAATACAGATAGGTAGGTATGTAGATAGATAGATACAGATATGTAGGTAGGTAGATTGATAGATAGAGATAGGTAGGTAGGTAGATTGATAGATAGAGATAGGTAGATAGGTAGATAGATAGATACAGATAGGTAGGTAGGTAGATATATAGATACAGATATGTAGGTAGGTAGATAGATAGATAGAGATAGGTAGGTAGGTAGATAGATAGATAGAGATAGGTAGGTAGGTAGATAGATAGAAAGAGATAGGTAGGTAGATAGATAAATACAGATAGGTGGGTAGGTAGATAGATAGATAGAGATAGGTAGGTAGGTAGATAGATAGAGATAGGTAGGTAGGTAGATTGATAGAGATAGGTAGGTAGGTAGATAGATAGATAGAGATAGGTAGGTAGGTAGATAGATAGATAGAGATAGGTAGGTAGGTAGATTGGTAGATAGAGATAGGTAGGTAGGTAGGTAGGTAGATAGATAGATACAGATAGGTAGGTAGATAGATAGACAGAGATAGGTAGGTAGATAGGTAGATAGATAGCGATAGGTAGGTAGGTAGATTGATAGAGATAGGTAGGTAGGTAGGTAGATAGATAGAGATAGGTAGGTAGATAGATAGATAGAGATAGGTAGGTAGGTAGTTTGATAGATACAGATAGGTAGGTAGGTAGATAGATAGATACAGATATGTAGGTAGGTAGATAGATAGAGATAGGTTGGTAGGTAGATTAATAGATACAGATAGGTAGGTAGGTAGATAGATAGATACAGATAGGTAGGTAGGTAGATTGATAGAGATAGGTAGGTAGGTAGATAGATAGAGATAGGTAGGTAGGTAGGTAGGTAGATAGATAGAGATAGGTAGGTAGGTAGATTGATAGATACAGATAGGTAGGTAGGTAGATAGATAGATACAGATAGGTAGGTAGATAGATAGATAGAGATAGGTAGGTAGGTAGTTTGATAGATACAGATAGGTAGGTAGGTAGATAGATAGATACAGATATGTAGGTAGGTAGATAGATAGAGATAGGTTGGTAGGTAGATTAATAGATACAGATAGGTAGGTAGGTAGATAGATAGATACAGATAGGTAGGTAGGTAGATAGATAGAGATAGGTAGGTAGGTAGGTAGATAGATAGAGATAGGTAGGTAGGTAGATAGATAGATAGAGATAGGTAGGTAGGTAGATAGATAGAAAGAGATAGGTAGGTAGATAGATAAATAAAGATAGGTGGGTAGGTAGATAGATAGATAGAGATAGGTAGGGAGGTAGATAGATAGAGATAGGTAGGTAGGTAGATAGATAGATAGAGATAGGTAGGTAGGTAGATAGATAGATAGAGATTGGTAGGTAGGTAGATAGATAGATAGATAGAGATAGGTAGGTAGGTAGATTGATAGATAGAGATAGGTAGGTAGGTAGATAGATACAGATAGGTAGGTAGGTAGATAGATAGATAGAGATAGGTAGGTAGGTAGGTAGATAGATAGAGATAGGTAGGTAGGTAGATAGATACAGATAGGTAGGTAGGTAGATAGATAAATACAGATAGGTAGGTAGGTAGATAGATAGATAGAGATAGGTAGGTAGGTAGATTGATAGATACAGATATGTAGGTAGGTAGATAGATAGATACAGATAGGTAGGTAGGTAGATTGATAGATAGAGATAGGTAGGTAGGTAGATTGATAGATATAGATAGGTAGGTAGGTAGATTGATAGAGATAGGTAGGTAGGTAGATAGATAGATAGAGATAGGTAGGTAGGTAGGTAGGTAGATAGATAGATAGAGATAGGTAGGTATGTAGATTGATAGATAGAGATAGGTAGGTAGGTAGATAGATAGATACAGATAGGTAGGTAGATAGATAGACAGAGATAGGTAGGTAGGTAGGTAGATAGATAGAGATAGGTAGGTAGGTAGATAGATACAGATAGGTAGGTAGATAGATAGAGAGAGATAGGTAGGTAGGTAGTTTGATAAATACAGATAGGTAGGTATGTAGATAGATAGATACAGATATGTAGGTAGGTAGATTGATAGATACAGATAGGTAGGTAGGTAGATAGATAGATAGAGATAGGTAGGTAGGTAGGTAGATAGATAGAGATAGGTAGGTAGGTAGATAGATACAGATAGGTAGGTAGGTAGATAGATAAATACAGATAGGTAGGTAGGTAGATAGATAGATAGAGATAGATAGGTAGGTAGATTGATAGATACAGATATGTAGGTAGGTAGATAGATAGATAGATACAGATAGGTAGGTAGGTAGATTGATAGATAGAGATAGGTAGGTAGGTAGATTGATAGATATAGATAGGTAGGTAGGTAGATTGATAGAGATAGGTAGGTAGGTAGATAGATAGATAGATAGAGATAGATAGGTAGGTAGGTAGATAGATAGATAGAGATAGGTAGGTAGGTAGATTGATAGATAGAGATAGGTAGGTAGGTAGATAGATAGATACAGATAGGTAGGTAGATAGATAGACAGAGATAGGTAGGTAGGTAGGTAGATAGATAGAGATAGGTAGGTAGGTAGATAGATACAGATAGGTAGGTAGATAGATAGATAGAGATAGGTAGGTAGGTAGTTTGATAAATACAGATAGGTAGGTATGTAGATAGATAGATACAGATATGTAGGTAGGTAGATTGATAGATAGAGATAGGTAGGTAGGTAGATTGATAGATAGAGATAGGTAGATAGGTAGATAGATAGATACAGATAGGTAGGTAGGTAGATATATAGATACAGATATGTAGGTAGGTAGATAGATAGATAGAGATAGGTAGGTAGGTAGATAGATAGATAGAGATAGGTAGGTAGGTAGATAGATAGAAAGAGATAGGTAGGTAGATAGATAAATACAGATAGGTGGGTAGGTAGATAGATAGATAGAGATAGGTAGGTAGGTAGATAGATAGAGATAGGTAGGTAGGTAGATTGATAGAGATAGGTAGGTAGGTAGATAGATAGATAGAGATAGGTAGGTAGGTAGATAGATAGATAGAGATAGGTAGGTAGGTAGATTGGTAGATAGAGATAGGTAGGTAGGTAGGTAGATAGATAGATACAGATAGGTAGGTAGATAGATAGACAGAGATAGGTAGGTAGATAGGTAGATAGATAGCGATAGGTAGGTAGGTAGATAGATACAGATAGGTAGGTAGGTAGATAGATACAGATAGGTAGGTAGATAGATAGATAGAGATAGGTAGGTAGGTAGTTTGATAGATACAGATAGGTAGGTAGGTAGATAGATAGATACAGATATGTAGGTAGGTAGATAGATAGAGATAGGTTGGTAGGTAGATTAATAGATACAGATAGGTAGGTAGGTAGATAGATAGATACAGATAGGTAGGTAGGTAGATTGATAGAGATAGGTAGGTAGGTAGATAGATAGAGATAGGTAGGTAGGTAGGTAGGTAGATAGATAGAGATAGGTAGGTAGGTAGATTGATAGATACAGATAGGTAGGTAGGTAGATAGATAGATACAGATAGGTAGGTAGGTAGATTGATAGAGATAGGTAGGTAGGTAGATAGATAGAGATAGGTAGGTAGGTAGGTAGATAGATAGAGATAGGTAGGTAGGTAGATAGATAGAAAGAGATAGGTAGGTAGATAGATAAATAAAGATAGGTGGGTAGGTAGATAGATAGATAGAGATAGGTAGGGAGGTAGATAGATAGAGATAGGTAGGTAGGTAGATAGATAGATAGAGATAGGTAGGTAGGTAGATTGATAGATAGAGATAGGTAGGTAGGTAGATAGATAGATAGATAGAGATAGGTAGGTAGGTAGATTGATAGATAGAGATAGGTAGGTAGGTAGATAGATAGATACAGATAGGTAGGTAGGTAGATAGATAGAGATAGGTAGGTAGGTAGGTAGATAGATAGAGATAGGTAGGTAGGTAGATAGATACAGATAGGTAGGTAGGTAGATAGATAAATACAGATAGGTAGGTAGGTAGATAGATAGATAGAGATAGGTAGGTAGGTAGATTGATAGATACAGATATGTAGGTAGGTAGATAGATAGATACAGATAGGTAGGTAGGTAGATTGATAGATAGAGATAGGTAGGTAGGTAGATTGATAGATAGAGATAGGTAGGTAGGTAGATTGATAGAGATAGGTAGGTAGGTAGATAGATAGATAGAGATAGGTAGGTAGGTAGGTAGATAGATAGATAGAGATAGGTAGGTAGGTAGATTGATAGATAGAGATCGGTAGGTAGGTAGATAGATAGATACAGATAGGTAGGTAGATAGATAGACAGAGATAGGTAGGTAGGTAGGTAGATAGATAGAGATAGGTAGGTAGGTAGATAGATAGAGATAGGTAGGTAGATAGATAGATAGAGATAGGTAGGTAGGTAGTTTGATAAATACAGATAGGTAGGTATGTAGATAGATAGATACAGATATGTAGGTAGGTAGATTGATAGAGATAGGTAGGTAGGTAGATAGATAGAGATAGGTAGGTAGGTAGGTAGATAGATAGAGATATGTAGGTAGGTAGATTGATAGATACAGATAGGTAGGTAGGTAGGTAGATAGATAGATACAGATAGGTAGGTAGGTAGATTGATAGAGATAGGTAGGTAGGTAGATAGATAGAGATAGGTAGGTAGGTAGGTAGATAGATAGAGATAGGTAGGTAGGTAGGTAGATAGATAGATAGAGATAGGTAGGTAGATAGATAGAAAGAGATAGGTAGGTAGATAGATAAATAAAGATAGGTGGGTAGGTAGATAGATAGATAGAGATAGGTAGGTAGGTAGATAGATAGAGATAGGTAGGTAGGTAGATTGATAGAGATAGATAGGTAGGTAGGTAGATAGATAGATAGAGATAGGTAGGTAGGTAGATAGATAGATAGAGATAGGTAGGTAGGTAGATAGATAGAAAGAGATAGGTAGGTAGATAGATAAATAAAGATAGGTGGGTAGGTAGATAGATAGATAGAGATAGGTAGGGAGGTAGATAGATAGAGATAGGTAGGTAGGTAGATAGATAGATAGAGATAGGTAGGTAGGTAGATAGATAGATAGAGATTGGTAGGTAGGTAGATAGATAGATAGATAGATAGAGATAGGTAGGTAGGTAGATTGATAGATAGAGATAGGTAGGTAGGTAGATAGATAGATACAGATAGGTAGGTAGGTAGATTGATAGAGATAGGTAGGTAGGTAGATAGATAGAGATAGGTAGGTAGGTAGGTAGATAGATAGAGATAGGTAGGTAGGTAGATAGATAGATAGAGATAGGTAGGTAGGTAGATAGATAGAAAGAGATAGGTAGGTAGATAGATAAATAAAGATAGGTGGGTAGGTAGATAGATAGATAGAGATAGGTAGGGAGGTAGATAGATAGAGATAGGTAGGTAGGTAGATAGATAGACAGAGATAGGTAGGTAGGTAGGTAGATAGATAGAGATAGGTAGGTAGGTAGATAGATAGAGATAGGTAGGTAGATAGATAGATAGAGATAGGTAGGTAGGTAGTTTGATAAATACAGATAGGTAGGTATGTAGATAGATAGATACAGATATGTAGGTAGGTAGATTGATAGAGATAGGTAGGTAGGTAGATAGATAGAGATAGGTAGGTAGGTAGGTAGATAGATAGAGATATGTAGGTAGGTAGATTGATAGATACAGATAGGTAGGTAGGTAGATAGATAGATACAGATAGGTAGGTAGGTAGATTGATAGAGATAGGTAGGTAGGTAGATAGATAGAGATAGGTAGGTAGGTAGGTAGATAGATAGAGATAGGTAGGTAGGTAGGTAGATAGATAGATAGAGATAGGTAGGTAGATAGATAGAAAGAGATAGGTAGGTAGATAGATAAATAAAGATAGGTGGGTAGGTAGATAGATAGATAGAGATAGGTAGGTAGGTAGATAGATAGAGATAGGTAGGTAGGTAGATTGATAGAGATAGATAGGTAGGTAGGTAGATAGATAGATAGAGATAGGTAGGTAGGTAGATAGATAGATAGAGATAGGTAGGTAGGTAGATAGATAGAAAGAGATAGGTAGGTAGATAGATAAATAAAGATAGGTGGGTAGGTAGATAGATAGATAGAGATAGGTAGGGAGGTAGATAGATAGAGATAGGTAGGTAGGTAGATAGATAGATAGATAGAGATAGGTAGGTAGGTAGATAGATAGATAGAGATTGGTAGGTAGGTAGATAGATAGATAGATAGAGATAGGTAGGTAGGTAGATTGATAGATAGAGATAGGTAGGTAGGTAGATAGATAGATACAGATAGGTAGGTAGGTAGATTGATAGAGATAGGTAGGTAGGTAGATAGATAGAGATAGGTAGGTAGGTAGGTAGATAGATAGAGATAGGTAGGTAGGTAGATAGATAGATAGAGATAGGTAGGTAGGTAGATAGATAGAAAGAGATAGGTAGGTAGATAGATAAATAAAGATAGGTGGGTAGGTAGATAGATAGATAGAGATAGGTAGGGAGGTAGATAGATAGAGATAGGTAGGTAGGTAGATAGATAGAGATAGGTAGGTAGGTAGATAGATAGATAGAGATTGGTAGGTAGGTAGATAGATAGATAGATAGATAGAGATAGGTAGGTAGGTAGATAGATAGAAAGAGATAGGTAGGTAGATAGATAAATAAAGATAGGTGGGTAGGTAGATAGATAGATAGAGATAGGTAGGTAGATATATAGATACAGATAGGTAGGTAGGTAGATAGATAGATAGAGATAGGTAGGTAGGTAGATTGATAGATAGAGATAGGTAGGTAGGTAGATAGATAGATACAGATAGGTAGGTAGGTAGATTGATAGAGATAGGTAGGTAGGTAGATAGATAGAGATAGGTAGGTAGGTAGGTAGATAGATAGAGATAGGTAGGTAGGTAGATAGATAGATAGATAGAGATAGGTAGGTAGGTAGATAGATAGAAAGAGATAGGTAGGTAGATAGATAAATAAAGATAGGTGGGTAGGTAGATAGATAGATAGAGATAGGTAGGGAGGTAGATAGATAGAGATAGGTAGGTAGGTAGATAGATAGATAGAGATAGGTAGGTAGGTAGATAGATAGATAGAGATTGGTAGGTAGGTAGATAGATAGATAGATAGAGATAGGTAGGTAGGTAGATTGATAGATAGAGATAGGTAGGTAGGTAGATAGATAGATACAGATAGGTAGGTAGGTAGATAGATAGATAGAGATAGGTAGGTAGGTAGGTAGATAGATAGAGATAGGTAGGTAGGTAGATAGATACAGATAGGTAGGTAGGTAGATAGATAAATACAGATAGGTAGGTAGGTAGATAGATAGATAGAGATAGGTAGGTAGGTAGATTGATAGATACAGATATGTAGGTAGGTAGATAGATAGATACAGATAGGTAGGTAGGTAGATTGATAGATAGAGATAGGTAGGTAGGTAGATTGATAGATAGAGATAGGTAGGTAGGTAGATTGATAGAGATAGGTAGGTAGGTAGATAGATAGATAGAGATAGGTAGGTAGGTAGATAGATAGATAGAGATAGGTAGGTAGGTAGATAGATAGATACAGATAGGTAGGTAAGTAGATAGATAGATACAGATGGGTAGGTAGGTAGATAGATAGATAGAGATAGGTAGGTAGGTAGATAGATAGATAGAGATAGGTAGGTAGGTAGATAGATAGATACAGATAGGTAGGTAGGTAGATTGATAGATACAAATAGGTAGGTAGGTAGATAGATAGATACAGAGAGGTAGGTAGATAAATAAATACAGATAGGTGTGTAGGTAGATAGATAGATAGAGATAGGTAGGTAGGTAGATTGATAGATACAGATAGGTAGGTAGGTAGGTAGATTTATAGATAGATAGAGATAGGTAGGTAGGTAGATAGAGATAGGTAGGTAGGTAGATTGATAGATAGAGATAGGTAGGTAGGTAGATAGATAGATACAGATAGGTAGGTAGGTAGATAGATAGAGATAGGTAGGTAGGTAGATAGATAGATAGAGATAGGTAGGGAGGTAGATAGATAGAGATAGGTAGGTAGGTAGATGGATAGATACAGATATGTAGGTAGGTAGATAGATAGATACAGATAGGTAGGTAGGTAGGTAGGTAGATAGATACAGATATGTAGGTAGGTAGATAGATAGATAGAGATAGGTAGGTAGGTAGATTGATAGAGATAGGTAGGTAGGTAGATAGATAGATAGATAGAGATAGGTAGGTAGGTAGGTAGATAGATACAGATAGGTAGGTAGGTAGATAGATACATAGAGATAGGTAGGTAGGAAGATAGATAGATACAGATAGGTAGGTAGGTAGATAGATAGATACAGATAGGTAGGTAGGTCGATAGATAGATAGAGATAGGTAGGTAGGTAGATAGATAGATACAGATAGGTAGGTAGGTAGATTGATAGATACAGATAGGTAGGTAGGTAGATTGATAGATACAGATAGGTAGGTAGGTAGATAGATACAGATAGGTAGGTAGATAGATAAATACAGATAGGTGTGTAGGTAGATAGATACAGATAGGTAGGTAGGTAGATTGATAGATAGAGATAGGTAGGTAGGTAGGTAGGAAGATAGAGATAGGTAGGTAGGTAGATAGATAGATAGAGATAGGTAGGTAGGTAGATAGATAGATAGAGATAGGTAGGTAGGTAGATAGATAGATAGAGATAGGTAGGTAGGTAGATAGATACAGATAGGTAGGTAGGTAGGTAGATACAGATAGGTAGGTAGGTAGATAGATAGATACAGATAGGTAGGTAGGTAGATTGATAGATAGAGATAGGTAGGTAGGTAGGTAGATAGATAGAGATAGGTAGGTAGGTAGATTGATAGAGATAGGTAGGTAGATAGATAGATAGATAGAGATAGGTAGGTAGGTAGATAGATAGATACAGGTAGGTAGGTCGGTAGATAGATAGATACAGATAGGTAGGTAGGTAGATATATAGATAGAGATAGGTAGGTAGGTAGATAGATAGATAGAGATAGGTAGGTAGATAGATAAATACAGATAGGTGGGTAGGTAGATAGATAGATAGAGATAGGTAGGTAGGTAGATAGATAGAGATAGGTAGGTAGGTAGATTGATAGAGATAGGTAGGTAGGTAGGTAGATAGATAGAGATAGGTAGGTAGGTAGGTAGATAGATAGATAGAGATAGGTAGGTAGGTAGATAGATAGATAGAGATAGGTAGGTAGGTAGGTAGATAGATACAGATAGGTAGGTAGATAGATAAATACAGATAGGTGGGTAGGTCGATAGATAGATAGAGATAGGTAGGTAGGTAGATTGATAGATAGAGATAGGTAGGTAGGTAGATAGATAGAGATAGGTAGGTAGGTAGATAGATAGATAGAGATAGGTAGGTAGATAGATAAATACAATAGGTAGGTAGGTAGATTGATAGAGATAGGTAGGTATGTAGGTAGATAGATAGAGATAGGTAGGTAGGTAGATAGATAGATAGAGATAGGTAGGTAGGTAGATAGATAGATAGAGATAGGTATGTAGGTAGATAGATAAATACAGATAGGTGGGTAGGTAGATAGATAGATAGAGATAGGTAGGTAGGTAGATTGATAGATAGAGATAGGTAGACAGGTAGATTGATAGATACAGATAGGTAGGTAGGTAGATAGATACAGATAGGTAGGTAGGTAGATAGATAGATAGAGATAGGTAGGTAGGTAGATATATAGATACAGATATGTAGGTAGGTAGATAGATAGATAGAGATAGGTAGGTAGGTAGATTGATAGATACAGATAGGTAGGTAGGTAGATAGATAGATACAGATAGGTATGTAGGTAGGTAGATAAATACAGATAGGTGGGTAGGTAGATAGATAGATAGAGATAGGTAGGATAGGTAGATAGATAGAGATAGGTAGGTAGGTAGATTGATAGAGATAGGTATGTAGGTAGGTAGATAGATAGATAGAGATAGGTAGGTAGGTAGATAGATAGATAGAGATAGGTAGGTAGGTAGATAGATAGATAGAGATAGGTAGGTAGGTAGATAGATAGATAGAGATAGGTGGGTAGGTAGATAGATAGAGATAGGTAGGTAGGTAGATTGATAGATAGAGATAGGTAGATAGGTAGATTGATAGATACAGATAGGTAGGTAGGTAGGTAGATAGATAGATACAGATAGGTAGGTAGGTAGATTGATAGATAAAGATAGGTAGGTAGGTAGATATATAGATACAGATAGGTAGGTAGGTAGATAGATAGATAGAGATAGGTGGGTAGGTAGATTGATAGATAGAGATAGGTAGGTAGGTAGATAGATAGATAGAGATAGGTAGGTAGGTAGATAGATAGATACAGATAGGTAGGTAGGTAGATTGATAGAGATAGGTAGGTAGGTAGATAGATAGATATAGATAGGTAGGTAGGTAGATTGATAGATAGAGATAGGTAGGTAGGTAGATATATTGATACAGATAGGTAGGTAGGTAGATAGATAGATAGAGATAGGTGGGTAGGTAGATTGATAGATAGAGATAGGTAGGTAGGTAGATAGATACAGATAGGTAGGTAGGTAGATAGATAGATACAGATAGGTAGGTAGGTAGATATATAGGTACAGATAGGTAGGTAGGTAGATAGATAGATAGAGATAGGTAGGTAGGTAGATTGATAGATAGAGATAGGTAGGTAGGTAGATTGATAGATAGAGATAGGTAGGTAGGTAGGTAGATAGATACAGATAGGTAGGTAGGTAGATATATAGATACAGATATGTAGGTAGGTAGATAGATAGATAGAGATAGGTAGGTAGGTAGATAGATAGATAGAGATAGGTAGGTAGATAGATAAATACAGATAGGTGGGTAGGTAGATAGATAGATAGATAGAGATAGGTAAGTAGGTAATTAGATAGAGATAGGTAGGTAGGTAGATTGATAGAGATAGGTAGGTAGGTAGATAGATAGATAGAGATAGGTAGGTAGGTAGATTGATAGATAGAGATAGGTAGGTAGGTAGATAAATACAGATAAGTAGGTAGGTAGGTAGATAGATAGAGATAGGTAGGTAGGTAGATAGATAGAGATAGGTAGGTAGGTAGGTAGATAGATAGAGATAGGTAGGTACGTAGATTGATAGATAGAGATAGGTAGGTAGGTAGATTGATAGATAGAGATACGTAGGAAGGTAGGTAGATAGATAGAGATAGGTAGGTAGGTAGATAGAGAGTTAGAGATAGGTAGGTAGGTAGATTGATAGATAGAGATAGGTAGGTAGGTAGATTGATAGATACAGATAGGTAGGTAGGTAGATTGATAGATAGAGATAGGTAGGTAGGTAGATAGATAGATAGAGATAGGTAGGTAGATTGATAGATACAGATAGGTAGGTAGGTAGATTGATAGATAGAGATAGGTAGGTAGGTAGATAGATAGATAGAGATAGGTAGGTAGGTAGGTAGATAGATAGAGATAGGTAGGTAGATTGATAGATAGAGATAGGTAGGTAGGTAGATTGATAGATAGAGATAGGTAGATAGGTAGATAGATAGATAGAGATAGGTAGGTAGGTAGGTAGATAGATACAGGTAGGTAGGTAGATTGATAGATACAGATAGGTAGGTAGGTAGATAGATAGATAGAGATAGGTAGGTAGGTAGATAGATAGATAGAGATAGGTAGGTAGGTAGATTGATAGATACAGATAGGTAGGTAGGTAGGTAGATAGATACAGATAGGTAGGTAGATTGATAGATAGAGATAGGTAGGTAGGTAGATAGATAGAGATAGGTAGGTAGGTAGGTAGATAGATAGAGATAGGTAGGTACGTAGATTGATAGATAGAGATACGTATGAAGGTAGGTAGATAGATAGAGATAGGTAGGTAGGTAGATCGATAGTTAGAGATAGGTAGGTAGGTAGATTGATAGATAGAGATAGGTAGGTAGGTAGATTGATAGATACAGATAGGTAGGTAGGTAGATTGATAGATAGAGATAGGTAGGTAGGTAGATAGATAGATAGAGATAGGTAGGTAGGTAGATTGATAGATACAGATAGGTAGGTAGGTAGATTGATAGATAGAGATAGGTAGGTAGGTAGATAGATAGATAGAGATAGGTAGGTAGGTAGGTAGATAGATAGAGATAGGTAGGTAGATTGATAGAGAGAGATAGGTAGGTAGGTAGATTGATAGATAGAGATAGGTAGATAGGTAGATAGATAGATACAGATAGGTAGGTAGGTAGATAGATAGATAGAGATAGGTAGGTAGATAGATAGATAGAGATAGGTAGGTAGGTAGATAGATAGATAGAGATAGGTAGGTAGGTAGATAGATAGATACAGATAGGTAGGTAAGTAGATAGATAGATACAGATGGGTAGGTAGGTAGATAGATAGATAGATAGAGATAGGTAGGTAGGTAGATAGATAGATAGAGATAGGTAGGTAGGTAGATAGATAGATACAGATAGGTAGGTAGGTAGATTGATAGATACAGATAGGTAGGTAGGTAGATAGATAGATACAGAGAGGTAGGTAGATAGATAAATACAGATAAGTTTGTAGGTAGATAGATAGATAGAGATAGGTAGGTAGGTAAATTGATAGATAGAGATAGGTAGGTAGGTAGATTGATAGATACAGATAGGTAGGTAGGTAGGTAGATAGATACAGATAGGTAGGTAGATTGATAGATAGAGATAGGTAGGTAGGTAGATAGATAGAGATAGGTAGGTAGGTAGGTAGATAGATAGAGATAGGTAGGTACGTAGATTGATAGATAGAGATAGGTAGGTAGGTAGATTGATAGATAGAGATACGTAGGAAGGTAGGTAGATAGATAGAGATAGGTAGGTAGGTAGATAGATAGAGATAGGTAGGTAGGTAGATTGATAGATAGAGATAGGTAGGTAGGTAGATTGATAGATAGAGATAGGTAGATAGGTAGATTGATAGATACAGATAGGTAGGTAGGTAGGTAGATAGATAGATACAGATAGGTAGGTAGGTAGATTGATAGATAAAGATAGGTAGGTAGGTAGATATATAGATACAGATAGGTAGGTAGGTAGATAGATAGATAGAGATAGGTGGGTAGGTAGATTGATAGATAGAGATAGGTAGGTAGGTAGATAGATAGATAGAGATAGGTAGGTAGGTAGATAGATAGATACAGATAGGTAGGTAGGTAGATTGATAGAGATAGGAAGGTAGGTAGATAGATAGATAGAGATAGGTAGGTAGGTAGATAGATATAGATAGGTAGGTAGGTAGATTGATAGATAGAGATAGGTAGGTAGGTAGATATATTGATACAGATAGGTAGGTAGGTAGATAGATAGATAGAGATAGGTGGGTAGGTAGATTGATAGATAGAGATAGGTAGGTAGGTAGATAGATACAGATAGGTAGGTAGGTAGATAGATAGATACAGATAGGTAGGTAGGTAGATATATAGGTACAGATAGGTAGGTAGGTAGATAGATAGAGATAGGTAGGTAGGTAGGTAGATTGATAGATAGAGATAGGTAGGTAGGTAGATTGATAGATAGAGATAGGTAGATAGGTAGATAGATAGATACAGATAGGTAGGTAGGTAGATATATAGATACAGATATGTAGGTAGGTAGATAGATAGATAGAGATAGGTAGGTAGGTAGATAGATAGATAGAGATAGGTAGGTAGATAGATAAATACAGATAGGTGGGTAGGTAGATAGATAGATAGAGATAGGTAAGTAGGTAATTAGATAGAGATAGGTAGGTAGGTAGATTGATAGAGATAGGTAGGTAGGTAGGTAGTTAGATAGATAGAGATAGGTAGGTAGGTAGATAGATAGATAGAGATAGGTAGGTAGGTAGATAGATAGATAGAGATAGGTAGGTAGGTAGATTGATAGATAGAGATAAGTAGGTAGGTAGGTAGATAGATAGAGATAGGTAGGTAGGTAGATAGATAGATAGAGATAGGTAGGTAGGTAGATTGATAGATAGAGATAGGTAGGTAGGTAGGTAGATAGATAGAGATAGGTAGGTAGGTAGATAGATAGATAGAGATAGGTAGGTAGGTAGGTAGATAGATACAGATAGGTAGGTAAGTAGATTGATAGATAGAGATAGGTAGGTAGGTAGATAGATAGATAGAGATAGGTAGGTAGGTAGGTAGATAGATACAGATAGGTAGGTAGGTAGATTGATAGATACAGATAGGTAGGTAGGTAGATAGATAGATAGAGATAGGTAGGTAGGTAGATAGATAGATAGAGATAGGTAGGTAGGTAGATTGATAGATACAGATAGGTAGGTAGGTAGGTAGATAGATACAGATAGGTAGGTAGATTGATAGATAGAGATAGGTAGGTAGGTAGATAGATAGAGATAGGTAGGTAGATTGATAGAGAGAGATAGGTAGGTAGGTAGATTGATAGATAGAGATAGGTAGATAGGTAGATAGATAGATACAGATAGGTAGGTAGGTAGATAGATAGATAGAGATAGGTAGGTAGATAGATAGATAGAGATAGGTAGGTAGGTAGATAGATAGATAGAGATAGGTAGGTAGGTAGATAGATAGATACAGATAGGTAGGTAAGTAGATAGATAGATACAGATGGGTAGGTAGGTAGATAGATAGATAGATAGAGATAGGTAGGTAGGTAGATAGATAGATAGAGATAGGTAGGTAGGTAGATAGATAGATACAGATAGGTAGGTAGGTAGATTGATAGATACAGATAGGTAGGTAGGTAGATAGATAGATACAGAGAGGTAGGTAGATAGATAAATACAGATAGGTTTGTAGGTAGATAGATAGATAGAGATAGGTAGGTAGGTAGATTGATAGATAGAGATAGGTAGGTAGGTAGATTGATAGATACAGATAGGTAAGTAGGTAGGTAGATAGATACAGATAGGTAGGTAGATTGATAGATAGAGATAGGTAGGTAGGTAGATAGATAGAGATAGGTAGGTAGGTAGGTAGATAGATAGAGATAGGTAGGTACGTAGATTGATAGATAGAGATAGGTAGGTAGGTAGATTGATAGATAGAGATACGTAGGAAGGTAGGTAGATAGATAGAGATAGGTAGGTAGGTAGATAGATAGAGATAGGTAGGTAGGTAGATTGATAGATAGAGATAGGTAGGTAGGTAGATTGATAGATAGAGATAGGTAGATAGGTAGATTGATAGATACAGATAGGTAGGTAGGTAGGTAGATAGATAGATACAGATAGGTAGGTAGGTAGATTGATAGATAAAGATAGGTAGGTAGGTAGATATATAGATACAGATAGGTAGGTAGGTAGATAGATAGAAAGAGGTGGGTAGGTAGATTGATAGATAGAGATAGGTAGGTAGGTAGATAGATAGATAGAGATAGGTAGGTAGGTAGATAGATAGATACAGATAGGTAGGTAGGTAGATAGATAGAGATAGGTAGGTAGATTGATAGATAGAGATAGGTAGGTAGGTAGATTGATAGATAGAGATAGGTAGATAGGTAGATAGATAGATAGATACAGATAGGTAGGTAGGTAGATAGATAGATAGAGATAGGTAGGTAGGTAGATAGATAGATAGAGATAGGTAGGTAGGTAGATAGATAGATACAGATAGGTAGGTAAGTAGATAGATAGATACAGATGGGTAGGTAGGTAGATAGATAGATAGAGATAGGTAGGTAGGTAGATAGATAGATACAGATAGGTAGGTAGGTAGATTGATAGATACAAATAGGTAGGTAGGTAGGTAGATAGATACAGAGAGGTAGGTAGATAAATAAATACAGATAGGTGTGTAGGTAGATAGATAGATAGAGATAGGTAGGTAGGTAGATTGATAGATACAGATAGGTAGGTAGGTAGGTAGATAGATACAGATAGGTAGGTAGATTGATAGATAGATAGAGATAGGTAGGTAGGTAGATAGAGATAGGTAGGTAGGTAGATTGATAGATAGAGATAGGTAGGTAGGTAGATAGATAGATACAGATAGGTAGGTAGGTAGATAGATAGAGATAGGTAGGTAGGTAGATAGATCGTTAGAGATAGGTAGGTAGGTAGATTGATAGATAGAGATAGGTAGGTAGGTAGATTGATCGATACAGATAGGTAGGTAGGTAGATTGATAGATAGAGATAGGTAGGTAGGTAGATAGATAGATAGAGATAGGTAGGTAGATTGATAGATACAGATAAGTAGGTAGGTAGATTGATAGATAGAGATAGGTAGGTAGGTAGATAGATAGATAGAGATAGGTAGGTAGGTAGGTAGATAGATAGAGATAGGTAGGTAGATTGATAGATAGAGATAGGTAGGTAGGTAGATTGATAGATAGAGATAGGTAGATAGGTAGATAGATAGATAGAGATAGGTAGGTAGGTAGGTAGATAGATACAGATAGGTAGGTAGGTAGATTGATAGATACAGATAGGTAGGTAGGTAGATAGATAGATAGAGATAGGTAGGTAGGTAGATAGATAGATAGAGATAGGTAGGTAGGTAGATTGATAGATACAGATAGGTAGGTAGGTAGGTAGATAGATACAGATAGGTAGGTAGATTGATAGATAGAGATAGGTAGGTAGGTAGATAGATAGAGATATGTAGGTAGGTAGGTAGATAGATAGAGATAGGTAGGTACGTAGATTGATAGATAGAGATACGTAGGAAGGTAGGTAGATAGATAGAGATAGGTAGGTAGGTAGATCGATAGTTAGAGATAGGTAGGTAGGTAGATTGATAGATAGAGATAGGTAGGTAGGTAGATTGATAGATACAGATAGGTAGGTAGGTAGATTGATAGATAGAGATAGGTAGGTAGGTAGATAGATAGATAGAGATAGGTAGGTAGGTAGATTGATAGATACAGATAGGTAGGTAGGTAGATTGATAGATAGAGATAGGTAGGTAGGTAGATAGATAGATACAGATAGGTAGGTAGGTAGATAGATAGAGATAGGTAGGTAGGTAGATAGATAGTTAGAGATAGGTAGGTAGGTAGATTGATAGATAGAGATAGGTAGGTAGGTAGATTGATAGATACAGATAGGTAGGTAGGTAGATTGATAGATAGAGATAGGTAGGTAGGTAGATAGATAGATAGAGATAGGTAGGTAGATTGATAGATACAGATAAGTAGGTAGGTAGATTGATAGATAGAGATAGGTAGGTAGGTAGATAGATAGATAGAGATAGGTAGGTAGGTAGGTAGATAGAGATAGGTAGGTAGATTTATAGATAGAGATAGGTAGGTAGGTAGATTGATAGATAGAGATAGGTAGATAGATAGATAGAGATAGGTAGGTAGGTAGGTAGATAGATACAGATAGGTAGGTAGGTAGATTGATAGATACAGATAGGTAGGTAGGTAGATAGATAGATAGAGATAGGTAGGTAGGTAGATAGATAGATAGAGATAGGTAGGTAGGTAGATTGATAGATACAGATAGGTAGGTAGGTAGGTAGGTAGATAGATACAGATAGGTAGGTAGATTGATAGATAGAGATAGGTAGGTAGGTAGATAGATAGAGATAGGTAGGTAGGTAGGTAGATAGATAGAGATAGGTAGGTACGTAGATTGATAGATAGAGATACGTAGGAAGGTAGGTAGATAGATAGAGATAGGTAGGTAGGTAGATCGATAGTTAGAGATAGGTAGGTAGGTAGATTGATAGATAGAGATAGGTAGGTAGGTAGATTGATAGATACAGATAGGTAGGTAGGTAGATTGATAGATAGAGATAGGTAGGTAGGTAGATAGATAGATAGAGATAGGTAGGTAGGTAGATTGATAGATACAGATAGGTAGGTAGGTAGATTGATAGATAGAGATAGGTAGGTAGGTAGATAGATAGATAGAGATAGGTAGGTAGGTAGATAGATAGAGATAGGTAGGTAGATTGATAGAGAGAGATAGGTAGGTAGGTAGATTGATAGATAGAGATAGGTAGATAGGTAGATAGATAGATACAGATAGGTAGGTAGGTAGATAGATAGATAGAGATAGGTAGGTAGATAGATAGATAGAGATAGGTAGGTAGGTAGATAGATAGATAGAGATAGGTAGGTAGGTAGATAGATACAGATAGGTAGGTAAGTAGATAGATAGATACAGATGGGTAGGTAGGTAGATAGATAGATAGATAGATAGAGATAGGTAGGTAGGTAGATAGATAGATAGATAGAGATAGGTAGGTAGGTAGATAGATAGATACAGATAGGTAGGTAGGTAGATTGATAGATACAGATAGGTAGGTAGGTAGATAGAGAGATACAGGGAGGTAGGTAGATAGATAAATACAGATAGGTTTGTAGGTAGATAGATAGATAGAGATAGGTAGGTAGGTAGATTGATAGATAGAGATAGGTAGGTAGGTAGATTGATAGATACAGATAGGTAGGTAGGTAGGTAGATAGATACAGATAGGTAGGTAGATTGATAGATAGAGATAGGTAGGTAGGTAGATAGATAGAGATAGGTAGGTAGGTAGGTAGATAGATAGAGATAGGTAGGTACGTAGATTGATAGATAGAGATAGGTAGGTAGGTAGATTGATAGATAGAGATACGTAGGAAGGTAGGTAGATAGAGATAGGTAGGTAGGTAGATAGATAGAGATAGGTAGGTAGGTAGATTGATAGATAGAGATAGGTAGGTAGGTAGATTGATAGATAGAGATAGGTAGGTATGTAGATAGATAGATAGAGATAGGTAGGTAGGTAGATAGATAGATAGAGATAGGTAGGTAGGTAGGTAGATAGATACAGATAGGTAGGTAGATAGATAAATACAGATAGGTGGGTAGGTCGATAGATAGATAGAGATAGGTAGGTAGGTAGATTGATAGATAGAGATAGGTAAGTAGGTAGATAGATAGAGATAGGTAGGTAGGTAGATTGATAGATAGAGATAGGTAGGTAGGTAGGTAGATAGATAGAGATAGGTAGGTAGATTGATAGATAGAGATAGGTAGGTAGGTAGATTGATAGATACAGATAGGTAGGTAGGTAGATAGATAGATACAGATAGGTAGGTAGGTAGATAGATAGATAGAGATAGGTAGGTAGGTAGATAGATAGATAGAGATAGGTAGGTAGGTAGATAGATAGATAGAGATAGGTAGGTAGGTAGATAGATAGATACAGATAGGTAGGTAAGTAGATAGATAGATACAGATGGGTAGGTAGGTAGATAGATAGATAGAGATAGGTAGGTAGGTAGATAGATAGATACAGATAGGTAGGTAGGTAGATTGATAGATACAAATAGGTAGGTAGGTAGGTAGATAGATACAGAGAGGTAGGTAGATAAATAAATACAGATAGGTGTGTAGGTAGATAGATAGATAGAGATAGGTAGGTAGGTAGATTGATAGATACAGATAGGTAGGTAGGTAGGTAGATAGATACAGATAGGTAGGTAGATTGATAGATAGATAGAGATAGGTAGGTAGGTAGATAGAGATAGGTAGGTAGGTAGATTGATAGATAGAGATAGGTAGGTAGGTAGATAGATAGATACAGATAGGTAGGTAGGTAGATAGATAGAGATAGGTAGGTAGGTAGATAGATAGATAGAGATAGGTAGGGAGGTAGATAGATAGAGATAGGTAGGTAGGTAGATGGATAGATACAGATATGTAGGTAGGTAGATAGATAGATACAGATAGGTAGGTAGGTAAGTAGATAGATAGATACAGATGGGTAGGTAGGTAGATAGATAGATAGAGATAGGTAGGTAGGTAGATAGATAGATACAGATAGGTAGGTAGGTAGATTGATAGATACAAATAGGTAGGTAGGTAGGTAGGTAGATAGATACAGAGAGGTAGGTAGATAAATAAATACAGATAGGTGTGTAGGTAGATAGATAGATAGAGATAGGTAGGTAGGTAGATTGATAGATACAGATAGGTAGGTAGGTAGGTAGATAGATACAGATAGGTAGGTAGATTGATAGATAGATAGAGATAGGTAGGAAGGTAGATAGAGATAGGTAGGTAGGTAGATTGATAGATAGAGATAGGTAGGTAGGTAGATAGATAGATACAGATAGGTAGGTAGGTAGATAGATAGAGATAGGTAGGTAGGTAGATAGATAGATAGAGATAGGTAGGGAGGTAGATAGATAGAGATAGGTAGGTAGGTAGATGGATAGATACAGATATGTAGGTAGGTAGATAGATAGATACAGATAGGTAGGTAGGTAGGTAGATAGATACAGATATGTAGGTAGGTAGATAGATAGATAGAGATAGGTAGGTAGGTAGATTGATAGAGATAGGTAGGTAGGTAGGTAGATAGATAGATAGAGATAGGTAGGTAGGTAGGTAGATAGATACAGATAGGTAGGTAGGTAGATAGATACATAGAGATAGGTAGGTAGGAAGATAGATACAGATAGGTAGGTAGGTAGATTGATAGATACAGATAGGTAGGTAGGTAGATTGATAGATACAGATAGGTAGGTAGGTAGGTAGATAGATACAGATAGGTAGGTAGATAGATAAATACAGATAGGTGTGTAGGTAGATAGATACAGATAGGTAGGTAGGTAGATTGATAGATAGAGATAGGTAGGTAGGTAGGTAGGAAGATAGAGATAGGTAGGTAGGTAGATTGATAGATACAGATAGGTAGGTAGGTAGATAGATAGATAGAGATAGGTAGGTAGGTAGATAGATAGATAGAGATAGGTAGGTAGGTAGATAGATAGATAGAGATAGGTAGGTAGGTAGATAGATACAGATAGGTAGGTAGGTAGATAAATACAGATAGGTAGGTAGGTAGATAGATAGATACAGATAGGTAGGTAGATAGATTGATAGATAGAGATAGGTAGGTAGGTAGGTAGATAGATAGAGATAGGTAGGTAGGTAGATTGATAGAGATAGGTAGGTAGGTAGATAGATAGATACAGGTAGGTAGGTCGGTAGATAGATAGATACAGATAGGTAGGTAGGTAGATAGATAGATAGAGATAGGTAGGTAGGTAGATAGATAGATAGAGATAGGTAGGTAGATAGATAAATACAGATAGGTGGGTAGGTAGATAGATAGATAGAGATAGGTAGGTAGGTAGATAGATAGAGATAGGTAGGTAGGTAGATTGATAGAGATAGGTAGGTAGGTAGGTAGATAGATAGAGATAGGTAGGTAGGTAGGTAGGTAGATAGATAGATAGAGATAGGTAGGTAGGTAGATAGATAGATAGAGATAGGTAGGTAGGTAGGTAGATAGATACAGATAGGTAGGTAGATAGATAAATACAGATAGGTGGGTAGGTCGATAGATATATAGAGATAGGTAGGTAGGTAGATTGATAGATAGAGATAGGTAGGTAGGTAGATAGATAGATAGAGATAGGTGTGTAGGTAGATAGATAGAGATAGGTAGGTAGGTAGATTGATAGATAGAGATAGGTAGATAGGTAGATTGATAGATACAGATAGGTAGGTAGGTAGATAGATAGATACAGATAGGTAGGTAGGTAGATTGATAGATAAAGATAGGTAGGTAGGTAGATAT
Source organism: Crotalus helleri (assembly GCA_024509115.1). Lineage (NCBI taxonomy): Eukaryota > Metazoa > Chordata > Lepidosauria > Squamata > Viperidae > Crotalus > Crotalus helleri. Next base: position 101,713 of record JAKSXO010000197.1, on the reverse strand, counting down.
ATAGATACAGATAGGTAGGTAGGTAGATAGATAGATAGAGATAGGTGGGTAGGTAGATTGATAGATAGAGATAGGTAGGTAGGTAGATAGATAGATAGAGATAGGTAGGTAGGTAGGTAGATAGATAGATACAGATAGGTAGGTAGGTAGATTGATAGAGATAGGAAGGTAGGTAGATAGATAGATAGAGATAGGTAGGTAGGTAGATAGATATAGATAGGTAGGTAGGTAGATTGATAGATAGAGATAGGTGGGTAGGTAGATTGATAGATAGAGATAGGTAGGTAGGTAGATAGATACAGATAGGTAGGTAGGTAGATAGATAGATACAGATAGGTAGGTAGGTAGATATATAGGTACAGATAGGTAGGTAGGTAGATAGATAGATAGAGATAGGTAGGTAGGTAGATTGATAGATAGAGATAGGTAGGTAGGTAGGTAGATAGATAGAGATAGGTAGGTAGGTAGATAGATATACAGATAGGTAGGTAGGTAGATATATAGATACAGATATGTAGGTAGGTAGATAGATAGATAGAGATAGGTAGGTAGGTAGATTGATAGATACAGATAGGTAGGTAGGTAGATAGATAGATACAGATAGGTAGGTAGGTAGATTGATAGATAGAGATAGGTAGGTAGGTAGATTGATAGATAGAGATAGGTAGATAGGTAGATAGATAGATACAGATAGGTAGGTAGGTAGATATATAGATACAGATATGTAGGTAGGTAGATAGATAGATAGAGATAGGTAGGTAGGTAGATAGATAGATAGAGATAGGTAGGTAGATAGATAAATACAGATAGGTGGGTAGGTAGATAGATAGATAGAGATAGGTAAGTAGGTAATTAGATAGAGATAGGTAGGTAGGTAGATTGATAGAGATAGGTAGGTAGGTAGGTAGTTAGATAGATAGAGATAGGTAGGTAGGTAGATAGATAGATAGAGATAGGTAGGTAGGTAGATAGATAGATAGATAGAGATAGGTAGGTAGGTAGATTGATAGATAGAGATAAGTAGGTAGGTAGGTAGATAGATAGAGATAGGTAGGTAGGTAGATAGATAGATAGAGATAGGTAGGTAGGTAGATTGATAGATAGAGATAGGTAGGTAGGTAGGTAGATAGATAGAGATAGGTAGGTAGGTAGATAGATAGATAGAGATAGGTAGGTAGGTAGGTAGATAGATACAGATAGGTAGGTAAGTAGATTGATAGATAGAGATAGGTAGGTAGGTAGATAGATAGATAGAGATAGGTAGGTAGGTAGGTAGATAGATACAGATAGGTAGGTAGGTAGATTGATAGATACAGATAGGTAGGTAGGTAGATAGATAGATAGAGATAGGTAGGTAGGTAGATAGATAGATAGAGATAGGTAGGTAGGTAGATTGATAGATACAGATAGGTAGGTAGGTAGGTAGATAGATACAGATAGGTAGGTAGATTGATAGATAGAGATAGGTAGGTAGGTAGATAGATAGAGATAGGTAGGTAGGTAGGTAGATAGATAGAGATAGGTAGGTACGTAGATTGATAGATAGAGATAGGTAGGTAGGTAGATTGATAGATAGAGATACGTAGGAAGGTAGGTAGATAGATAGAGATAGGTAGGTAGGTAGATAGATAGTTAGAGATAGGTAGGTAGGTAGATTGATAGATAGAGATAGGTAGGTAGGTAGATTGATAGATACAGATAGGTAGGTAGGTAGATTGATAGATACAGATAGGTAGGTAGGTAGATAGATAGATACAGGGAGGTAGGTAGATTGATAGATACAGATAGGTAGGTAGGTAGATTGATAGATAGAGATAGGTAGGTAGGTAGATAGATAGATAGAGATAGGTAGGTAAGTAGGTAGATAGATAGAGATAGGTAGGTAGGTAGATTGATAGATAGAGATAGGTAGGTAGGTAGATTGATAGATAGAGATAGGTAGATAGGTAGATAGATAGATAGAGATAGGTAGGTAGGTAGGTAGATAGATACAGATAGGTAGGTAGGTAGATTGATAGATACAGATAGGTAGGTAGGTAGATAGATAGATAGAGATAGGTAGGTAGGTAGATAGATAGATAGAGATAGGTAGGTAGGTAGATTGATAGATACAGATAGGTAGGTAGGTAGGTAGATAGATACAGATAGGTAGGTAGATTGATAGATAGAGATAGGTAGGTAGGTAGATAGATAGAGATAGGTAGGTAGGTAGGTAGATAGATAGAGATAGGTAGGTACGTAGATTGATAGATAGAGATACGTAGGAAGGTAGGTAGATAGATAGAGATAGGTAGGTAGGTAGATTGATAGAACAGATAGGTAGGTAGGTAGATCGATAGTTAGAGATAGGTAGGTAGGTAGATTGATAGATAGAGATAGGTAGGTAGGTAGATTGATAGATACAGATAGGTAGGTAGGTAGATTGATAGATAGAGATAGGTAGGTAGGTAGATAGATAGATAGAGATAGGTAGGTAGGTAGATTGATAGATACAGATAGGTAGGTAGGTAGATTGATAGATAGAGATAGGTAGGTAGGTAGATAGATAGATAGAGATAGGTAGGTAGGTAGGTAGATAGATAGAGATAGGTAGGTAGATTGATAGAGAGAGATAGGTAGGTAGGTAGATTGATAGATAGAGATAGGTAGATAGGTAGATAGATAGATACAGATAGGTAGGTAGGTAGATAGATAGATAGAGATAGGTAGGTAGATAGATAGATAGAGATAGGTAGGTAGGTAGATAGATAGATAGAGATAGGTAGGTAGGTAGATAGATAGATACAGATAGGTAGGTAAGTAGATAGATAGATACAGATGGGTAGGTAGGTAGATAGATAGATAGAGATAGGTAGGTAGGTAGATAGATAGATAGAGATAGGTAGGTAGGTAGATAGATAGATACAGATAGGTAGGTAGGTAGATTGATAGATACAGATAGGTAGGTAGGTAGATAGATAGATACAGAGAGGTAGGTAGATAGATAAATACAGATAGGTTTGTAGGTAGATAGATAGATAGAGATAGGTAGGTAGGTAGATTGATAGATAGAGATAGGTAGGTAGGTAGATTGATAGATACAGATAGGTAGGTAGGTAGGTAGATAGATACAGATAGGTAGGTAGATTGATAGATAGAGATAGGTAGGTAGGTAGATAGATAGAGATAGGTAGGTAGGTAGGTAGATAGATAGAGATAGGTAGGTACGTAGATTGATAGATAGAGATAGGTAGGTAGGTAGATTGATAGATAGAGATACGTAGGAAGGTAGGTAGATAGATAGAGATAGGTAGGTATGTAGATAGATAGTTAGAGATAGGTAGGTAGGTAGATTGATAGATAGAGATAGGTAGGTAGGTAGATTGATAGATAGAGATAGGTAGGTAGGTAGATTGATAGATACAGATAGGTAGGTAGGTAGGTAGATAGATACAGATAGGTAGGTAGATTGATAGATAGAGATAGGTAGGTAGGTAGATAGATAGAGATAGGTAGGTAGGTAGGTAGATAGATAGAGATAGGTAGGTACGTAGATTGATAGATAGAGATACGTAGGAAGGTAGGTAGATAGATAGAGATAGGTAGGTAGGTAGATCGATAGTTAGAGATAGGTAGGTAGGTAGATTGATAGATAGAGATAGGTAGGTAGGTAGATTGATAGATACAGATAGGTAGGTAGGTAGATTGATAGATAGAGATAGGTAGGTAGGTAGATAGATAGATAGAGATAGGTAGGTAGGTAGATTGATAGATACAGATAGGTAGGTAGGTAGATTGATAGATAGAGATAGGTAGGTAGGTAGATAGATAGATAGAGATAGGTAGGTAGGTAGGTAGATAGATAGAGATAGGTAGGTAGATTGATAGAGAGAGATAGGTAGGTAGGTAGATTGATAGATAGAGATAGGTAGATAGGTAGATAGATAGATACAGATAGGTAGGTAGGTAGATAGATAGATAGAGATAGGTAGGTAGATAGATAGATAGAGATAGGTAGGTAGGTAGATAGATAGATAGAGATAGGTAGGTAGGTAGATAGATAGATACAGATAGGTAGGTAAGTAGATAGATAGATACAGATGGGTAGGTAGGTAGATAGATAGATAGAGATAGGTAGGTAGGTAGATAGATAGATAGAGATAGGTAGGTAGGTAGATAGATAGATACAGATAGGTAGGTAGGTAGATTGATAGATACAGATAGGTAGGTAGGTAGATAGATAGATACAGAGAGGTAGGTAGATAGATAAATACAGATAGGTTTGTAGGTAGATAGATAGATAGAGATAGGTAGGTAGGTAGATTGATAGATAGAGATAGGTAGGTAGGTAGATTGATAGATACAGATAGGTAGGTAGGTAGGTAGATAGATACAGATAGGTAGGTAGATTGATAGATAGAGATAGGTAGGTAGGTAGATAGATAGAGATAGGTAGGTAGGTAGGTAGATAGATAGAGATAGGTAGGTACGTAGATTGATAGATAGAGATAGGTAGGTAGGTAGATTGATAGATAGAGATACGTAGGAAGGTAGGTAGATAGATAGAGATAGGTAGGTAGGTAGATAGATAGTTAGAGATAGGTAGATAGGTAGATTGATAGATAGAGATAGGTAGGTAGGTAGATTGATAGATACAGATAGGTAGGTAGGTAGGTAGATAGATACAGATAGGTAGGTAGATTGATAGATAGAGATAGGTAGGTAGGTAGATAGATAGAGAGAGGTAGGTAGGTAGGTAGATAGATAGAGATAGGTAGGTACGTAGATTGATAGATAGAGATACGTAGGAAGGTAGGTAGATAGATAGAGATAGGTAGGTAGGTAGATCGATAGTTAGAGATAGGTAGGTAGGTAGATTGATAGATAGAGATAGGTAGGTAGGTAGATTGATAGATACAGATAGGTAGGTAGGTAGATTGATAGATAGAGATAGGTAGGTAGGTAGATAGATAGATAGAGATAGGTAGGTAGGTAGATTGATAGATACAGATAGGTAGGTAGGTAGATTGATAGATAGAGATAGGTAGGTAGGTAGATAGATAGATAGAGATAGGTAGGTAGGTAGGTAGATAGATAGAGATAGGTAGGTAGATTGATAGAGAGAGATAGGTAGGTAGGTAGATTGATAGATAGAGATAGGTAGATAGGTAGATAGATAGATACAGATAGGTAGGTAGGTAGATAGATAGATAGAGATAGGTAGGTAGATAGATAGATAGAGATAGGTAGGTAGGTAGATAGATAGATAGAGATAGGTAGGTAAGTAGATAGATAGATACAGATGGGTAGGTAGGTAGACAGATAGATAGAGATAGGTAGGTAGGTAGATAGATAGATAGAGATAGGTAGGTAGGTAGATAGATAGATACAGATAGGTAGGTAGGTAGATTGATAGATACAGATAGGTAGGTAGGTAGATAGATAGATACAGAGAGGTAGGTAGATAGATAAATACAGATAGGTTTGTAGGTAGATAGATAGATAGAGATAGGTAGGTAGGTAGATTGATAGATAGAGATAGGTAGGTAGGTAGATTGATAGATACAGATAGGTAGGTAGGTAGGTAGATAGATACAGATAGGTAGGTAGATTGATAGATAGAGATAGGTAGGTAGGTAGATAGATAGAGATAGGTAGGTAGGTAGGTAGATAGACAGAGATAGGTAGGTACGTAGATTGATAGATAGAGATAGGTAGGTAGGTAGATTGATAGATAGAGATACGTAGGAAGGTAGGTAGATAGATAGAGATAGGTAGGTAGGTAGATAGATAGTTAGAGATAGGTAGGTAGGTAGATTGATAGATAGAGATAGGTAGGTAGGTAGATTGATAGATACAGATAGGTAGGTAGGTAGATTGATAGATAGAGATAGGTAGGTAGGTAGATAGATAGATAGAGATAGGTATTTAGGTAGATTGATAGATACAGATAGGTAGGTAGGTAGATTGATAGATAGAGATAGGTAGGTAGGTAGATAGATAGATAGAGATAGGTAGGTAGGTAGGTAGATAGATAGAGATAGGTAGGTAGATTGATAGAGAGAGATAGGTAGGTAGGTAGATTGATAGATAGAGATAGGTAGATAGGTAGATAGATAGATACAGATAGGTAGGTAGGTAGATAGATAGATAGAGATAGGTAGGTAGATAGATAGATAGAGATAGGTAGGTAGGTAGATAGATAGATAGAGATAGGTAGGTAGGTAGATAGATAGATACAGATAGGTAGGTAAGTAGATAGATAGATACAGATGGGTAGGTAGGTAGATAGATAGATAGAGATAGGTAGGTAGGTAGATAGATAGATAGAGATAGGTAGGTAGGTAGATAGATAGATACAGATAGGTAGGTAGGTAGATTGATAGATACAGATAGGTAGGTAGGTAGATAGATAGATACAGAGAGGTAGGTAGATAGATAAATACAGATAGGTTTGTAGGTAGATAGATAGATAGATAGAGATAGGTAGGTAGGTAGATTGATAGATAGAGATAGGTAGGTAGGTAGATTGATAGATACAGATAGGTAGGTAGGTAGGTAGATAGATACCGATAGGTAGGTAGATTGATAGATAGAGATAGGTAGGTAGGTAGATAGATAGAGATAGGTAGGTAGGTAGGTAGATAGATAGAGATAGGTAGGTACGTAGATTGATAGATAGAGATAGGTAGGTAGGTAGATTGATAGATAGAGATACGTAGGAAGGTAGGTAGATAGATAGAGATAGGTAGGTAGGTAGATAGATAGTTAGAGATAGGTAGGTAGGTAGATTGATAGATAGAGATAGGTAGGTAGGTAGATTGATAGATAGAGATAGGTAGGTAGGTAGATTGATAGATACAGATAGGTAGGTAGGTAGGTAGATAGATACAGATAGGTAGGTAGATTGATAGATAGAGATAGGTAGGTAGGTAGATAGATAGAGATAGGTAGGTAGGTAGGTAGATAGATAGAGATAGGTAGGAAGGTAGGTAGATAGATAGAGATAGGTAGGTAGGTAGATAGATAGTTAGAGATAGGTAGGTAGGTAGATTGATAGATAGAGATAGGTAGGTAGGTAGATTGATAGATAGAGATAGGTAGGTAGGTAGATTGATAGATACAGATAGGTAGGTAGGTAGGTAGATAGATACAGATAGGTAGGTAGATTGATAGATAGAGATAGGTAGGTAGGTAGATAGATAGAGATAGGTAGGTAGGTAGGTAGATAGATAGAGATAGGTAGGTACGTAGATTGATAGATAGAGATACGTAGGAAGGTAGGTAGATAGATAGAGATAGGTAGGTAGGTAGATCGATAGTTAGAGATAGGTAGGTAGGTAGATTGATAGATAGAGATAGGTAGGTAGGTTGATTGATAGATACAGATAGGTAGGTAGGTAGATTGATAGATAGAGATAGGTAGGTAGGTAGATAGATAGATAGAGATAGGTAGGTAGGTAGATTGATAGATACAGATAGGTAGGTAGGTAGATTGATAGATAGAGATAGGTAGGTAGGTAGATAGATAGATAGAGATAGGTAGGTAGGTAGGTAGATAGATAGAGATAGGTAGGTAGATTGATAGAGAGAGATAGGTAGGTAGGTAGATTGATAGATAGAGATAGGTAGATAGGTAGATAGATAGATACAGATAGGTAGGTAGGTAGATAGATAGATAGAGATAGGTAGGTAGATAGATAGATAGAGATAGGTAGGTAGGTAGATAGATAGATAGAGATAGGTAGGTAGGTAGATAGATAGATACAGATAGGTAGGTAAGTAGATAGATAGATACAGATGGGTAGGTAGGTAGATAGATAGATAGAGATAGGTAGGTAGATAGATAGATAGAGATAGGTAGGTAGGTAGATAGATAGATACAGATAGGTAGGTAGGTAGATTGATAGATACAGATAGGTAGGTAGGTAGATAGATAGATACAGAGAGGTAGGTAGATAGATAAATACAGATAGGTTTGTAGGTAGATAGATAGATAGAGATAGGTAGGTAGGTAGATTGATAGATAGAGATAGGTAGGTAGGTAGATTGATAGATACAGATAGGTAGGTAGGTAGGTAGATAGATACAGATAGGTAGGTAGATTGATAGATAGAGATAGGTAGGTAGGTAGATAGATAGAGATAGGTAGGTAGGTAGGTAGATAGATAGAGATAGGTAGGTACGTAGATTGATAGATAGAGATAGGTAGGTAGGTAGATTGATAGATAGAGATACGTAGGAAGGTAGGTAGATAGATAGAGATAGGTAGGTAGTTAGATAGATAGTTAGAGATAGGTAGGTAGGTAGATTGATAGATAGAGATAGGTAGGTAGGTAGATTGATAGATACAGATAAGTAGGTAGGTAGATTGATAGATAGAGATAGGTAGGTAGGTAGATAGATAGATAGAGATAGGTAGGTAGGTAGATTGATAGATACAGATAGGTAGGTAGGTAGATTGATAGATAGAGATAGGTAGGTAGGTAGATAGATAGATAGAGATAGGTAGGTAGGTAGGTAGATAGATAGAGATAGGTAGGTAGATAGATAGAGATAGGTAGGTAGGTAGGTAGATAGATAGATAGAGATAGATAGGTAGGTAGGTAGATTGATAGAGACAGATAGGTAGGTAGGTAGATAGATAGAAAGAGATAGGTAGGTAGGTAGGTAGATAGATACAGATAGGTAGGTAGGTAGATAGATAGATAGAGATAGGTAGGTAGGTAGATAGATAGAGATAGGTAGGTAGGTAGATAGATACAGATAGGTAGGTAGGTAGATAGATAGATACAGATAGGTAGGTAGGTAGATATATAGGTACAGATAGGTAGGTAGGTAGATAGATAGATAGAGATAGGTAGGTAGGTAGATTGATAGATAGAGATAGGTAGGTAGGTAGGTAGATAGAGATAGGTAGGTAGGTAGGTAGATAGATAGAGATAGGTAGGTACGTAGATTGATAGATAGAGATAGGTAGGTAGGTAGATTGATAGATAGAGATACGTAGGAAGGTAGGTAGATAGATAGAGATAGGTAGGTAGGTAGATAGATAGTTAGAGATAGGTAGGTAGGTAGATTGATAGATAGAGATAGGTAGGTAGGTAGATTGATAGATACAGATAAGTAGGTAGGTAGATTGATAGATAGAGATAGGTAGGTAGGTAGATAGATAGATAGATAGAGATAGGTAGGTAGGTAGATTGATAGATACAGATAGGTAGGTAGGTAGATTGATAGATAGAGATAGGTAGGTAGGTAGATAGATAGATAGAGATAGGTAGGTAGGTAGGTAGATAGATAGAGATAGGTAGGTAGATAGATAGAGATAGGTAGGTAGGTAGGTAGATAGATAGATAGAGATAGATAGGTAGGTAGGTAGATTGATAGAGACAGATAGGTAGGTAGGTAGATAGATAGAAAGAGATAGGTAGGTAGGTAGGTAGATAGATACAGATAGGTAGGTAGGTAGATAGATAGATAGAGATAGGTAGGTAGGTAGATAGATAGAGATAGGTAGGTAGGTAGATAGATACAGATAGGTAGGTAGGTAGATAGATAGATACAGATAGGTAGGTAGGTAGATATATAGGTACAGATAGGTAGGTAGGTAGATAGATAGATAGAGATAGGTAGGTAGGTAGATTGATAGATAGAGATAGGTAGGTAGGTAGGTAGATAGATAGAGATAGGTAGGTAGGTAGATTGATAGATAGAGATAGGTAGGTAGGTAGATAGATACAGATAGGTAGGTAGGTAGATAGATAGATACAGATAGGTAGGTAGGTAGATATATAGGTACAGATAGGTAGGTAGGTAGATAGATAGATAGAGATAGGTAGGTAGGTAGATTGATAGATAGAGATAGGTAGGTAGGTAGGTAGATAGATAGAGATAGGTAGGTAGGTAGATAGATATACAGATAGGTAGGTAGGTAGATATATAGATACAGATATGTAGGTAGGTAGATAGATAGATAGAGATAGGTAGGTAGGTAGATTGATAGATACAGATAGGTAGGTAGGTAGATAGATAGATACAGATAGGTAGGTAGGTAGATTGATAGATAGAGATAGGTAGGTAGGTAGATTGATAGATAGAGATAGGTAGATAGGTAGATAGATAGATACAGATAGGTAGGTAGGTAGATATATAGATACAGATATGTAGGTAGGTAGATAGATAGATAGAGATAGGTAGGTAGGTAGATAGATAGATAGAGATAGGTAGGTAGATAGATAAATACAGATAGGTGGGTAGGTAGATAGATAGATAGAGATAGGTAAGTAGGTAATTAGATAGAGATAGGTAGGTAGGTAGATTGATAGAGATAGGTAGGTAGGTAGGTAGTTAGATAGATAGAGATAGGTAGGTAGGTAGATAGATAGATAGAGATAGGTAGGTAGGTAGATAGATAGATAGAGATAGGTAGGTAGGTAGATTGATAGATAGAGATAAGTAGGTAGGTAGGTAGATAGATAGAGATAGGTAGGTAGGTAGATAGATAGATAGAGATAGGTAGGTAGGTAGATTGATAGATAGAGATAGGTAGGTAGGTAGGTAGATAGATAGAGATAGGTAGGTAGGTAGATAGATAGATAGAGATAGGTAGGTAGGTAGGTAGATAGATACAGATAGGTAGGTAAGTAGATTGATAGATAGAGATAGGTAGGTAGGTAGATAGATAGATAGAGATAGGTAGGTAGGTAGGTAGATAGATACAGATAGGTAGGTAGGTAGATTGATAGATACAGATAGGTAGGTAGGTAGATAGATAGATAGAGATAGGTAGGTAGGTAGATAGATAGATAGATAGAGATAGGTAGATAGGTAGATTGATAGATACAGATAGGTAGGTAGGTAGGTAGATAGATACAGATAGGTAGGTAGATTGATAGATAGAGATAGGTAGGTAGGTAGGTAGATAGATAGAGATAGGTAGGTAGGTAGGTAGATAGATAGAGATAGGTAGGTACGTAGATTGATAGATAGAGATAGGTAGGTAGGTAGATTGATAGATAGAGATACGTAGGAAGGTAGGTAGATAGATAGAGATAGGTAGGTAGGTAGATAGATAGTTAGAGATAGGTAGGTAGGTAGATTGATAGATAGAGATAGGTAGGTAGGTAGATTGATAGATACAGATAGGTAGGTAGGTAGATTGATAGATAGAGATAGGTAGGTAGGTAGATAGATAGATAGAGATGGGTAGGTAGATTGATAGATACAGATAGGTAGGTAGGTAGATTGATAGATAGAGATAGGTAGGTAGGTAGATAGATAGAGAGAGATAGGTAGGTAGGTAGGTAGATAGATAGAGATAGGTAGGTAGATTGATAGATAGAGATAGGTAGGTAGGTAGATTGATAGATAGAGATAGGTAGATAGGTAGATAGATAGATAGAGATAGGTAGGTAGGTAGGTAGATAGATACAGATAGGTAGGTAGGTAGATTGATAGATACAGATAGGTAGGTAGGTAGATAGATAGATAGAGATAGGTAGGTAGGTAGATAGATAGATAGAGATAGGTAGGTAGGTAGATTGATAGATACAGATAGGTAGGTAGGTAGGTAGATAGATACAGATAGGTAGGTAGATTGATAGATAGAGATAGGTAGGTAGGTAGATAGATAGAGATAGGTAGGTAGGTAGATAGATAGATAGAGATAGGTAGGTAGGTAGATAGATAGATAGAGATAGGTAGGTAGGTAGATAGATAGATACAGATAGGTAGGTAAGTAGATAGATAGATACAGATGGGTAGGTAGGTAGATAGATAGATAGAGATAGGTAGGTAGGTAGATAGATAGATACAGATAGGTAGGTAGGTAGATTGATAGATACAGATAGGTAGGTAGGTAGATAGATAGATACAGAGAGGTAGGTAGATAGATAAATACAGATAGGTGTGTAGGTAGATAGATAGATAGAGATAGGTAGGTAGGTAGATTGAAAGATAGAGATAGGTAGGTAGGTAGATTGATAGATACAGATAGGTAGGTAGGTAGATAGATACAGATAGGTAGGTAGATTGATAGATAGAGATAGGTAGGTAGGTAGATAGATAGAGATAGGTAGGTAGGTAGATTGATAGATAGAGATAGGTAGGTAGGTAGATAGATAGATACAGATAGGTAGGTAGGTAGATAGATAGATAGAGATAGGTAGGTAGGTAGATAGATAGATAGAGATAGGTAGGTAGGTAGATAGATAGATACAGATAGGTAGATAAGTAGATAGATAGATACAGATGGGTAGGTAGGTAGATAGATAGATAGAGATAGGTAGGTAGGTAGATAGATAGATACAGATAGGTAGGTAGGTAGATTGATAGATACAGATATGTAGTTAGGTAGATAGATAGATACAGAGAGGTAGGTAGATAGATAAATACAGATAGGTGTGTAGGTAGATAGATAGATAGAGATAGGTAGGTAGGTAGATTGATAGATAGAGATAGGTAGGTAGGTAGATTGATTGATACAGATAGGTAGGTAGGTAGGTAGATAGATACAGATAGGTAGGTAGATTGATAGATAGAGATAGGTAGGTAGGTAGATAGATAGAGATAGGTAGGTAGGTAGATTGATAGATAGAGATAGGTAGATAGGTAGATAGATAGATACAGATAGGTAGGTAGGTAGATAGATAGATAGAGATAGGTAGGTAGGTAGATAGATAGATAGAGATAGGTAGGGAGGTAGATAGATAGAGATAGGTAGGTAGGTAGATGGATAGATACAGATATGTAGGTAGGTAGATAGATAGATACAGATAGGTAGGTAGGTAGGTAGGTAGATAGATACAGATATGTAGGTAGGTAGATAGATAGATAGAGATAGGTAGGTAGGTAGATTGATAGATAGAGATAGGTAGGTAGGTAGGTAGATAGATAGAGATAGGTAGGTAGGTAGATAGATAGATACAGATAGGTAGGTAAGTAGATAGATAGATACAGATGGGTAGGTAGGTAGATAGATAGATAGAGATAGGTAGGTAGGTAGATAGATAGATACAGATAGGTAGGTAGGTAGATTGATAGATACAGATAGGTAGGTAGGTAGATAGATAGATACAGAGAGGTAGGTAGATAGATAAATACAGATAGGTGTGTAGGTAGATAGATAGATAGAGATAGGTAGGTAGGTAGATTGAAAGATAGAGATAGGTAGGTAGGTAGATTGATAGATACAGATAGGTAGGTAGGTAGATAGATACAGATAGGTAGGTAGATTGATAGATAGAGATAGGTAGGTAGGTAGATAGATAGAGATAGGTAGGTAGGTAGATTGATAGATAGAGATAGGTAGGTAGGTAGATAGATAGATACAGATAGGTAGGTAGGTAGATAGATAGATAGAGATAGGTAGGTAGGTAGATAGATAGATAGAGATAGGTAGGTAGGTAGATAGATAGATACAGATAGGTAGATAAGTAGATAGATAGATACAGATGGGTAGGTAGGTAGATAGATAGATAGAGATAGGTAGGTAGGTAGGTAGATAGATACAGATAGGTAGGTAGATAGATAGATAGATAGATACAGATAGGTAGGTAGGTAGATTGATAGATAGAGATAGGTAGGTAGGTAGGTAGATAGATAGAGATAGGTAGGTAGGTAGATTGATAGAGATAGATATGTAGGTAGATAGATAGATAGAGATAGGTAGGTAGGTAGATAGATAGATAGAGATAGGTAGGTAGGTAGATAGATAGAGATAGGTAGGTAGGTAGATTGATAGATACAGATAGGTTGGTAGGTAGATAGATAGATAGAGATAGGTAGGTAGGTAGATAGATAGAGATAGGTAGGTAGGTAGGTAGATAGATAGAGATAGGTAGGTAGGTAGATTGATAGATACAGATAGGTAGGTAGGTAGATTGATAGATACAGATAGGTAGGTAGGTAGGTTGATAGATAGAGATAGGTAGGAGGTAGATAGATAGATAGAGATCGGTAGGTAGGTAGATTGATAGATAGAGATAAGTAGGTAGGTAGATTGATAGATAGAGATACGTAGATAGGTAGATAGATAGATACAGATAGGTAGGTAGGTAGATATATAGATGCATATATGTAGGTAGGTAGATAGATAGATAGATAGAGATATGTAGGTAGGTAGATAGATAGATAGAGATAGGTAGGTAGGTAGATAGATAGATAGAGATAGGTAGGTAGGTAGATTGATAGATAGAGATAAGTAGGTAGGTAGGTAGATAGAGATAGGTAGGTAGGTAGATAGATAGAGATAGGTAGGTAGGTAGATTGATAGATAGAGATAGGTAGGTAGGTAGATTGATAGATAGAGATAGGTAGGTAGGTAGATTGATAGATACAGATAGGTAGGTAGGTAGGTAGATAGATACAGATAGGTAGGTAGATTGATAGAGATAGGTAGGTAGGTAGATAGATAGAGATAGGTAGGTAGGTAGATTGATAGATAGAGATAGGTAGATAGGTAGATAGATAGATACAGATAGGTAGGTAGGTAGATAGATAGATAGAGATAGGTAGGTAGGTAGATAGATAGATAGAGATAGGTAGGGAGGTAGATAGATAGAGATAGGTAGGTAGGTAGATGGATAGATACAGATATGTAGGTAGGTAGATAGATAGATACAGATAGGTAGGTAGGTAGGTAGGTAGATAGATACAGATATGTAGGTAGGTAGATAGATAGATAGAGATAGGTAGGTAGGTAGATTGATAGATAGAGATAGGTAGGTAGGTAGATTGATAGATACAGATAGGTAGGTAGGTAGGTAGATAGATACAGATAGGTAGGTAGATTGATAGAGATAGGTAGGTAGGTAGATAGATAGAGATAGGTAGGTAGGTAGATTGATAGATAGAGATAGGTAGATCGGTAGATAGATAGATACAGATAGGTAGGTAGGTAGATAGATAGATAGAGATAGGTAGGTAGGTAGATAGATAGATAGAGATAGGTAGGGAGGTAGATAGATAGAGATAGGTAGGTAGGTAGATTGATAGATAGAGATAGGTAGATAGGTAGATAGATAGATACAGATAGGTAGGTAGGTAGATAGATAGATAGAGATAGGTAGGTAGGTAGATAGATAGATAGAGATAGGTAGGGAGGTAGATAGATAGAGATAGGTAGGTAGGTGGATGGATAGATACAGATATGTAGGTAGGTAGATAGATAGATACAGATAGGTAGGTAGGTAGATAGATAGATAGAGATAGGTAGGTAGGTAGATAGATAGATAGAGATAGGTAGGGAGGTAGATAGATAGAGATAGGTAGGTAGGTAGATTGATAGATAGAGATAGGTAGATAGGTAGATAGATAGATACAGATAGGTAGGTAGGTAGATAGATAGATAGAGATAGGTAGGTAGGTAGATAGATAGATAGAGATAGGTAGGGAGGTAGATAGATAGAGATAGGTAGGTAGGTAGATGGATAGATACAGATATGTAGGTAGGTAGATAGATAGATACAGATAGGTAGGTAGGTAGGTAGGTAGATAGATACAGATATGTAGGTAGGTAGATAGATAGATAGAGATAGGTAGGTAGGTAGATTGATAGATAGAGATAGGTAGGTAGGTAGATAGATAGATAGAGATAGGTAGGTAGGTAGGTAGGTAGATAGATACAGATAGGTAGGTAGGTAGATAGATACATAGAGATAGGTAGGTAGGAAGATAGATCGATACAGATAGGTAGGTAGGTAGATAGATAGATAGATACAGATAGGTAGGTAGGTCGATAGATAGATAGAGATAGGTAGGTAGGTAGATAGATAGATACAGATAGGTAGGTAGGTAGATTGATAGATACAGATAGGTAGGTAGGTAGGTAGATAGATACAGATAGGTAGGTAGATAGATAAATACAGATAGGTGGGTAGGTAGATAGATACAGATAGGTAGGTAGGTAGATTGATAGATAGAGATAGGTAGGTAGGTAGATAGATAGATAGAGATAGGTAGGGAGGTAGATAGATAGAGATAGGTAGGTAGGTAGATGGATAGATACAGATATGTAGGTAGGTAGATAGATAGATACAGATAGGTAGGTAGGTAGGTAGGTAGATAGATACAGATATGTAGGTAGGTAGATAGATAGAGATAGGTAGGTAGGTAGATTGATAGATAGAGATAGGTAGGTAGGTAGGTAGATAGATAGATAGAGATAGGTAGGTAGGTAGGTAGGTAGATAGATACAGATAGGTAGGTAGGTAGATAGATACATAGAGATAGGTAGGTAGGAAGATAGATCGATACAGATAGGTAGGTAGGTAGATAGATAGATAGATACAGATAGGTAGGTAGGTCGATAGATAGATAGAGATAGGTAGGTAGGTAGATAGATAGATACAGATAGGTAGGTAGGTAGATTGATAGATACAGATAGGTAGGTAGGTAGGTAGATAGATACAGATAGGTAGGTAGATAGATAAATACAGATAGGTGGGTAGGTAGATAGATACAGATAGGTAGGTAGGTAGATTGATAGATAGAGATAGGTAGGTAGGTAGATAGATAGAGATAGGTAGGTAGGTAGATTGATAGATACAGATAGGTAGGTAGGTAGATAGATAGATAGAGATAGGTAGGTAGGTAGATAGATAGATAGAGATAGGTAGGTAGGTAGATAGATAGATAGAGATAGGTAGGTAGGTAGATAGATACAGATAGGTAGGTAGGTAGATAGATAGATACAGATAGGTAGGTAGGTAGATTGATAGATAGAGATAGGTAGGTAGGTAGGTAGATAGATAGAGATAGGTAGGTAGGTAGATTGATAGAGATAGGTAGGTAGGTAGATAGATAGATAGAGATAGGTAGGTAGGTAGATAGATAGATACAGGTAGGTAGGTAGGTAGGTAGATAGATACAGATAGGTAGGTAGGTAGATAGATAGATAGAGATAGGTAGGTAGGTTGATAGATAGATAGAGATAGGTAGGTAGGTAGATAGATAGATAGAGATAGGTAGGTAGATAGATAAATACAGATAGGTGGGTAGGTAGATAGATAGATAGATAGAGATAGGTAGGTAGGTAGATAGATAGAGATAGGTAGGTAGGTAGATTGATAGAGATAGGTAGGTAGGTAGGTAGATAGATAGAGATAGGTAGGTAGGTAGATAGATAGATAGAGATAGGTAGGTAGGTAGATGGATAGATAGAGATAGGTAGGTAGGTAGATTGATAGATAGAGATAAGTAGGTAGATAGGTAGATAGATAGAGATAGGTAGGTAGGTAGGTAGATAGATAGATAGAGATAGGTAGGTAGGTAGATTGATAGAGATAGGTAGGTAGGTAGGTAGATAGATAGAGATAGGTAGGTAGGTAGATAGATAGATAAAGATAGGTAGGTAGATAGATAAATACAGATAGGTAGGTAGGTATATTGATAGAGATAGGTAGGTATGTACGTAGATAGATAGAGATAGGTAGGTAGGTAGATAGATAGATAGAGATAGGTAGGTAGGTAGATAGATAGATAGATAGAGATAGGTAGGTAGGTAGATAGATAAATACAGATAGGTGGGTAGGTAGATAGATAGATAGAGATAGGTAGGTAGGTAGATTGATAGATAGAGATAGGTAGATAGGTAGATTGATAGATACAGATAGGTAGGTAGGTAGATAAATAGATAGAGATAGGTAGGTAGGTAGATTGATAGAGATAGGTAGGTAGGTAGATAGATAGAGATAGGTAGGTAGGGAGATTGATAGATACAGAGAGGTAGGTAGGTAGATTGATAGATAGAGATAGGTAGGTAGGTAGATAGATAGATAGAGATAAGTAGGTAGGTAGATTGATAGATAGAGATAGGTAGGTAGGTAGGTAGATAGATACAGATAGGTAGGTAGGTAGATTGATAGATAGAGATAGGTAGGTAGGTAGGTAGGTAGATAGATAGAGATAGGTAGGTACGTAGATTGATAGATACAGATAGGTAGGTAGGTAGATAGATAGATAGAGATAGGTAGGTAGGTAGATAGATAGATAGAGATAGGTGGGTAGGTAGATAGATAGATAGAGATAGGTAGGTAGGTAGGTAGATAGATAGAGATAGGTAGGTAGGTAGATAGATAGATAGAGATAGGTAGGTAGGTAGATAGATAGATACAGATATGTAGGTAGGTAGATTGATAGATACAGATAGGTAGGTAGGTAGATTGATAGATAGAGATAGGTAGGTAGGTAGATAGATAGATAGAGATAGGTAGGTAGGTAGGTAGATAGATACAGATAGGTAGGTAGATTGATAGATAGAGATAGGTAGGTAGGTAGATAGATAGATAGAGACAGGTAGGTAGGTAGGTAGATAGATAGAGATAGGTAGGTAGGTAGATTGATAGATAGAGATAGGTAGGTAGGTAGGTAGGTAGATAGATAGATATAGGTAGGTAGGTAGATAGATAGATAGAGATAGGTAGGTAGGTAGATTGATAGATAGTGATAGGTAGGTAGGTAGATAGATAGATAGAGATAGGTAGGTAGGTAGGTAGATAGATACAGATAGGTAGGTAGGTAGATAGATAGATACAGATAGGTAGGTAGGTAGATTGATAGATAGAGATAGGTAGGTAGGTAGATTGATAGAGATATGTAGGTAGGTAGATAGATAGATAGAGATAGGTAGGTAGGTAGATAGATAGATACAGGTAGGTAGGTAGGTAGATAGATAGATACAGATAGGTAGGTAGGTAGATAGATAGATAGAGATAGGTAGGTAGGTAGATAGATAGATACATATAGGTAGGAAGGTAGATTGATAGATACAGATAGGTAGGTAGGTAGATAGATAGAGATAGGTAGGTAGGTAGATAGATAGATAGAGATAGGTAGGTAGGTAGATAGATACATAGGTAGGTAGGTAGATTGATAGATAGAGATAGGTAGGTAGGTAGGTAGATAGATAGAGATAGGTAGGTAGGTAGATAGATAGATAGAGATAGGTAGGTAGGTAGATTGATAGATAGTGATAGGTAGGTAGGTAGATAGATAGATAGAGATAGGTAGGTAGGTAGGTAGATAGATACAGATAGGTAGGTAGGTAGATAGATAGATACAGATAGGTAGGTAGGTAGA
Organism: Crotalus helleri; assembly: GCA_024509115.1. Taxonomy (NCBI): domain Eukaryota; kingdom Metazoa; phylum Chordata; class Lepidosauria; order Squamata; family Viperidae; genus Crotalus; species Crotalus helleri. Next base: position 82,654 of record JAKSXO010000197.1, on the reverse strand, counting down.
TTGATAGATAGAGATAGGTAGGTAGGTAGGTAGATAGATAGAGATAGGTAGGTAGGTAGATTGATAGAGATAGGTAGGTAGGTAGATAGATAGATAGAGATAGGTAGGTAGGTAGATAGATAGATACAGGTAGGTAGGTAGGTAGATAGATAGATACAGATAGGTAGGTAGGTAGATAGATAGATAGAGATAGGTAGGTAGGTAGATAGATAGATAGAGATAGGTAGGCAGGTAGGTAGATAGATACATAGGTAGGTAGGTAGATTGATAGATAGAGATAGGTAGGTAGGTAGGTAGATAGATAGAGATAGGTAGGTAGGTAGATTGATAGATACAGAGGTAGGTAGGTAGATAGATAGATAGAGATAGGTAGGTAGGTAGGTAGATAGATAGATAGATAGATAGAGATAGGTAGGTAGGTAGATTGATAGAGATAGGTAGGTAGGTAGATAGATAGAGATAGGTATGTAGGTAGATTGATAGAGATAGGTAGGTAGGTAGGTAGGTAGATAGATAGATAGGGATAGGTAGGTAGGTAGATAGATAGAGATAGGTAGGTAGGTAGATAGATAGATAGAGATAGAGATAGGTAGGTAGGTAGATAGATAGATACAGATATGTAGGTAGGTAGATTGATAGATACAGATAGGTAGGTAGGTAGATTGATAGATAGAGATAGGTAGGTAGGTAGATAGATAGATAGAGATAGGTAGGTAGGTAGGTAGATAGATACAGATAGGTAGGTAGATTGATAGATAGAGATAGGTAGGTAGGTAGATAGATAGATAGATAGAGATAGGTAGGTAGGTAGGTAGGTAGATAGATAGAGATAGGTAGGTAGGTAGATTGATAGATAGAGATAGGTAAGTAGGTAGATAGATAGATAGAGATAGGTAGGTAGGTAGGTAGATAGATACAGATAGGTAGGTAGGTAGATAGATACAGAAAGGTAGGTAGGTAGATTGATAGATAGAGATAGGTAGGTAGGTAGGTAGATAGAAAGAGATAGGTAGGTAGGTAGATTGATAGAGATAGGTAGGTAGGTAGATAGATAGATAGAGATAGGTAGGTAGATAGATAGATACAGGTAGGTAGGTAGGTAGATAGATAGATACAGATAGGTAGGTAGGTAGATAGATAGATAGAGATAGGTAGGTAGGTAGATAGATAGATAGAGATAGGTAGGTAGATAGATAAATACAGATAAGTGGGTAGGTAGATAGATAGATAGAGATAGGTAGGTAGGTAGATAGATAGAGATAGGTAGGTAGGTAGATTGATAGAGATAGGTAGGTAGGTAGGTAGATAGATAGATAGATAGATAGATAGAGATAGGTAGGTAGGTAGATAGATAGATAGATAGAGATAGGTAGGTAGGTAGATAGATAGATAGAGATAGGTAGGTAGGTAGATTGATAGATAGAGATAAGTAGGTAGGTAGGTAGATAGAGATAGGTAGGTAGGTAGATAGATAGATAGAGATAGGTAGGTAGGTAGATTGATAGATAGAGATAGGTAGGTAGGTAGGTAGATAGATAGAGATTGGTAGGTAGGTAGGTAGATAGATACAGATAGGTAGGTAGGTAGATTGATAGATCGAGATAGGTAGGTAGGTAGGTAGATAGATAGAGATAGGAAGGTAGGTAGATTGATAGATACAGATAGGTAGGTAGGTAGATAGATTGAGATAGGTAGGTAGGTAGATAGATAGAGATAGGTAGGTAGGTAGATTGATAGATAGAGATAGGTGGGTAGTTAGATAGATAGAGATAGGTAGGTAGGTAGGTAGATAGATACAGATAGGTAGGTAGGTAGATTGATAGATAGAGATAGGTAGGTAGGTAGATAGATAGAGATAGGTATGTAGGTAGATTGATAGAGATAGATAGGTAGGTAGATAGATAGATAGATAGAGATAGGTAGGTAGGTAGATAGATAGATAGAGATAGGTAGGTAGGTAGATAGATAGAGATAGGTAGGTAGGTAGATTGATAGATACAGATAGGTAGGTAGGTAGATAGATATATAGAGATAGGTAGATAGGTAGACAGATAGATAGAGATAGGTAGGTAGATAGATAGATAGAGATAGGTAGGTAGGTAGGTAGATAGATACAGATAGGTAGGTAGGTAGATTGATAGATAGAGATAGGTAGGTAGGTAGGTAGATAGATAGAGATAGGAAGGTAGGTAGATTGATAGATACAGATAGGTAGGTAGGTAGATAGATAGAGATAGGTAGGTAGGTAGATAGATAGATAGAGATAGGTAGGTAGGTAGATTGATAGATAGAGATAGGTAGGTAGTTAGATAGATAGAGATAGGTAGGTAGGTAGGTAGATAGATACAGATAGGTAGGTAGATAGATAGATAGATAGATACAGATAGGTAGGTAGGTAGATTGATAGATAGAAATAGGTAGGTAGGTAGGTAGATAGATAGAGATAGGTAGGTAGGTAGATTGATAGAGATAGATATGTAGGTAGATAGATAGATAGAGATAGGTAGGTAGGTAGATAGATAGATAGAGATAGGTAGGTAGGTAGATAGATAGAGATAGGTAGGTATGTAGATTGATAGATACAGATAGGTTGGTAGGTAGATAGATAGATAGAGATAGGTAGGTAGGTAGATAGATAGATAGAGATAGGTAGGTAGGTAAATAGATAGATAGAGATAGGTAGGTAGGTAGATAGATAGATAGAGATAGGTAGGTAGGTAGATTGATAGAGATAGGTAGGTAGGTAGGTAGATAGATAGAGATAGGTAGGTAGGTAGATTGATAGATACAGATAGGTGGGTAGGTAGATAGATACAGATAGGTAGGTAGGTAGATTGATAGATAGAGATAGGTAGGTAGGTAGATAGATAGATAGAGATAGGTAGGGAGGTAGATAGATAGAGATAGGTAGGTAGGTAGATGGATAGATACAGATATGTAGGTAGGTAGATAGATAGATACAGATAGGTAGGTAGGTAGGTAGGTAGATAGATACAGATATGTAGGTAGGTAGATAGATAGATAGAGATAGGTAGGTAGGTAGATTGATAGATAGAGATAGGTAGGTAGGTAGGTAGATAGATAGATAGAGATAGGTAGGTAGGTAGGTAGGTAGATAGATACAGATAGGTAGGTAGGTAGATAGATACATAGAGATAGGTAGGTAGGAAGATAGATCGATACAGATAGGTAGGTAGGTAGATAGATAGATAGATACAGATAGGTAGGTAGGTCGATAGATAGATAGAGATAGGTAGGTAGGTAGATAGATAGATACAGATAGGTAGGTAGGTAGATTGATAGATACAGATAGGTAGGTAGGTAGGTAGATAGATACAGATAGGTAGGTAGATAGATAAATACAGATAGGTGGGTAGGTAGATAGATACAGATAGGTAGGTAGGTAGATTGATAGATAGAGATAGGTAGGTAGGTAGATAGATAGAGATAGGTAGGTAGGTAGATTGATAGATACAGATAGGTAGGTAGGTAGATAGATAGATAGAGATAGGTAGGTAGGTAGATAGATAGATAGAGATAGGTAGGTAGGTAGATAGATAGATAGAGATAGGTAGGTAGGTAGATAGATACAGATAGGTAGGTAGGTAGATAGATAGATACAGATAGGTAGGTAGGTAGATTGATAGATAGAGATAGGTAGGTAGGTAGGTAGATAGATAGAGATAGGTAGGTAGGTAGATTGATAGATAGAGATAGGTAGGCAGGTAGGTAGATAGATACATAGGTAGGTAGGTAGATTGATAGATAGAGATAGGTAGGTAGGTAGGTAGATAGATAGAGATAGGTAGGTAGGTAGATTGATAGATACAGAGGTAGGTAGGTAGATAGATAGATAGAGATAGGTAGGTAGGTAGATAGATAGATAGATAGAGATAGGTAGGTAGGTAGATTGATAGAGATAGGTAGGTAGGTAGATAGATAGAGATAGGTATGTAGGTAGATTGATAGAGATAGGTAGGTAGGTAGGTAGGTAGATAGATAGATAGGGATAGGTAGGTAGGTAGATAGATAGAGATAGGTAGGTAGGTAGATAGATAGATAGAGATAGAGATAGGTAGGTAGGTAGATAGATAGATACAGATATGTAGGTAGGTAGATTGATAGATACAGATAGGTAGGTAGGTAGATTGATAGATAGAGATAGGTAGGTAGGTAGATAGATAGATAGAGATAGGTAGGTAGGTAGGTAGATAGATACAGATAGGTAGGTAGATTGATAGATAGAGATAGGTAGGTAGGTAGATAGATAGATAGAGATAGGTAGGTAGGTAGGTAGGTAGATAGATAGAGATAGGTAGGTAGGTAGATTGATAGATAGAGATAGGTAAGTAGGTAGATAGATAGATAGAGATAGGTAGGTAGGTAGGTAGATAGATACAGATAGGTAGGTAGGTAGATAGATACAGAAAGGTAGGTAGGAAGATTGATAGATAGAGATAGGTAGGTAGATAGATAGATACAGGTAGGTAGGTAGGTAGATAGATAGATACAGATAGGTAGGTAGGTAGATAGATAGATAGAGATAGGTAGGTAGGTAGATAGATAGATAGAGATAGGTAGGTAGATAGATAAATACAGATAAGTGGGTAGGTAGATAGATAGATAGAGATAGGTAGGTAGGTAGATAGATAGAGATAGGTAGGTAGGTAGATTGATAGAGATAGGTAGGTAGGTAGGTAGATAGATAGATAGATAGATAGATAGAGATAGGTAGGTAGGTAGATAGATAGATAGATAGAGATAGGTAGGTAGGTAGATAGATAGATAGAGATAGGTAGGTAGGTAGATCGATAGATAGAGATAAGTAGGTAGGTAGGTAGATAGAGATAGGTAGGTAGGTAGATAGATTGATAGAGATAGGTAGGTAGGTAGATTGATAGATAGAGATAGGTAGGTAGGTAGGTAGATAGATAGAGATTGGTAGGTAGGTAGGTAGATAGATACAGATAGGTAGGTAGGTAGATTGATAGATCGAGATAGGTAGGTAGGTAGGTAGATAGATAGAGATAGGAAGGTAGGTAGATTGATAGATACAGATAGGTAGGTAGGTAGATAGATTGAGATAGGTAGGTAGGTAGATAGATAGAGATAGGTAGGTAGGTAGATTGATAGATAGAGATAGGTGGGTAGTTAGATAGATAGAGATAGGTAGGTAGGTAGGTAGATAGATACAGATAGGTAGGTAGGTAGATTGATAGATAGAGATAGGTAGGTAGGTAGATAGATAGAGATAGGTATGTAGGTAGATTGATAGAGATAGATAGGTAGGTAGATAGATAGATAGATAGAGATAGGTAGGTAGGTAGATAGATAGATAGAGATAGGTAGGTAGGTAGATAGATAGAGATAGGTAGGTAGGTAGATTGATAGATACAGATAGGTAGGTAGGTAGATAGATATATAGAGATAGGTAGATAGGTAGATAGATAGATAGAGATAGGTAGGTAGATAGATAGATAGAGATAGGTAGGTAGGTAGGTAGATAGATACAGATAGGTAGGTAGGTAGATTGATAGATAGAGATAGGTAGGTAGGTAGGTAGATAGATAGAGATAGGAAGGTAGGTAGATTGATAGATACAGATAGGTAGGTAGGTAGATAGATAGAGATAGGTAGGTAGGTAGATAGATAGATAGAGATAGGTAGGTAGGTAGATTGATAGATAGAGATAGGTAGGTAGTTAGATAGATAGAGATAGGTAGGTAGGTAGGTAGATAGATACAGATAGGTAGGTAGATAGATAGATAGATAGATACAGATAGGTAGGTAGGTAGATTGATAGATAGAGATAGGTAGGTAGGTAGGTAGATAGATAGAGATAGGTAGGTAGGTAGATTGATAGAGATAGATATGTAGGTAGATAGATAGATAGAGATAGGTAGGTAGGTAGATAGATAGATAGATAGAGATAGGTAGGTAGGTAGATAGATAGAGATAGGTAGGTAGGTAGATTGATAGATACAGATAGGTTGGTAGGTAGATAGATAGATAGAGATAGGTAGGTAGGTAGATAGATAGATAGAGATAGGTAGGTAGGTAAATAGATAGATAGAGATAGGTAGGTAGGTAGATAGATAGATAGAGATAGGTAGGTAGGTAGATTGATAGAGATAGGTAGGTAGGTAGGTAGATAGATAGAGATAGGTAGGTAGGTAGATTGATAGATACAGATAGGTGGGTAGGTAGATAGATACAGATAGGTAGGTAGGTAGATTGATAGATACAGATAGGTGGGTAGGTAGATAGATACAGATAGGTAGGTAGGTAGATTGATAGATAGAGATAGGTAGGTAGGTAGATAGATAGATAGAGATAGGTAGGGAGGTAGATAGATAGAGATAGGTAGGTAGGTAGATGGATAGATACAGATATGTAGGTAGGTAGATAGATAGATACAGATAGGTAGGTAGGTAGGTAGGTAGATAGATACAGATATGTAGGTAGGTAGATAGATAGATAGAGATAGATATGTAGGTAGATAGATAGATAGATAGAGATAGGTAGGTAGGTAGATAGATAGATAGATAGAGATAGGTAGGTAGGTAGATAGATAGAGATAGGTAGGTAGGTAGATTGATAGATACAGATAGGTTGGTAGGTAGATAGATAGATAGAGATAGGTAGGTAGGTAGATAGATAGATAGAGATAGGTAGGTAGGTAAATAGATAGATAGAGATAGGTAGGTAGGTAGATAGATAGATAGAGATAGGTAGGTAGGTAGATTGATAGAGATAGGTAGGTAGGTAGGTAGATAGATAGAGATAGGTAGGTAGGTAGATTGATAGATACAGATAGGTGGGTAGGTAGATAGATACAGATAGGTAGGTAGGTAGATTGATAGATAGAGATAGGTAGGTAGGTAGATAGATAGATAGAGATAGGTAGGGAGGTAGATAGATAGAGATAGGTAGGTAGGTAGATGGATAGATACAGATATGTAGGTAGGTAGATAGATAGATACAGATAGGTAGGTAGGTAGGTAGGTAGATAGATACAGATATGTAGGTAGGTAGATAGATAGATAGAGATAGGTAGGTAGGTAGATTGATAGATAGAGATAGGTAGGTAGGTAGGTAGATAGATAGATAGAGATAGGTAGGTAGGTAGGTAGGTAGATAGATACAGATAGGTAGGTAGGTAGATAGATACATAGAGATAGGTAGGTAGGAAGATAGATCGATACAGATAGGTAGGTAGGTAGATAGATAGATAGATAGATACAGATAGGTAGGTAGGTCGATAGATAGATAGAGATAGGTAGGTAGGTAGATAGATAGATACAGATAGGTAGGTAGGTAGATTGATAGATACAGATAGGTAGGTAGGTAGGTAGATAGATACAGATATGTAGGTAGATAGATAAATACAGATAGGTGGGTAGGTAGATAGATACAGATAGGTAGGTAGGTAGATTGATAGATAGAGATAGGTAGGTAGGTAGATAGATAGAGATAGGTAGGTAGGTAGATTGATAGATACAGATAGGTAGGTAGGTAGATAGATAGATAGAGATAGGTAGGTAGGTAGATAGATAGATAGAGATAGGTAGGTAGGTAGATAGATAGATAGAGATAGGTAGGTAGGTAGATAGATACAGATAGGTAGGTAGGTAGATAGATAGATACAGATAGGTAGGTAGGTAGATTGATAGATAGAGATAGGTAGGTAGGTAGGTAGATAGATAGAGATAGGTAGGTAGGTAGATTGATAGAGATAGGTAGGTAGGTAGATAGATAGATAGAGATAGGTAGGTAGGTAGATAGATAGATACAGGTAGGTAGGTAGGTAGGTAGATAGATACAGATAGGTAGGTAGGTAGATAGATAGATAGAGATAGGTAGGTAGGTTGATAGATAGATAGAGATAGGTAGGTAGGTAGATAGATAGATAGAGATAGGTAGGTAGATAGATAAATACAGATAGGTGGGTAGGTAGATAGATAGATAGATAGAGATAGGTAGGTAGGTAGATAGATAGAGATAGTTAGGTAGGTAGATTGATAGAGATAGGTAGGTAGGTAGGTAGATAGATAGAGATAGGTAGGTAGGTAGATAGATAGATAGAGATAGGTAGGTAGGTAGATGGATAGATAGAGATAGGTAGGTAGGTAGATTGATAGATAGAGATAAGTAGGTAGATAGGTAGATAGATAGAGATAGGTAGGTAGGTAGGTAGATAGATAGATAGAGATAGGTAGGTAGGTAGATTGATAGAGATAGGTAGGTAGGTAGGTAGATAGATAGAGATAGGTAGGTAGGTAGATAGATAGATAAAGATAGGTAGGTAGATAGATAAATACAGATAGGTAGGTAGGTATATTGATAGAGATAGGTAGGTATGTACGTAGATAGATAGAGATAGGTAGGTAGGTAGATAGATAGATAGAGATAGGTAGGTAGGTAGATAGATAGATAGAGATAGGTAGGTAGGTAGATAGATAAATACAGATAGGTGGGTAGGTAGATAGATAGATAGAGATAGGTAGGTAGGTAGATTGATAGATAGAGATAGGTAGATAGGTAGATTGATAGATACAGATAGGTAGGTAGGTAGATAAATAGATAGAGATAGGTAGGTAGGTAGATTGATAGAGATAGGTAGGTAGGTAGATAGATAGAGATAGGTAGGTAGGTAGATTGATAGATACAGAGAGGTAGGTAGGTAGATTGATAGATAGAGATCGGTAGGTAGGTAGATAGATAGATAGAGATAAGTAGGTAGGTAGATTGATAGATAGAGATAGGTAGGTGGGTAGGTAGATAGATACAGATAGGTAGGTAGGTAGATTGATAGATAGAGATAGGTAGGTAGGTAGGTAGATAGATAGAGATAGGTAGGTACGTAGATTGATAGATACAGATAGGTAGGTAGGTAGATAGATAGATAGAGATAGGTAGGTAGGTAGATAGATAGATAGAGATAGGTGGGTAGGTAGATAGATAGATAGAGATAGGTAGGTAGGTAGGTAGATAGATAGAGATAGGTAGGTAGGTAGATAGATAGATAGAGATAGGTAGGTAGGTAGATAGATAGATACAGATATGTAGGTAGGTAGATTGATAGATACAGATAGGTAGGTAGGTAGATTGATAGATAGAGATAGGTAGGTAGGTAGATAGATAGATAGAGATAGGTAGGTGGGTAGGTAGATAGATACAGATAGGTAGGTAGATTGATAGATAGAGATAGGTAGGTAGGTAGATAGATAGATAGAGACAGGTAGGTAGGTAGGTAGATAGATAGAGATAGGTAGGTAGGTAGATTGATAGATAGAGATAGGTAGGTAGGTAGGTAGATAGATAGAGATAGGTAGGTACGTAGATTGATAGATAGAGATAGGTAGGTAGGTAGATTGATAGATAGAGATAGGTAGGTAGGTAGATTGATAGATAGAGATAGGTAGGTAGGTAGGTAGATAGATAGAGATAGGTAGGTAGGTAGATAGATAGATAGAGATAGGTAGGTAGGTAGATTGATAGATAGAGATAGGTAGGTAGGTAGGTAGATAGATAGAGATAGGTAGGTAGGTAGATAGATAGATAGAGATAGGTAGGTAGGTAGGTAGATAGATACATAGGTAGGTAGGTAGATTGATAGATAGAGATAGGTAGGTAGGTAGGTAGATAGATAGAGATAGGTAGGTAGGTAGATTGATAGATACAGATAGGTAGGTAGGTAGATAGATAGATATAGGTAGGTAGGTAGATAGATAGATAGAGATAGGTAGGTAGGTAGATTGATAGATAGTGATAGGTAGGTAGGTAGATAGATAGATAGAGATAGGTAGGTAGGTAGGTAGATAGATACAGATAGGTAGGTAGGTAGATAGATAGATACAGATAGGTAGGTAGGTAGATTGATAGATAGAGATAGGTAGGTAGGTAGGTAGGTAGATAGATAGAGATAGGTAGGTAGGTAGATTGATAGAGATATGTAGGTAGGTAGATAGATAGATAGAGATAGGTAGGTAGGTAGATAGATAGATACAGGTAGGTAGGTAGGTAGATAGATAGATACAGATAGGTAGGTAGGTAGATAGATAGATAGAGATAGGTAGGTAGGTAGATAGATAGATACATATAGGTAGGAAGGTAGATTGATAGATACAGATAGGTAGGTAGGTAGATAGATAGAGATAGGTAGGTAGGTAGATAGATAGATAGAGATAGGTAGGTAGGTAGGTAGATAGATACATAGGTAGGTAGGTAGATTGATAGATAGAGATAGGTAGGTAGGTAGGTAGATAGATAGAGATAGGTAGGTAGGTAGATAGATAGATAGAGATAGGTAGGTAGGTAGATTGATAGATAGTGATAGGTAGGTAGGTAGATAGATAGATAGAGATAGGTAGGTAGGTAGGTAGATAGATACAGATAGGTAGGTAGGTAGATAGATAGATACAGATAGGTAGGTAGGTAGATTGATAGATAGAGATAGGTAGGTAGGTAGGTAGATAGATAGAGATAGGTAGGTAGGTAGATTGATAGAGATAGGTAGGTAGGTAGATAGATAGATAGAGATAGGTAGGTAGGTAGATTGATAGATACAGATAGGTAGGTAGGTAGATTGATAGATAGAGATAGGTAGGTAGGTAGATAGATAGATAGAGATAGGTAGGTAGGTAGGTAGATAGATACAGATAGGTAGGTAGATTGATAGATAGAGATAGGTAGGTAGGTAGATAGATAGATAGAGATAGGTAGGTAGGTAGGTAGGTAGGTAGATAGATAGAGATAGGTAGGTAGGTAGATTGATAGATAGAGATAGGTAAGTAGGTAGATAGATAGATAGAGATAGGTAGGTAGGTAGGTAGATAGATACAGATAGGTAGGTAGGTAGATAGATACAGAAAGGTAGATAGGTAGATTGATAGATAGAGATAGGTAGGTAGGTAGGTAGATAGAAAGAGATAGGTAGGTAGGTAGATTGATAGAGATAGGTAGGTAGGTAGATAGATAGATAGAGATAGGTAGGTAGATAGATAGATACAGGTAGGTAGGTAGGTAGATAGATAGATACAGATAGGTAGGTAGGAAGATAGATAGATAGAGATAGGTAGGTAGGTAGATAGATAGATAGAGATAGGTAGGTAGATAGATAAATACAGATAAGTGGGTAGGTAGATAGATAGATAGAGATAGGTAGGTAGGTAGATAGATAGAGATAGGTAGGTAGGTAGATTGATAGAGATAGGTAGGTAGGTAGGTAGATAGATAGATAGATAGAGATAGGTAGGTAGGTAGATAGATAGATAGAGATAGGTAGGTAGGTAGATAGATAGATAGAGATAGGTAGGTAGGTAGATTGATAGATAGAGATAAGTAGGTAGGTAGGTAGATAGAGATAGGTAGGTAGGTAGATAGATAGATAGAGATAGGTAGGTAGGTAGATTGATAGATAGAGATAGGTAGGTAGGTAGGTAGATAGATAGAGATTGGTAGGTAGGTAGATAGATAGAGATAGGTAGGTAGGTAGGTAGATAGATACAGATAGGTAGGTAGGTAGATTGATAGATCGAGATAGGTAGGTAGGTAGGTAGATAGATAGAGATAGGAAGGTAGGTAGATTGATAGATACAGATAGGTAGGTAGGTAGATAGATTGAGATAGGTAGGTAGGTAGATAGATAGAGATAGGTAGGTAGGTAGATTGATAGATAGAGATAGGTGGGTAGTTAGATAGATAGAGATAGGTAGGTAGGTAGGTAGATAGATACAGATAGGTAGGTAGGTAGATTGATAGATAGAGATAGGTAGGTAGGTAGATAGATAGAGATAGGTATGTAGGTAGATTGATAGAGATAGATAGGTAGGTAGATAGATAGATAGATAGAGATAGGTAGGTAGGTAGATAGATAGATAGAGATAGGTAGGTAGGTAGATAGATAGAGATAGGTAGGTAGGTAGATTGATAGATACAGATAGGTAGGTAGGTAGATAGATAGATAGAGATAGGTAGATAGGTAGATAGATAGATAGAGATAGGTAGGTAGATAGATAGATAGAGATAGGTAGGTAGGTAGGTAGATAGATACAGATAGGTAGGTAGGTAGATTGATAGATAGAGATAGGTAGGTAGGTAGGTAGATAGATAGAGATAGGAAGGTAGGTAGATTGATAGATACAGATAGGTAGGTAGGTAGATAGATAGAGATAGGTAGGTAGGTAGATAGATAGATAGAGATAGGTAGGTAGGTAGATTGATAGATAGAGATAGGTAGGTAGTTAGATAGATAGAGATAGGTAGGTAGGTAGGTAGATAGATACAGATAGGTAGGTAGATAGATAGATAGATAGATACAGATAGGTAGGTAGGTAGATTGATAGATAGAGATAGGTAGGTAGGTAGGTAGATAGATAGAGATAGGTAGGTAGGTAGATTGATAGAGATAGATATGTAGGTAGATAGATAGATAGAGATAGGTAGGTAGGTAGATAGATAGATAGAGATAGGTAGGTAGGTAGATAGATAGAGATAGGTAGGTAGGTAGATTGATAGATACAGATAGGTTGGTAGGTAGATAGATAGATAGAGATAGGTAGGTAGGTAAATAGATAGATAGAGATAGGTAGGTAGGTAGATAGATAGATAGAGATAGGTAGGTAGGTAGATTGATAGAGATAGGTAGGTAGGTAGGTAGATAGATAGAGATAGGTAGGTAGGTAGATTGATAGATACAGATAGGTAGGTAGGTAGATTGATAGATACAGATAGGTAGGTAGGTAGGTTGATAGATAGAGATAGGTAGGAGGTAGATAGATAGATAGAGATCGGTAGGTAGGTAGATTGATAGATAGAGATAAGTAGGTAGGTAGATTGATAGATAGAGATACGTAGATAGGTAGATAGATAGATACAGATAGGTAGGTAGGTAGATATATAGATGCATATATGTAGGTAGGTAGATAGATAGATAGATAGATAGAGATATGTAGGTAGGTAGATAGATAGATAGAGATAGGTAGGTAGGTAGATAGATAGATAGAGATAGGTAGGTAGGTAGATTGATAGATAGAGATAAGTAGGTAGGTAGGTAGATAGAGATAGGTAGGTAGGTAGGTAGATAGATAGAGATAGGTAGGTAGGTAGATTGATAGATAGAGATAGGTAGGTAGGTAGATTGATAGATAGAGATAGGTAGGTAGGTAGATTGATAGATACAGATAGGTAGGTAGGTAGGTAGATAGATACAGATAGGTAGGTAGATTGATAGATAGAGATAGGTAGGTAGGTAGATAGATAGAGATAGGTAGGTAGGTAGATTGATAGATAGAGATAGGTAGATAGGTAGATAGATAGAGATAGGTAGGTAGGTAGATAGATAGATAGAGATAGGTAGGTAGGTAGATAGATAGATAGAGATAGGGATAGAGATAGGTAGGGAGGTAGATAGATAGAGATAGGTAGGTAGGTAGATGGATAGATACAGATATGTAGGTAGGTAGATAGATAGATACAGATAGGTAGGTAGGTAGGTAGGTAGATAGATACAGATATGTAGGTAGGTAGATAGATAGATAGAGATAGGTAGGTAGGTAGATTGATAGATAGAGATAGGTAGGTAGGTAGGTAGATAGATAGATAGAGATAGGTAGGTAGGTAGGTAGATAGATACAGATAGGTAGGTAGGTAGATAGATACATAGAGATAGGTAGGTAGGAAGATAGATCGATACAGATAGGTAGGTAGGTAGATAGATAGATAGATACAGATAGGTAGGTAGGTCGATAGATAGATAGAGATAGGTAGGTAGGTAGATAGATAGATACAGATAGGCAGGTAGGTAGATTGATAGATACAGATAGGTAGGTAGGTAGGTAGATAGAAACAGATAGGTAGGTAGATAGATAAATACAGATAGGTGGGAAGGTAGATAGATACAGATAGGTAGGTAGGTAGATTGATAGATAGAGATAGGTAGGTAGGTAGATAGATAGATAGAGATAGGTAGGAGGTAGATAGATAGAGATAGGTAGGTAGGTAGATGGATAGATACAGATATGTAGTTAGGTAGATAGATAGATACAGATAGGTAGGTAGGTAGGTAGGTAGATAGATACAGATATGTAGGTAGGTAGATAGATAGATAGAGATAGGTAGGTAGGTAGATTGATAGATAGAGATAGGTAGGTAGGTAGGTAGATAGATAGATAGAGATAGGTAGGTAGGTAGGTAGGTAGATAGATACAGATAGGTAGGTAGGTAGATAGATACATAGAGATAGGTAGGTAGGAAGATAGATCGATACAGATAGGTAGGTAGGTAGATAGATAGATAGATACAGATAGGTAGGTAGGTCGATAGATAGATAGAGATAGGTAGGTAGGTAGATAGATAGATACAGATAGGTAGGTAGGTAGATTGATAGATACAGATAGGTAGGTAGGTAGGTAGATAGATACAGATAGGTAGGTAGATAGATAAATACAGATAGGTGGGTAGGTAGATAGATACAGATAGGTAGGTAGGTAGATTGATAGATAGAGATAGGTAGGTAGGTAGATAGATAGAGATAGGTAGGTAGGTAGATTGATAGATACAGATAGGTAGGTAGGTAGATAGATAGATAGAGATAGGTAGGTAGGTAGATAGATAGATAGAGATAGGTAGGTAGGTAGATAGATAGATAGAGATAGGTAGGTAGGTAGATAGATACAGATAGGTAGGTAGGTAGATAGATAGATACAGATAGGTAGGTAGGTAGATTGATAGATAGAGATAGGTAGGTAGGTAGGTAGATAGATAGAGATAGGTAGGTAGGTAGATTGATAGAGATAGGTAGGTAGGTAGATAGATAGATAGAGATAGGTAGGTAGGTAGATAGATAGATACAGGTAGGTAGGTAGGTAGGTAGGTAGATAGATACAGATAGGTAGGTAGGTAGATAGATAGATAGAGATAGGTAGGTAGGTTGATAGATAGATAGAGATAGGTAGGTAGGTAGATAGATAGATAGAGATAGGTAGGTAGATAGATAAATACAGATAGCTGGGTAGGTAGATAGATAGATAGATAGAGATAGGTAGGTAGGTAGATAGATAGAGATAGTTAGGTAGGTAGATTGATAGAGATAGGTAGGTAGGTAGGTAGATAGATAGAGATAGGTAGGTAGGTAGATAGATAGATAGAGATAGGTAGGTAGGTAGATGGATAGATAGAGATAGGTAGGTAGGTAGATTGATAGATAGAGATAAGTAGGTAGATAGGTAGATAGATAGAGATAGGTAGGTAGGTAGGTAGATAGATAGATAGAGATAGGTAGGTAGGTAGATTGATAGAGATAGGTAGGTAGGTAGGTAGATAGATAGAGATAGGTAGGTAGGTAGATAGATAGATAAAGATAGGTAGGTAGATAGATAAATACAGATAGGTAGGTAGGTATATTGATAGAGATAGGTAGGTATGTACGTAGATAGATAGAGATAGGTAGGTAGGTAGATTGATAGATAGAGATAGGTAGGTAGGTAGGTAGATAGATAGAGATAGGTAGGTAGGTAGATTGATAGAGATAGGTAGGTAGGTAGATAGATAGATAGAGATAGGTAGGTAGGTAGATAGATAGATACAGGTAGGTAGGTAGGTAGGTAGATAGATACAGATAGGTAGGTAGGTAGATAGATAGATAGAGATAGGTAGGTAGGTTGATAGATAGATAGAGATAGGTAGGTAGGTAGATAGATAGATAGAGATAGGTAGGTAGATAGATAAATACAGATAGCTGGGTAGGTAGATAGATAGATAGATAGAGATAGGTAGGTAGGTAGATAGATAGAGATAGTTAGGTAGGTAGATTGATAGAGATAGGTAGGTAGGTAGGTAGATAGATAGAGATAGGTAGGTAGGTAGATAGATAGATAGAGATAGGTAGGTAGGTAGATGGATAGATAGAGACAGGTAGGTAGGTAGATTGATAGATAGAGATAAGTAGGTAGATAGGTAGATAGATAGAGATAGGTAGGTAGGTAGGTAGATAGATAGATAGAGATAGGTAGGTAGGTAGATTGATAGAGATAGGTAGGTAGGTAGGTAGATAGATAGAGATAGGTAGGTAGGTAGATAGATAGATAAAGATAGGTAGGTAGATAGATAAATACAGATAGGTAGGTAGGTAGATAGATAGATAGAGATAGGTAGGTAGGTAGATAGATAGATAGAGATAGGTAGGTAGGTAGATAGATAAATACAGATAGGTGGGTAGGTAGATAGATAGATAGAGATAGGTAGGTAGGTAGATTGATAGATAGAGATAGGTAGATAGGTAGATTGATAGATACAGATAGGTAGGTAGGTAGATAAATAGATAGAGATAGGTAGGTAGGTAGATTGATAGAGATAGGTAGGTAGGTAGATAGATAGAGATAGGTAGGTAGGTAGATTGATAGATACAGAGAGGTAGGTAGGTAGATTGATAGATAGAGATAGGTAGGTAGGTAGATAGATAGATAGAGATAAGTAGGTAGGTAGATTGATAGATAGAGATAGGTAGGTAGGTAGGTAGATAGATACAGATAGGTAGGTAGGTAGATTGATAGATAGAGATAGGTAGGTAGGTAGGTAGATAGATAGAGATAGGTAGGTACGTAGATTGATAGATACAGATAGGTAGGTAGGTAGATAGATAGATAGAGATAGGTAGGTAGGTAGATAGATAGATAGAGATAGGTGGGTAGGTAGATAGATAGATAGAGATAGGTAGGTAGGTAGGTAGATAGATAGAGATAGGTAGGTAGGTAGATAGATAGATAGAGATAGGTAGGTAGGTAGATAGATAGATACAGATATGTAGGTAGGTAGATTGATAGATACAGATAGGTAGGTAGGTAGATTGATAGATAGAGATAGGTAGGTAGGTAGATAGATAGATAGAGATAGGTAGGTAGGTAGGTAGATAGATACAGATAGGTAGGTAGATTGATAGATAGAGATAGGTAGGTAGGTAGATAGATAGATAGAGACAGGTAGGTAGGTAGGTAGATAGATAGAGATAGGTAGGTAGGTAGATTGATAGATAGAGATAGGTAGGTAGGTAGGTAGATAGATAGAGATAGGTAGGTACGTAGATTGATAGATAGAGATAGGTAGGTAGGTAGATTGATAGATAGAGATAGGTAGGTAGGTAGATTGATAGATAGAGATAGGTAGGTAGGTAGGTAGATAGATAGAAATAGGTAGGTAGGTAGATAGATAGATAGAGATAGGTAGGTAGGTAGATTGATAGATAGAGATAGGTAGGTAGGTAGGTAGATAGATAGAGATAGTTAGGTAGGTAGATAGATAGATAGAGATAGGTAGGTAGGTAGGTAGATAGATACATAGGTAGGTAGGTAGATTGATAGATAGAGATAGGTAGGTAGGTAGGTAGATAGATAGAGATAGGTAGGTAGGTAGATTGATAGATACAGATAGGTAGGTAGGTAGATAGATAGATATAGGTAGGTAGGTAGATAGATAGATAGAGATAGGTAGGTAGGTAGATTGATAGATAGTGATAGGTAGGTAGGTAGATAGATAGATAGAGATAGGTAGGTAGGTAGGTAGATAGATACAGATAGGTAGGTAGGTAGATAGATAGATACAGATAGGTAGGTAGGTAGATTGATAGATAGAGATAGGTAGGTAGGTAGGTAGGTAGGTAGATAGATAGAGATAGGTAGGTAGGTAGATTGATAGAGATATGTAGGTAGGTAGATAGATAGATAGAGATAGGTAGGTAGGTAGATAGATAGATACAGGTAGGTAGGTAGGTAGATAGATAGATACAGATAGGTAGGTAGGTAGATAGATAGATAGAGATAGGTAGGTAGGTAGATAGATAGATACATATAGGTAGGAAGGTAGATTGATAGATACAGATAGGTAGGTAGGTAGATAGATAGAGATAGGTAGGTAGGTAGATAGATAGATAGAGATAGGTAGGTAGGTAGGTAGATAGATACATAGGTAGGTAGGTAGATTGATAGATAGAGATAGGTAGGTAGGTAGGTAGATAGATAGAGATAGGTAGGTAGGTAGATAGATAGATAGAGATAGGTAGGTAGGTAGATTGATAGATAGTGATAGGTAGGTAGGTAGATAGATAGATAGAGATAGGTAGGTAGGTAGGTAGATAGATACAGATAGGTAGGTAGGTAGATAGATAGATACAGATAGGTAGGTAGGTAGATTGATAGATAGAGATAGGTAGGTAGGTAGGTAGATAGATAGAGATAGGTAGGTAGGTAGATTGATAGAGATAGGTAGGTAGGTAGATAGATAGATAGAGATAGGTAGGTAGGTAGATAGATAGATACAGGTAGGTAGGTAGGTAGATAGATAGATACAGATAGGTAGGTAGGTAGATAGATAGATAGAGATAGGTAGGTAGGTAGATAGATAGATAGAGATAGGTAGGCAGGTAGGTAGATAGATACATAGGTAGGTAGGTAGATTGATAGATAGAGATAGGTAGGTAGGTAGGTAGATAGATAGAGATAGGTAGGTAGGTAGATTGATAGATACAGAGGTAGGTAGGTAGATAGATAGATAGAGATAGGTAGGTAGGTAGATAGATAGATAGATAGAGATAGGTAGGTAGGTAGATTGATAGAGATAGGTAGGTAGGTAGATAGATAGAGATAGGTATGTAGGTAGATTGATAGAGATAGGTAGGTAGGTAGGTAGATAGATAGATAGATAGGGATAGGTAGGTAGGTAGATAGATAGAGATAGGTAGGTAGGTAGATAGATAGATAGAGATAGAGATAGGTAGGTAGGTAGATAGATAGATACAGATATGTAGGTAGGTAGATTGATAGATACAGATAGGTAGGTAGGTAGATTGATAGATAGAGATAGGTAGGTAGGTAGATAGATAGATAGAGATAGGTAGGTAGGTAGGTAGATAGATACAGATAGGTAGGTAGATTGATAGATAGAGATAGGTAGGTAGGTAGATAGATAGATAGAGACAGGTAGGTAGGTAGGTAGATAGATAGAGATAGGTAGGTAGGTAGATTGATAGATAGAGATAGGTAGGTAGGTAGGTAGATAGATAGAGATAGGTAGGTACGTAGATTGATAGATAGAGATAGGTAGGTAGGTAGATTGATAGATAGAGATAGGTAGGTAGGTAGATTGATAGATAGAGATAGGTAGGTAGGTAGGTAGATAGATAGAAATAGGTAGGTAGGTAGATAGATAGATAGAGATAGGTAGGTAGGTAGATTGATAGATAGAGATAGGTAGGTAGGTAGGTAGATAGATAGAGATAGTTAGGTAGGTAGATAGATAGATAGAGATAGGTAGGTAGGTAGGTAGATAGATACATAGGTAGGTAGGTAGATTGATAGATAGAGATAGGTAGGTAGGTAGGTAGATAGATAGAGATAGGTAGGTAGGTAGATTGATAGATACAGATAGGTAGGTAGGTAGATAGATAGATATAGGTAGGTAGGTAGATAGATAGATAGAGATAGGTAGGTAGGTAGATTGATAGATAGTGATAGGTAGGTAGGTAGATAGATAGATAGAGATAGGTAGGTAGGTAGGTAGATAGATACAGATAGGTAGGTAGGTAGATAGATAGATACAGATAGGTAGGTAGGTAGATTGATAGATAGAGATAGGTAGGTAGGTAGGTAGGTAGGTAGGTAGGTAGATAGATAGAGATAGGTAGGTAGGTAGATTGATAGAGATATGTAGGTAGGTAGATAGATAGATAGAGATAGGTAGGTAGGTAGATAGATAGATACAGGTAGGTAGGTAGGTAGATAGATAGATACAGATAGGTAGGTAGGTAGATAGATAGATAGAGATAGGTAGGTAGGTAGATAGATAGATACATATAGGTAGGAAGGTAGATTGATAGATACAGATAGGTAGGTAGGTAGATAGATAGAGATAGGTAGGTAGGTAGATAGATAGATAGAGATAGGTAGGTAGGTAGGTAGATAGATACATAGGTAGGTAGGTAGATTGATAGATAGAGATAGGTAGGTAGGTAGGTAGATAGATAGAGATAGGTAGGTAGGTAGATAGATAGATAGAGATAGGTAGGTAGGTAGATTGATAGATAGTGATAGGTAGGTAGGTAGATAGATAGATAGAGATAGGTAGGTAGGTAGGTAGATAGATACAGATAGGTAGGTAGGTAGATAGATAGATACAGATAGGTAGGTAGGTAGATTGATAGATAGAGATAGGTAGGTAGGTAGGTAGATAGATAGAGATAGGTAGGTAGGTAGATTGATAGAGATAGGTAGGTAGGTAGATAGATAGATAGAGATAGGTAGGTAGGTAGATAGATAGATACAGGTAGGTAGGTAGGTAGATAGATAGATACAGATAGGTAGGTAGGTAGATAGATAGATAGAGATAGGTAGGTAGGTAGATAGATAGATAGAGATAGGTAGGCAGGTAGGTAGATAGATACATAGGTAGGTAGGTAGATTGATAGATAGAGATAGGTAGGTAGGTAGATAGATAGAGATAGGTAGGTAGGTAGATTGATAGATACAGAGGTAGGTAGGTAGATAGATAGATAGAGATAGGTAGGTAGGTAGATAGATAGATAGATAGAGATAGGTAGGTAGGTAGATTGATAGAGATAGGTAGGTAGGTAGATAGATAGAGATAGGTATGTAGGTAGATTGATAGAGATAGGTAGGTAGGTAGGTAGATAGATAGATAGATAGGGATAGGTAGGTAGGTAGATAGATAGAGATAGGTAGGTAGGTAGATAGATAGATAGAGATAGAGATAGGTAGGTAGGTAGATAGATAGATACAGATATGTAGGTAGGTAGATTGATAGATACAGATAGGTAGGTAGGTAGATTGATAGATAGAGATAGGTAGGTAGGTAGATAGATAGATAGAGATAGGTAGGTAGGTAGGTAGATAGATACAGATAGGTAGGTAGATTGATAGATAGAGATAGGTAGGTAGGTAGATAGATAGATAGAGATAGGTAGGTAGGTAGGTAGGTAGATAGATAGAGATAGGTAGGTAGGTAGATTGATAGATAGAGATAGGTAAGTAGGTAGATAGATAGATAGAGATAGGTAGGTAGGTAGGTAGATAGATACAGATAGGTAGGTAGGTAGATAGATACAGAAAGGTAGGTAGGTAGATTGATAGATAGAGATAGGTAGGTAGGTAGGTAGATAGAAAGAGATAGGTAGGTAGGTAGATTGATAGAGATAGGTAGGTAGGTAGATAGATAGATAGAGATAGGTAGGTAGATAGATAGATACAGGTAGGTAGGTAGGTAGATAGATAGATACAGATAGGTAGGTAGGTAGATAGATAGATAGAGATAGGTAGGTAGGTAGATAGATAGATAGAGATAGGTAGGTAGATAGATAAATACAGATAAGTGGGTAGGTAGATAGATAGATAGAGATAGGTAGGTAGGTAGATAGATAGAGATAGGTAGGTAGGTAGATTGATAGAGATAGGTAGGTAGGTAGGTAGATAGATAGATAGATAGAGATAGGTAGGTAGGTAGATAGATAGATAGAGATAGGTAGGTAGGTAGATAGATAGATAGAGATAGGTAGGTAGGTAGATTGATAGATAGAGATAAGTAGGTAGGTAGGTAGATAGAGATAGGTAGGTAGGTAGATAGATAGATAGAGATAGGTAGGTAGGTAGATTGATAGATAGAGATAGGTAGGTAGGTAGGTAGATAGATAGAGATTGGTAGGTAGGTAGATAGATAGATAGAGATAGGTAGGTAGGTAGGTAGATAGATACAGATAGGTAGGTAGGTAGATTGATAGATCGAGATAGGTAGGTAGGTAGGTAGATAGATAGAGATAGGTAGGTAGGTAGATTGATAGATAGAGATAGGTGGGTAGTTAGATAGATAGAGATAGGTAGGTAGGTAGGTAGATAGATACAGATAGGTAGGTAGGTAGATTGATAGATAGAGATAGGTAGGTAGGTAGGTAGATAGATAGAGATAGGTAGGTAGGTAGATTGATAGAGATAGGTAGGTAGGTAGATAGATAGATAGAGATAGGTAGGTAGGTAGATAGATAGATACAGGTAGGTAGGTAGGTAGATAGATAGATACAGATAGGTAGGTAGGTAGATAGATAGATACAGGTAGGTAGGTAGGTAGATAGATAGATAGAGATAGGTAGGTAGGTAGATAGATAGATAGATAGAGATAGGTAGGTAGGTAGATTGATAGAGATAGGTAGGTAGGTAGATAGATAGAGATAGGTATGTAGGTAGATTGATAGAGATAGGTAGGTAGGTAGGTAGATAGATAGATAGATAGGGATAGGTAGGTAGGTAGATAGATAGAGATAGGTAGGTAGGTAGATAGATAGATAGAGATAGAGATAGAGATAGGTAGGTAGGTAGATAGATAGATACAGATATGTAGGTAGGTAGATTGATAGATAGAGATAGGTAGGTAGGTAGATAGATAGATAGAGATAGGTAGGTAGGTAGGTAGATAGATACAGATAGGTAGGTAGATTGATAGATAGAGATAGGTAGGTAGGTAGATAGATAGATAGAGATAGGTAGGTAGGTAGGTAGGTAGATAGATAGAGATAGGTAGGTAGGTAGATTGATAGATAGAGATAGGTAAGTAGGTAGATAGATAGATAGAGATAGGTAGGTAGGTAGGTAGATAGATACAGATAGGTAGGTAGGTAGATAGATACAGAAAGGTAGGTAGGTAGATTGATAGATAGAGATAGGTAGGTAGGTAGGTAGATAGAAAGAGATAGGTAGGTAGGTAGATTGATAGAGATAGGTAGGTAGGTAGATAGATAGATAGAGATAGGTAGGTAGATAGATAGATACAGGTAGGTAGGTAGGTAGATAGATAGATACAGATAGGTAGGTAGGTAGATAGATAGATAGAGATAGGTAGGTAGGTAGATAGATAGATAGAGATAGGTAGGTAGATAGATAAATACAGATAAGTGGGTAGGTAGATAGATAGATAGAGATAGGTAGGTAGGTAGATAGATAGAGATAGGTAGGTAGGTAGATTGATAGAGAGAGGTAGGTAGGTAGGTAGATAGATAGATAGATAGAGATAGGTAGGTAGGTAGATAGATAGATAGAGATAGGTAGGTAGGTAGATAGATAGATAGAGATAGGTAGGTAGGTAGATTGATAGATAGAGATAAGTAGGTAGGTAGGTAGATAGAGATAGGTAGGTAGGTAGATAGATAGATAGAGATAGGTAGGTAGGTAGATTGATAGATAGAGATAGGTAGGTAGGTAGGTAGATAGATAGAGATTGGTAGGTAGGTAGATAGATAGATAGAGATAGGTAGGTAGGTAGGTAGATAGATACAGATAGGTAGGTAGGTAGATTGATAGATCGAGATAGGTAGGTAGGTAGGTAGATAGATAGAGATAGGAAGGTAGGTAGATTGATAGATACAGATAGGTAGGTAGGTAGATAGATTGAGATAGGTAGGTAGGTAGATAGATAGAGATAGGTAGGTAGGTAGATTGATAGATAGAGATAGGTGGGTAGTTAGATAGATAGAGATAGGTAGGTAGGTAGGTAGATAGATACAGATAGGTAGGTAGGTAGATTGATAGATAGAGATAGGTAGGTAGGTAGATAGATAGAGATAGGTATGTAGGTAGATTGATAGAGATAGATAGGTAGGTAGATAGATAGATAGATAGAGATAGGTAGGTAGGTAGATAGATAGATAGAGATAGGTAGGTAGGTAGATAGATAGAGATAGGTAGGTAGGTAGATTGATAGATACAGATAGGTAGGTAGGTAGATAGATAGATAGAGATAGGTAGATAGGTAGATAGATAGATAGAGATAGGTAGGTAGATAGATAGATAGAGATAGGTAGGTAGGTAGGTAGATAGATACAGATAGGTAGGTAGGTAGATTGATAGATAGAGATAGGTAGGTAGGTAGGTAGATAGATAGAGATAGGAAGGTAGGTAGATTGATAGATACAGATAGGTAGGTAGGTAGATAGATAGAGATAGGTAGGTAGGTAGATAGATAGATAGAGATAGGTAGGTAGGTAGATTGATAGATAGAGATAGGTAGGTAGTTAGATAGATAGAGATAGGTAGGTAGGTAGGTAGATAGATACAGATAGGTAGGTAGATAGATAGATAGATAGATACAGATAGGTAGGTAGGTAGATTGATAGATAGAGATAGGTAGGTAGGTAGGTAGATAGATAGAGATAGGTAGGTAGGTAGATTGATAGAGATAGATATGTAGGTAGATAGATAGATAGAGATAGGTAGGTAGGTAGATAGATAGATAGAGATAGGTAGGTAGGTAGATAGATAGAGATAGGTAGGTAGGTAGATTGATAGATACAGATAGGTTGGTAGGTAGATAGATAGATAGAGATAGGTAGGTAGGTAGATAGATAGATAGAGATAGGTAGGTAGGTAAATAGATAGATAGAGATAGGTAGGTAGGTAGATAGATAGATAGAGATAGGTAGGTAGGTAGATTGATAGAGATAGGTAGGTAGGTAGGTAGATAGATAGAGATAGGTAGGTAGGTAGATTGATAGATACAGATAGGTAGGTAGGTAGATTGATAGATACAGATAGGTAGGTAGGTAGGTTGATAGATAGAGATAGGTAGGAGGTAGATAGATAGATAGAGATCGGTAGATAGGTAGATTGATAGATAGAGATAAGTAGGTAGGTAGATTGATAGATAGAGATACGTAGATAGGTAGATAGATAGATACAGATAGGTAGGTAGGTAGATATATAGATGCATATATGTAGGTAGGTAGATAGATAGATAGATAGAGATATGTAGGTAGGTAGATAGATAGATAGAGATAGGTAGGTAGGTAGATAGATAGATAGAGATAGGTAGGTAGGTAGATTGATAGATAGAGATAAGTAGGTAGGTAGGTAGATAGAGATAGGTAGGTAGGTAGATAGATAGATAGAGATAGGTAGGTAGGTAGATTGATAGATAGAGATAGGTAGGTAGGTAGATTGATAGATAGAGATAGGTAGGTAGGTAGATTGATAGATACAGATAGGTAGGTAGGTAGGTAGATAGATACAGATAGGTAGGTAGATTGATAGATAGAGATAGGTAGGTAGGTAGATAGATAGAGATAGGTAGGTATGTAGATTGATAGATAGAGATAGGTAGATAGGTAGATAGATAGATACAGATAGGTAGGTAGGTAGATAGATAGATAGAGATAGGTAGGTAGGTAGATAGATAGATAGAGATAGGTAGGGAGGTAGATAGATAGAGATAGGTAGGTAGGTAGATGGATAGATACATATATGTAGGTAGGTAGATAGATAGATAGATACAGATAGGTAGGTAGGTAGGTAGGTAGATACAGATATGTAGGTAGGTAGATAGATAGATAGAGATAGGTAGGTAGGTAGATTGATAGATAGAGATAGGTAGGTAGGTAGGTAGATAGATAGATAGAGATAGGTAGGTAGGTAGGTAGGTAGGTAGATAGATACAGATAGGTAGGTAGGTAGATAGATACATAGAGATAGGTAGGTAGGAAGATAGATCGATACAGATAGGTAGGTAGGTAGATAGATAGATAGATACAGATAGGTAGGTAGGTCGATAGATAGATAGAGATAGGTAGGTAGGTAGATAGATAGATACAGATAGGTAGGTAGGTAGATTGATAGATACAGATAGGTAGGTAGGTAGGTAGATAGATACAGATAGGTAGGTAGATAGATAAATACAGATAGGTGGGTAGGTAGATAGATACAGATAGGTAGGTAGGTAGATTGATAGATAGAGATAGGTAGGTAGGTAGATAGATAGATCGAGATAGGTAGGGAGGTAGATAGATAGAGATAGGTAGGTAGGTAGATGGATAGATACAGATATGTAGGTAGGTAGATAGATAGATACAGATAGGTAGGTAGGTAGGTAGGTAGATAGATACAGATATGTAGGTAGGTAGATAGATAGATAGAGATAGGTAGGTAGGTAGATTGATAGATAGAGATAGGTAGGTAGGTAGGTAGATAGATAGATAGAGATAGGTAGGTAGGTAGGTAGGTAGATAGATACAGATAGGTAGGTAGGTAGATAGATACATAGAGATAGGTAGGTAGGAAGATAGATCGATACAGATAGGTAGGTAGGTAGATAGATAGATAGATAGATACAGATAGGTAGGTAGGTCGATAGATAGATAGAGATAGGTAGGTAGGTAGATAGATAGATACAGATAGGTAGGTAGGTAGATTGATAGATACAGATAGGTAGGTAGGTAGGTAGATAGATACAGATAGGTAGGTAGATAGATAAATACAGATAGGTGGGTAGGTAGATAGATACAGATAGGTAGGTAGGTAGATTGATAGATAGAGATAGGTAGGTAGGTAGATAGATAGAGATAGGTAGGTAGGTAGATTGATAGATACAGATAGGTAGGTAGGTAGATAGATAGATAGAGATAGGTAGGTAGGTAGATAGATAGATAGAGATAGGTAGGTAGGTAGATAGATAGATAGAGATAGGTAGGTAGGTAGATAGATACAGATAGTTAGGTAGGTAGATAGATAGATACAGATAGGTAGGTAGGTAGATTGATAGATAGAGATAGGTAGGTAGGTAGGTAGATAGATAGAGATAGGTAGGTAGGTAGATTGATAGAGATAGGTAGGTAGGTAGATAGATAGATAGAGATAGGTAGGTAGGTAGATAGATAGATACAGGTAGGTAGGTAGGTAGGTAGATAGATACAGATAGGTAGGTAGGTAGATAGATAGATAGAGATAGGTAGGTAGGTTGATAGATAGATAGAGATAGGTAGGTAGGTAGATAGATAGATAGAGATAGGTAGGTAGATAGATAAATACAGATAGGTGGGTAGGTAGATAGATAGATAGATAGAGATAGGTAGGTAGGTAGATAGATAGAGATAGTTAGGTAGGTAGATTGATAGAGATAGGTAGGTAGGTAGGTAGATAGATAGAGATAGGTAGGTAGGTAGATAGATAGATAGAGATAGGTAGGTAGGTAGATGGATAGATAGAGATAGGTAGGTAGGTAGATTGATAGATAGAGATAAATAGGTAGATAGGTAGATAGATAGAGATAGGTAGGTAGGTAGGTAGATAGATAGATAGAGATAGGTAGGTAGGTAGATTGATAGAGATAGGTAGGTAGGTAGGTAGATAGATAGAGATAGGTAGGTAGGTAGATAGATAGATAAAGATAGGTAGGTAGATAGATAAATACAGATAGGTAGGTAGGTATATTGATAGAGATAGGTAGGTATGTACGTAGATAGATAGAGATAGGTAGGTAGGTAGATAGATAGATAGAGATAGGTAGGTAGGTAGATAGATAAATACAGATAGGTGGGTAGGTAGATAGATAGATAGAGATAGGTAGGTAGGTAGATTGATAGATAGAGATAGGTAGATAGGTAGATTGATAGATACAGATAGGTAGGTAGGTAGATAAATAGATAGAGATAGGTAGGTAGGTAGATTGATAGAGATAGGTAGGTAGGTAGATAGATAGAGATAGGTAGGTAGGTAGATTGATAGATACAGAGAGGTAGGTAGGTAGATTGATAGATAGAGATAGGTAGGTAGGTAGATAGATAGATAGAGATAAGTAGGTAGGTAGATTGATAGATAGAGATAGGTAGGTAGGTAGGTAGATAGATACAGATAGGTAGGTAGGTAGATTGATAGATAGAGATAGGTAGGTAGGTAGGTAGATAGATAGAGATAGGTAGGTACGTAGATTGATAGATACAGATAGGTAGGTAGGTAGATAGATAGATAGAGATAGGTAGGTAGGTAGATAGATAGATAGAGATAGGTGGGTAGGTAGATAGATAGATAGAGATAGGTAGGTAGGTAGGTAGATAGATAGAGATAGGTAGGTAGGTAGATAGATAGATAGAGATAGGTAGGTAGGTAGATAGATAGATACAGATATGTAGGTAGGTAGATTGATAGATACAGATAGGTAGGTAGGTAGATTGATAGATAGAGATAGGTAGGTAGGTAGATAGATAGATAGAGATAGGTAGGTAGGTAGGTAGATAGATACAGATAGGTAGGTAGATTGATAGATAGAGATAGGTAGGTAGGTAGATAGATAGATAGAGACAGGTAGGTAGGTAGGTAGATAGATAGAGATAGGTAGGTAGGTAGATTGATAGATAGAGATAGGTAGGTAGGTAGGTAGGTAGATAGATAGAGATAGGTAGGTACGTAGATTGATAGATAGAGATAGGTAGGTAGGTAGATTGATAGATAGAGATAGGTAGGTAGGTAGATTGATAGATAGAGATAGGTAGGTAGGTAGGTAGATAGATAGAGATAGGTAGGTAGGTAGATAGATAGATAGAGATAGGTAGGTAGGTAGATTGATAGATAGAGATAGGTAGGTAGGTAGGTAGATAGATAGAGATAGGTAGGTAGGTAGATAGATAGATAGAGATAGGTAGGTAGGTAGGTAGATAGATACATAGGTAGGTAGGTAGATTGATAGATAGAGATAGGTAGGTAGGTAGGTAGATAGATAGAGATAGGTAGGTAGGTAGATTGATAGATACAGATAGGTAGGTAGGTAGATAGATAGATATAGGTAGGTAGGTAGATAGATAGATAGAGATAGGTAGGTAGGTAGATTGATAGATAGTGATAGGTAGGTAGGTAGATAGATAGATAGAGATAGGTAGGTAGGTAGGTAGATAGATACAGATAGGTAGGTAGGTAGATAGATAGATACAGATAGGTAGGTAGGTAGATTGATAGATAGAGATAGGTAGGTAGGTAGGTAGGTAGATAGATAGAGATAGGTAGGTAGGTAGATTGATAGAGATATGTAGGTAGGTAGATAGATAGATAGAGATAGGTAGGTAGGTAGATAGATAGATACAGGTAGGTAGGTAGGTAGATAGATAGATACAGATAGGTAGGTAGGTAGATAGATAGATAGAGATAGGTAGGTAGGTAGATAGATAGATACATATAGGTAGGAAGGTAGATTGATAGATACAGATAGGTAGGTAGGTAGATAGATAGAGATAGGTAGGTAGGTAGATAGATAGATAGAGATAGGTAGGTAGGTAGGTAGATAGATACATAGGTAGGTAGGTAGATTGATAGATAGAGATAGGTAGGTAGGTAGATAGATAGAGATAGGTAGGTAGGTAGATAGATAGATAGAGATAGGTAGGTAGGTAGATTGATAGATAGTGATAGGTAGGTAGGTAGATAGATAGATAGAGATAGGTAGGTAGGTAGGTAGATAGATACAGATAGGTAGGTAGGTAGATAGATAGATACAGATAGGTAGGTAGGTAGATTGATAGATAGAGATAGGTAGGTAGGTAGGTAGATAGATAGAGATAGGTAGGTAGGTAGATTGATAGAGATAGGTAGGTAGGTAGATAGATAGATAGATAGGTAGGTAGGTAGATAGATAGATACAGGTAGGTAGGTAGGTAGATAGATAGATACAGATAGGTAGGTAGGTAGATAGATAGATAGAGATAGGTAGGTAGGTAGATAGATAGATAGAGATAGGTAGGCAGGTAGATTGATAGAGATAGGTAGGTAGGTAGATAGATAGAGATAGGTATGTAGGTAGATTGATAGAGATAGGTAGGTAGGTAGGTAGGTAGATAGATAGATAGGGATAGGTAGGTAGGTAGATAGATAGAGATAGGTAGGTAGGTAGATAGATAGATAGATAGAGATAGAGATAGGTAGGTAGGTAGATAGATAGATACAGATATGTAGGTAGGTAGATTGATAGATACAGATAGGTAGGTAGGTAGATTGATAGATAGAGATAGGTAGGTAGGTAGATAGATAGATAGAGATAGGTAGGTAGGTAGGTAGATAGATACAGATAGGTAGGTAGATTGATAGATAGAGATAGGTAGGTAGGTAGATAGATAGATAGAGATAGGTAGGTAGGTAGGTAGGTAGATAGATAGAGATAGGTAGGTAGGTAGATTGATAGATAGAGATAGGTAAGTAGGTAGATAGATAGATAGAGATAGGTAGGTAGGTAGGTAGATAGATACAGATAGGTAGGTAGGTAGATAGATACAGAAAGGTAGGTAGGTAGATTGATAGATAGAGATAGGTAGGTAGGTAGGTAGATAGAAAGAGATAGGTAGGTAGGTAGATTGATAGAGATAGGTAGGTAGGTAGATAGATAGATAGAGATAGGTAGGTAGATAGATAGATACAGGTAGGTAGGTAGGTAGGTAGATAGATACAGATAGGTAGGTAGGTAGATAGATAGATAGAGATAGGTAGGTAGGTAGATAGATAGATAGAGATAGGTAGGTAGATAGATAAATACAGATAAGTGGGTAGGTAGATAGATAGATAGAGATAGGTAGGTAGGTAGATAGATAGAGATAGGTAGGTAGGTAGATTGATAGAGATAGGTAGGTAGGTAGGTAGATAGATAGATAGATAGAGATAGGTAGGTAGGTAGATAGATAGATAGAGATAGGTAGGTAGGTAGATAGATAGAGATAGGTAGGTAGGTAGATTGATAGATAGAGATAAGTAGGTAGGTAGGTAGATAGAGATAGGTAGGTAGGTAGATAGATAGATAGAGATAGGTAGGTAGGTAGATTGATAGATAGAGATAGGTAGGTAGGTAGGTAGATAGATAGAGATTGGTAGGTAGGTAGATAGATAGATAGAGATAGGTAGGTAGGTAGGTAGATAGATACAGATAGGTAGGTAGGTAGATTGATAGATCGAGATAGGTAGGTAGGTAGGTAGATAGATAGAGATAGGAAGGTAGGTAGATTGATAGATACAGATAGGTAGGTAGGTAGGTAGATAGATTGAGATAGGTAGGTAGATTGATAGATAGAGATAGGTGGGTAGTTAGATAGATAGAGATAGGTAGGTAGGTAGGTAGATAGATACAGATAGGTAGGTAGGTAGATTGATAGATAGAGATAGGTAGGTAGGTAGATAGATAGAGATAGGTATGTAGGTAGATTGATAGAGATAGATAGGTAGGTAGATAGATAGATAGATAGAGATAGGTAGGTAGGTAGGTAGATAGATAGAGATAGGTAGGTAGGTAGATAGATAGAGATAGGTAGGTAGGTAGATTGATAGATACAGATAGGTAGGTAGGTAGATAGATAGATAGAGATAGGTAGATAGGTAGATAGATAGATAGAGATAGGTAGGTAGATAGATAGATAGAGATAGGTAGGTAGGTAGGTAGATAGATAGAGATAGGAAGGTAGGTAGATTGATAGATACAGATAGGTAGGTAGTTAGATAGATAGAGATAGGTAGGTAGGTAGATAGATAGATAGAGATAGGTAGGTAGGTAGATTGATAGATAGAGATAGGTAGGTAGTTAGATAGATAGAGATATGTAGGTAGGTAGGTAGATAGATACAGATAGGTAGGTGGATAGATAGATAGATAGATACAGATAGGTAGGTAGGTAGATTGATAGATAGAGATAGGTAGGTAGGTAGGTAGATAGATAGAGATAGGTAGGTAGGTAGATTGATAGAGATAGATATGTAGGTAGATAGATAGATAGAGATAGGTCGGTAGGTAGATAGATAGATAGAGATAGGTAGGTAGGTAGATAGATAGAGATAGGTAGGTAGGTAGATTGATAGATACAGATAGGTTGGTAGGTAGATAGATAGATAGAGATAGGTAGGTAGGTAGATAGATAGATAGAGATAGGTAGGTAGGTAAATAGATAGATAGAGATAGGTAGGTAGATAGATAGATAGAGATAGGTAGGTAGGTAGATTGATAGAGATAGGTAGGTAGGTAGGTAGATAGATAGAGATAGGTAGGTAGGTAGATTGATAGATACAGATAGGTAGGTAGGTAGATTGATAGATACAGATAGGTAGGTAGGTAGGTTGATAGATAGAGATAGGTAGGAGGTAGATAGATAGATAGAGATCGGTAGGTAGGTAGATTGATAGATAGAGATAAGTAGGTAGGTAGATTGATAGATAGAGATACGTAGATAGGTAGATAGATAGATACAGATAGGTAGGTAGGTAGATATATAGATGCATATATGTAGGTAGGTAGATAGATAGATAGATAGAGATATGTAGGTAGGTAGATAGATAGATAGAGATAGGTAGGTAGGTAGATAGATAGATAGAGATAGGTAGGTAGGTAGATTGATAGATAGAGATAAGTAGGTAGGTAGGTAGATAGAGATAGGTAGGTAGGTAGATAGATAGATAGAGATAGGTAGGTAGGTAGATTGATAGATAGAGATAGGTAGGTAGGTAGATTGATAGATAGAGATAGGTAGGTAGGTAGATTGATAGATACAGATAGGTAGGTAGGTAGGTAGATAGATACAGATAGGTAGGTAGATTGATAGATAGAGATAGGTAGGTAGGTAGATAGATAGAGATAGGTAGGTAGGTAGATTGATAGATAGAGATAGGTAGATAGGTAGATAGATAGATACAGATAGGTAGGTAGGTAGATAGATAGATAGAGATAGGTAGGTAGGTAGATAGATAGATAGAGATAGGTAGGGAGGTAGATAGATAGAGATAGGTAGGTAGGTAGATGGATAGATACAGATATGTAGGTAGGTAGATAGATAGATACAGATAGGTAGGTAGGTAGGTAGGTAGATAGATACAGATATGTAGGTAGGTAGATAGATAGATAGAGATAGGTAGGTAGGTAGATTGATAGATAGAGATAGGTAGGTAGGTAGGTAGATAGATAGATAGAGATAGGTAGGTAGGTAGGTAGGTAGATAGATACAGATAGGTAGGTAGGTAGATAGATACATAGAGATAGGTAGGTAGGAAGATAGATCGATACAGATAGGTAGGTAGGTAGATAGATAGATAGATACAGATAGGTAGGTAGGTCAATAGATAGATAGAGATAGGTAGGTAGGTAGATAGATAGATACAGATAGGTAGGTAGGTAGATTGATAGATACAGATAGGTAGGTAGGTAGGTAGATAGATACAGATAGGTAGGTAGATAGATAAATACAGATAGGTGGGTAGGTAGATAGATACAGATAGGTAGGTAGGTAGATTGATAGATAGAGATAGGTAGGTAGGTAGATAGATAGATAGAGATAGGTAGGGAGGTAGATAGATAGAGATAGGTAGGTAGGTAGATGGATAGATACAGATATGTAGGTAGGTAGATAGATAGATACAGATAGGTAGGTAGGTAGGTAGGTAGATAGATACAGATATGTAGGTAGGTAGATAGATAGATAGAGATAGGTAGGTAGGTAGATTGATAGATAGAGATAGGTAGGTAGGTAGGTAGATAGATAGATAGAGATAGGTAGGTAGGTAGGTAGGTAGATAGATACAGATAGGTAGGTACGTAGATAGATACATAGAGATAGGTAGGTAGGAAGATAGATCGATACAGATAGGTAGGTAGGTAGATAGATAGATAGATACAGATAGGTAGGTAGGTCGATAGATAGATAGAGATAGGTAGGTAGGTAGATAGATAGATACAGATAGGTAGGTAGGTAGATTGATAGATACAGATAGGTAGGTAGGTAGGTAGATAGATACAGATAGGTAGGTAGATAGATAAATACAGATAGGTGGGTAGGTAGATAGATACAGATAGGTAGGTAGGTAGATTGATAGATAGAGATAGGTAGGTAGGTAGATAGATAGAGATAGGTAGGTAGGTAGATTGATAGATACAGATAGGTAGGTAGGTAGATAGATAGATAGAGATAGGTAGGTAGGTAGATAGATAGATAGAGATAGGTAGGTAGGTAGATAGATAGATAGAGATAGGTAGGTAGGTAGATAGATACAGATAGGTAGGTAGGTAGATAGATAGATACAGATAGGTAGGTAGGTAGATTGATAGATAGAGATAGGTAGGTAGGTAGGTAGATAGATAGAGATAGGTAGGTAGGTAGATTGATAGAGATAGGTAGGTAGGTAGATAGATAGATAGAGATAGGTAGGTAGGTAGATAGATAGATACAGGTAGGTAGGTAGGTAGGTAGATAGATACAGATAGGTAGGTAGGTAGATAGATAGATAGAGATAGGTAGGTAGGTTGATAGATAGATAGAGATAGGTAGGTAGGTAGATAGATAGATAGAGATAGGTAGGTAGATAGATAAATACAGATAGGTGGGTAGGTAGATAGATAGATAGATAGAGATAGGTAGGTAGGTAGATAGATAGAGATAGTTAGGTAGGTAGATTGATAGAGATAGGTAGGTAGGTAGGTAGATAGATAGAGATAGGTAGGTAGGTAGATAGAAAGATAGAGATAGGTAGGTAGGTAGATGGATAGATAGAGATAGGTAGGTAGGTAGATTGATAGATAGAGATAAGTAGGTAGATAGGTAGATAGATAGAGATAGGTAGGTAGGTAGGTAGATAGATAGATAGAGATAGGTAGGTAGGTAGATTGATAGAGATAGGTAGGTAGGTAGGTAGATAGATAGAGATAGGTAGGTAGGTAGATAGATAGATAAAGATAGGTAGGTAGATAGATAAATACAGATAGGTAGGTAGGTATATTGATAGAGATAGGTAGGTATGTACGTAGATAGATAGAGATAGGTAGGTAGGTAGATAGATAGATAGAGATAGGTAGGTAGGTAGATAGATAGATAGAGATAGGTAGGTAGGTAGATAGATAAATACAGATAGGTGGGTAGGTAGATAGATAGATAGAGATAGGTAGGTAGGTAGATTGATAGATAGAGATAGGTAGATAGGTAGATTGATAGATACAGATAGGTAGGTAGGTAGATAAATAGATAGAGATAGGTAGGTAGGTAGATTGATAGAGATAGGTAGGTAGGTAGATAGATAGAGATAGGTAGGTAGGTAGATTGATAGATACAGAGAGGTAGGTAGGTAGATTGATAGATAGAGATAGGTAGGTAGGTAGATAGATAGATAGAGATAAGTAGGTAGGTAGATTGATAGATAGAGATAGGTAGGTAGGTAGGTAGATAGATACAGATAGGTAGGTAGGTAGATTGATAGATAGAGATAGGTAGGTAGGTAGATAGATAGAGATAGGTAGGTACGTAGATTGATAGATACAGATAGGTAGGTAGGTAGATAGATAGATAGAGATAGGTAGGTAGGTAGATAGATAGATAGAGATAGGTGGGCAGGTAGATAGATAGATAGAGATAGGTAGGTAGGTAGGTAGATAGATAGAGATAGGTAGGTAGGTAGATAGATAGATAGAGATAGGTAGGTAGGTAGATAGATAGATACAGATATGTAGGTAGGTAGATTGATAGATACAGATAGGTAGGTAGGTAGATTGATAGATAGAGATAGGTAGGTAGGTAGATAGATAGATAGAGATAGGTAGGTAGGTAGGTAGATAGATACAGATAGGTAGGTAGATTGATAGATAGAGATAGGTAGGTAGGTAGATAGATAGATAGAGACAGGTAGGTAGGTAGGTAGATAGATAGAGATAGGTAGGTAGGTAGATTGATAGATAGAGATAGGTAGGTAGGTAGGTAGATAGATAGAGATAGGTAGGTACGTAGATTGATAGATAGAGATAGGTAGGTAGGTAGATTGATAGATAGAGATAGGTAGGTAGGTAGATTGATAGATAGAGATAGGTAGGTAGGTAGGTAGATAGATAGAGATAGGTAGGTAGGTAGATAGATAGATAGAGATAGGTAGGTAGGTAGATTGATAGATAGAGATAGGTAGGTAGGTAGGTAGATAGATAGAGATAGGTAGGTAGGTAGATAGATAGATAGAGATAGGTAGGTAGGTAGGTAGATAGATACATAGGTAGGTAGGTAGATTGATAGATAGAGATAGGTAGGTAGGTAGGTAGATAGATAGAGATAGGTAGGTAGGTAGATTGATAGATACAGATAGGTAGGTAGGTAGATAGATAGATATAGGTAGGTAGGTAGATAGATAGATAGAGATAGGTAGGTAGGTAGATTGATAGATAGTGATAGGTAGGTAGGTAGATAGATAGATAGAGATAGGTAGGTAGGTAGGTAGATAGATACAGATAGGTAGGTAGGTAGATAGATAGATACAGATAGGTAGGTAGGTAGATTGATAGATAGAGATAGGTAGGTAGGTAGGTAGGTAGATAGATAGAGATAGGTAGGTAGGTAGATTGATAGAGATATGTAGGTAGGTAGATAGATAGATAGAGATAGGTAGGTAGGTAGATAGATAGATACAGGTAGGTAGGTAGGTAGATAGATAGATACAGATAGGTAGGTAGGTAGATAGATAGATAGAGATAGGTAGGTAGGTAGATAGATAGATACATATAGGTAGGAAGGTAGATTGATAGATACAGATAGGTAGGTAGGTAGATAGATAGAGATAGGTAGGTAGGTAGATAGATAGATAGAGATAGGTAGGTAGGTAGGTAGATAGATACATAGGTAGGTAGGTAGATTGATAGATAGAGATAGGTAGGTAGGTAGGTAGATAGATAGAGATAGGTAGGTAGGTAGATAGATAGATAGAGATAGGTAGGTAGGTAGATTGATAGATAGTGATAGGTAGGTAGGTAGATAGATAGATAGAGATAGGTAGGTAGGTAGGTAGATAGATAC
Source organism: Crotalus helleri (assembly GCA_024509115.1). Lineage (NCBI taxonomy): Eukaryota > Metazoa > Chordata > Lepidosauria > Squamata > Viperidae > Crotalus > Crotalus helleri. The sequence continues at coordinate 46,069 of JAKSXO010000197.1, read as the reverse complement.
AGATAGGTAGGTAGGTAGATAGATAGATACAGATAGGTAGGTAGGTAGATTGATAGATAGAGATAGGTAGGTAGGTAGGTAGATAGATAGAGATAGGTAGGTAGGTAGATTGATAGAGATAGGTAGGTAGGTAGATAGATAGATAGAGATAGGTAGGTAGGTAGATAGATAGATACAGGTAGGTAGGTAGGTAGATAGATAGATACAGATAGGTAGGTAGGTAGATAGATAGATAGAGATAGGTAGGTAGGTAGATAGATAGATAGAGATAGGTAGGCAGGTAGGTAGATAGATACATAGGTAGGTAGGTAGATTGATAGATAGAGATAGGTAGGTAGGTAGGTAGATAGATAGAGATAGGTAGGTAGGTAGATTGATAGATACAGAGGTAGGTAGGTAGATAGATAGATAGAGATAGGTAGGTAGGTAGATAGATAGATAGATAGAGATAGGTAGGTAGGTAGATTGATAGAGATAGGTAGGTAGGTAGATAGATAGAGATAGGTATGTAGGTAGATTGATAGAGATAGGTAGGTAGGTAGGTAGGTAGATAGATAGATAGATAGGGATAGGTAGGTAGGTAGATAGATAGAGATAGGTAGGTAGGTAGATAGATAGATAGAGATAGAGATAGGTAGGTAGGTAGGTAGATAGATAGATACAGATATGTAGGTAGGTAGATTGATAGATACAGATAGGTAGGTAGGTAGATTGATAGATAGAGATAGGTAGGTAGGTAGATAGATAGATAGATAGAGATAGGTAGGTAGGTAGGTAGATAGATACAGATAGGTAGGTAGATTGATAGATAGAGATAGGTAGGTAGGTAGATAGATAGATAGAGATAGGTAGGTAGGTAGGTAGGTAGATAGAGATAGGTAGGTAGGTAGATTGATAGATAGAGATAGGTAAGTAGGTAGATAGATAGATAGAGATAGGTAGGTAGGTAGGTAGATAGATACAGATAGGTAGGTAGGTAGATAGATACAGAAAGGTAGGTAGGTAGATTGATAGATAGAGATAGGTAGGTAGGTAGGTAGATAGAAAGAGATAGGTAGGTAGGTAGATTGATAGAGATAGGTAGGTAGGTAGATAGATAGATAGAGATAGGTAGGTAGATAGATAGATACAGGTAGGTAGGTAGGTAGATAGATAGATACAGATAGGTAGGTAGGTAGATAGATAGATAGAGATAGGTAGGTAGGTAGATAGATAGATAGAGATAGGTAGGTAGATAGATAAATACAGATAAGTGGGTAGGTAGATAGATAGATAGAGATAGGTAGGTAGGTAGATAGATAGAGATAGGTAGGTAGGTAGATTGATATAGGTAGGTAGGTAGGTAGATAGATAGATAGATAGAGATAGGTAGGTAGGTAGATAGATAGATAGAGATAGGTAGGTAGGTAGATAGATAGATAGAGATAGGTAGGTAGGTAGATTGATAGATAGAGATAAGTAGGTAGGTAGGTAGATAGAGATAGGTAGGTAGGTAGATAGATAGATAGAGATAGGTAGGTAGGTAGATTGATAGATAGAGATAGGTAGGTAGGTAGGTAGATAGATAGAGATTGGTAGGTAGGTAGATAGATAGATAGAGATAGGTAGGTAGGTAGGTAGATAGATACAGATAGGTAGGTAGGTAGATTGATAGATCGAGATAGGTAGGTAGGTAGGTAGATAGATAGAGATAGGAAGGTAGGTAGATTGATAGATACAGATAGGTAGGTAGGTAGATAGATTGAGATAGGTAGGTAGGTAGATAGATAGAGATAGGTAGGTAGGTAGATTGATAGATAGAGATAGGTGGGTAGTTAGATAGATAGAGATAGGTAGGTAGGTAGATTGATAGATAGAGATAGGTAGGTAGGTAGATAGATAGAGATAGGTATGTAGGTAGATTGATAGAGATAGATAGGTAGGTAGATAGATAGATAGATAGAGATAGGTAGGTAGGTAGATAGATAGATAGAGATAGGTAGGTAGGTAGATAGATAGAGATAGGTAGGTAGGTAGATTGATAGATACAGATAGGTAGGTAGGTAGATAGATAGATAGAGATAGGTAGATAGGTAGATAGATAGATAGAGATAGGTAGGTAGATAGATAGATAGAGATAGGTAGGTAGGTAGGTAGATAGATACAGATAGGTAGGTAGGTAGATTGATAGAGAGAGATAGGTAGGTAGGTAGGTAGATAGATAGAGATAGGAAGGTAGGTAGATTGATAGATACAGATAGGTAGGTAGGTAGATAGATAGAGATAGGTAGGTAGGTAGATAGATAGATAGAGATAGGTAGGTAGGTAGATTGATAGATAGAGATAGGTAGGTAGTTAGATAGATAGAGATAGGTAGGTAGGTAGGTAGATAGATACAGATAGGTAGGTAGATAGATAGATAGATAGATACAGATAGGTAGGTAGGTAGATTGATAGATAGAGATAGGTAGGTAGGTAGGTAGATAGATAGAGATAGGTAGGTAGGTAGATTGATAGAGATAGATATGTAGGTAGATAGATAGATAGAGATAGGTAGGTAGGTAGATAGATAGATAGAGATAGGTAGGTAGGTAGATAGATAGAGATAGGTAGGTAGGTAGATTGATAGATACAGATAGGTTGGTAGGTAGATAGATAGATAGAGATAGGTAGGTAGGTAGATAGATAGATAGAGATAGGTAGGTAGGTAAATAGATAGATAGAGATAGGTAGGTAGGTAGATAGATAGATAGAGATAGGTAGGTAGGTAGATTGATAGAGATAGGTAGGTAGGTAGGTAGATAGATAGAGATAGATAGGTAGGTAGGTAGATTGATAGATACAGATAGGTAGGTAGGTAGATTGATAGATACAGATAGGTAGGTAGGTAGGTTGATAGATAGAGATAGGTAGGAGGTAGATAGATAGATAGAGATCGGTAGGTAGGTAGATTGATAGATAGAGATAAGTAGGTAGGTAGATTGATAGATAGAGATACGTAGATAGGTAGATAGATAGATACAGATAGGTAGGTAGGTAGATATATAGATGCATATATGTAGGTAGGTAGATAGATAGATAGATAGAGATATGTAGGTAGGTAGATAGATAGATAGAGATAGGTAGGTAGGTAGATAGATAGATAGAGATAGGTAGGTAGGTAGATTGATAGATAGAGATAAGTAGGTAGGTAGGTAGATAGAGATAGGTAGGTAGGTAGATAGATAGATAGAGATAGGTAGGTAGGTAGATTGATAGATAGAGATAGGTAGGTAGGTAGGTAGATAGATAGAGATTGGTAGGTAGGCAGATAGATAGATAGAGATAGGTAGGTAGGTAGGTAGATAGATACAGATAGGTAGGTAGGTAGATTGATAGATCGAGATAGGTAGGTAGGTAGGTAGATAGATAGAGATAGGAAGGTAGGTAGATTGATAGATACAGATAGGTAGGTAGGTAGATAGATTGAGATAGGTAGGTAGGTAGATAGATAGATAGAGATAGGTAGGTAGGTAGATTGATAGATAGAGATAGGTGGGTAGTTAGATAGATAGAGATAGGTAGGTAGGTAGGTAGATAGATACAGATAGGTAGGTAGGTAGATTGATAGATAGAGATAGGTAGGTAGGTAGATAGATAGAGATAGGTATGTAGGTAGATTGATAGAGATAGATAGGTAGGTAGATAGATAGATAGATAGAGATAGGTAGGTAGGTAGATAGATAGATAGAGATAGGTAGGTAGGTAGATAGATAGAGATAGGTAGGTAGGTAGATTGATAGATACAGATAGGTAGGTAGATAGATAAATACAGATAGGTGGGTAGGTAGATAGATAGATAGATAGAGATAGGTAGGTAGGTAGATAGATAGAGATAGTTAGGTAGGTAGATTGATAGAGATAGGTAGGTAGGTAGGTAGATAGATAGAGATAGGTAGGTAGGTAGATAGAAAGATAGAGATAGGTAGGTAGGTAGATGGATAGATAGAGATAGGTAGGTAGGTAGATTGATAGATAGAGATAAGTAGGTAGATAGGTAGATAGATAGAGATAGGTAGGTAGGTAGGTAGGTAGATAGATAGATAGAGATAGGTAGGTAGGTAGATTGATAGAGATAGGTAGGTAGGTAGGTAGATAGATAGAGATAGGTAGGTAGGTAGATAGATAGATAAAGATAGGTAGGTAGATAGATAAATACAGATAGGTAGGTAGGTATATTGATAGAGATAGGTAGGTATGTACGTAGATAGATAGAGATAGGTAGGTAGGTAGATAGATAGATAGAGATAGGTAGGTAGGTAGATAGATAGATAGAGATAGGTAGGTAGGTAGATAGATAAATACAGATAGGTGGGTAGGTAGATAGATAGATAGAGATAGGTAGGTAGGTAGATTGATAGATAGAGATAGGTAGATAGGTAGATTGATAGATACAGATAGGTAGGTAGGTAGATAAATAGATAGAGATAGGTAGGTAGGTAGATTGATAGAGATAGGTAGGTAGGTAGATAGATAGAGATAGGTAGGTAGGTAGATTGATAGATACAGAGAGGTAGGTAGGTAGATTGATAGATAGAGATAGGTAGGTAGGTAGATAGATAGATAGAGATAAGTAGGTAGGTAGATTGATAGATAGAGATAGGTAGGTAGGTAGGTAGATAGATACAGATAGGTAGGTAGGTAGATTGATAGATAGAGATAGGTAGGTAGGTAGGTAGATAGATAGAGATAGGTAGGTACGTAGATTGATAGATACAGATAGGTAGGTAGGTAGATAGATAGATAGAGATAGGTAGGTAGGTAGATAGATAGATAGAGATAGGTGGGTAGGTAGATAGATAGATAGAGATAGGTAGGTAGGTAGGTAGATAGATAGAGATAGGTAGGTAGGTAGATAGATAGATAGAGATAGGTAGGTAGGTAGATAGATAGATACAGATATGTAGGTAGGTAGATTGATAGATACAGATAGGTAGGTAGGTAGATTGATAGATAGAGATAGGTAGGTAGGTAGATAGATAGATAGAGATAGGTAGGTAGGTAGGTAGATAGATACAGATAGGTAGGTAGATTGATAGATAGAGATAGGTAGGTAGGTAGATAGATAGATAGAGACAGGTAGGTAGGTAGGTAGATAGATAGAGATAGGTAGGTAGGTAGATTGATAGATAGAGATAGGTAGGTAGGTAGGTAGATAGATAGAGATAGGTAGGTAGGTAGATTGATAGATAGAGATAGGTAGGTAGGTAGATTGATAGATAGAGATAGGTAGGTAGGTAGGTAGATAGATAGAGATAGGTAGGTAGGTAGATAGATAGATAGAGATAGGTAGGTAGGTAGATTGATAGATAGAGATAGGTAGGTAGGTAGGTAGATAGATAGAGATAGGTAGGTAGGTAGATAGATAGATAGAGATAGGTAGGTAGGTAGGTAGATAGATACATAGGTAGGTAGGTAGATTGATAGATAGAGATAGGTAGGTAGGTAGGTAGATAGATAGAGATAGGTAGGTAGGTAGATTGATAGATACAGATAGGTAGGTAGGTAGATAGATAGATATAGGTAGGTAGGTAGATAGATAGATAGAGATAGGTAGGTAGGTAGATTGATAGATAGTGATAGGTAGGTAGGTAGATAGATAGATAGAGATAGGTAGGTAGGTAGGTAGATAGATACAGATAGGTAGGTAGGTAGATAGATAGATACAGATAGGTAAGTAGGTAGATTTATAGATAGAGATAGGTAGGTAGGTAGGTAGGTAGATAGATAGAGATAGGTAGGTAGGTAGATTGATAGAGATATGTAGGTAGGTAGATAGATAGATAGAGATAGGTAGGTAGGTAGATAGATAGATACAGGTAGGTAGGTAGGTAGATAGATAGATACAGATAGGTAGGTAGGTAGATAGATAGATAGAGATAGGTAGGTAGGTAGATAGATAGATACATATAGGTAGGAAGGTAGATTGATAGATACAGATAGGTAGGTAGGTAGATAGATAGAGATAGGTAGGTAGGTAGATAGATAGATAGAGATAGGTAGGTAGGTAGGTAGATAGATACATAGGTAGGTAGGTAGATTGATAGATAGAGATAGGTAGGTAGGTAGGTAGATAGATAGAGATAGGTAGGTAGGTAGATAGATAGATAGAGATAGGTAGGTAGGTAGATTGATAGATAGTGATAGGTAGGTAGGTAGATAGATAGATAGAGATAGGTAGGTAGGTAGGTAGATAGATACAGATAGGTAGGTAGGTAGATAGATAGATACAGATAGGTAGGTAGGTAGATTGATAGATAGAGATAGGTAGGTAGGTAGGTAGATAGATAGAGATAGGTAGGTAGGTAGATTGATAGAGATAGGTAGGTAGGTAGATAGATAGATAGAGATAGGTAGGTAGGTAGATAGATAGATACAGGTAGGTAGGTAGGTAGATAGATAGATACAGATAGGTAGGTAGGTAGATAGATAGATAGAGATAGGTAGGTAGGTAGATAGATAGATAGAGATAGGTAGGCAGGTAGGTAGATAGATACATAGGTAGGTAGGTAGATTGATAGATAGAGATAGGTAGGTAGGTAGGTAGATAGATAGAGATAGGTAGGTAGGTAGATTGATAGATACAGAGGTAGGTAGGTAGATAGATAGATAGAGATAGGTAGGTAGGTAGATAGATAGATAGATAGAGATAGGTAGGTAGGTAGATTGATAGAGATAGGTAGGTAGGTAGATAGATAGAGATAGGTATGTAGGTAGATTGATAGAGATAGGTAGGTAGGTAGGTAGGTAGATAGATAGATAGGGATAGGTAGGTAGGTAGATAGATAGAGATAGGTAGGTAGGTAGATAGATAGATAGAGATAGAGATAGGTAGGTAGGTAGGTAGATAGATAGATACAGATATGTAGGTAGGTAGATTGATAGATACAGATAGGTAGGTAGGTAGATTGATAGATAGAGATAGGTAGGTAGGTAGATAGATAGATAGAGATAGGTAGGTAGGTAGGTAGATAGATACAGATAGGTAGGTAGATTGATAGATAGAGATAGGTAGGTAGGTAGATAGATAGATAGAGATAGGTAGGTAGGTAGGTAGATAGATAGAGATAGGTAGGTAGGTAGATTGATAGATAGAGATAGGTAAGTAGGTAGATAGATAGATAGAGATAGGTAGGTAGGTAGGTAGATAGATACAGATAGGTAGGTAGGTAGATAGATACAGAAAGGTAGGTAGGTAGATTGATAGATAGAGATAGGTAGGTAGGTAGGTAGATAGAAAGAGATAGGTAGGTAGGTAGATTGATAGAGATAGGTAGGTAGGTAGATAGATAGATAGAGATAGGTAGGTAGATAGATAGATACAGGTAGGTAGGTAGGTAGATAGATAGATACAGATAGGTAGGTAGGTAGATAGATAGATAGAGATAGGTAGGTAGGTAGATAGATAGATAGAGATAGGTAGGTAGATAGATAAATACAGATAAGTGGGTAGGTAGATAGATAGATAGAGATAGGTAGGTAGGTAGATAGATAGAGATAGGTAGGTAGGTAGATTGATAGAGATAGGTAGGTAGGTAGGTAGATAGATAGATAGATAGAGATAGGTAGGTAGGTAGATAGATAGATAGAGATAGGTAGGTAGGTAGATAGATAGATAGAGATAGGTAGGTAGGTAGATTGATAGATAGAGATAAGTAGGTAGGTAGATAGATAGATACAGATAGGTAGGTAGGTAGATTGATAGAGATAGGTAGGTAGGTAGATTGATAGATAGAGATAGGTAGGTAGGTAGGTAGATAGATAGAGATTGGTAGGTAGGTAGATAGATAGATAGAGATAGGTAGGTAGGTAGGTAGATAGATACAGATAGGTAGGTAGGTAGATTGATAGATCGAGATAGGTAGGTAGGTAGGTAGATAGATAGAGATAGGAAGGTAGGTAGATTGATAGATACAGATAGGTAGGTAGGTAGATAGATTGAGATAGGTAGGTAGGTAGATAGATAGAGATAGGTAGGTAGGTAGATTGATAGATAGAGATAGGTGGGTAGTTAGATAGATAGATAGAGATAGGTAGGTAGGTAGATAGATAGATAGAGATAGGTAGGTAGGTAGATAGATAGAGATAGGTAGGTAGGTAGATTGATAGATACAGATAGGTAGGTAGGTAGATAGATAGATAGAGATAGGTAGATAGGTAGATAGATAGATAGCGATAGGTAGGTAGATAGATAGATAGAGATAGGTAGGTAGGTAGGTAGATAGATACAGATAGGTAGGTAGGTAGATTGATAGATAGAGATAGGTAGGTAGGTAGGTAGATAGATAGAGATAGGAAGGTAGGTAGATTGATAGATACAGATAGGTAGGTAGGTAGATAGATAGAGATAGGTAGGTAGGTAGATAGATAGATAGAGATAGGTAGGTAGGTAGATTGATAGATAGAGATAGGTAGGTAGTTAGATAGATAGAGATAGGTAGGTAGGTAGGTAGATAGATACAGATAGGTAGGTAGATAGATAGATAGATAGATACAGATAGGTAGGTAGGTAGATTGATAGATAGAGATAGGTAGGTAGGTAGGTAGATAGATAGAGATAGGTAGGTAGATTGATAGAGATAGATATGTAGGTAGATAGATAGATAGAGATAGGTAGGTAGGTAGATAGATAGATAGAGATAGGTAGGTAGGTAGATAGATAGAGATAGGTAGGTAGGTAGATTGATAGATACAGATAGGTTGGTAGGTAGATAGATAGATAGAGATAGGTAGGTAGGTAGATAGATAGATAGAGATAGGTAGGTAGGTAAATAGATAGATAGAGATAGGTAGGTAGGTAGATAGATAGATAGAGATAGGTAGGTAGGTAGATTGATAGAGATAGGTAGGTAGGTAGGTAGATAGATAGAGATAGGTAGGAGGTAGATAGATAGATAGATAGAGATCGGTAGGTAGGTAGATTGATAGATAGAGATAAGTAGGTAGGTAGATTGATAGATAGAGATACGTAGATAGGTAGATAGATAGATACAGATAGGTAGGTAGGTAGATATATAGATGCATATATGTAGGTAGGTAGATAGATAGATAGATAGAGATATGTAGGTAGGTAGATAGATAGATAGAGATAGGTAGGTAGGTAGATAGATAGATAGAGATAGGTAGGTAGATTGATAGATAGAGATAAGTAGGTAGGTAGGTAGATAGAGATAGGTAGGTAGGTAGATAGATAGATAGAGATAGGTAGGTAGGTAGATTGATAGATAGAGATAGGTAGGTAGGTAGGTAGATAGATAGAGATTGGTAGGTAGGCAGATAGATAGATAGAGATAGGTAGGTAGGTAGGTAGATAGATACAGATAGGTAGGTAGGTAGATTGATAGATCGAGATAGGTAGGTAGGTAGGTAAATAGATAGAGATAGGAAGGTAGGTAGATTGATAGATACAGATAGGTAGGTAGGTAGATAGATTGAGATAGGTAGGTAGGTAGATAGATAGATAGAGATAGGTAGGTAGGTAGATTGATAGATAGAGATAGGTGGGTAGTTAGATAGATAGAGATAGGTAGGTAGGTAGGTAGATAGATACAGATAGGTTGGTAGGTAGATTGATAGATAGAGATAGGTAGGTAGGTAGGTAGATAGATAGAGATAGGTATGTAGGTAGATTGATAGAGATAGATAGGTAGGTAGATAGATAGATAGATAGAGATAGGTAGGTAGGTAGATAGATAGATAGAGATAGGTAGGTAGGTAGATAGATAGAGATAGGTAGGTAGGTAGATTGATAGATACAGATAGGTAGGTAGGTAGATAGATAGATAGAGATAGGTAGATAGGTAGATAGATAGATAGAGATAGGTAGGTAGATAGATAGATAGAGATAGGTAGGTAGGTAGGTAGATAGATACAGATAGGTAGGTAGGTAGATTGATAGATAGAGATAGGTAGGTAGGTAGGTAGATAGATAGAGATAGGAAGGTAGGTAGATTGATAGATACAGATAGGTAGGTAGGTAGATAGATAGAGATAGGTAGGTAGGTAGATAGATAGATAGAGATAGGTAGGTAGGTAGATTGATAGATAGAGATAGGTAGGTAGTTAGATAGATAGAGATAGGTAGGTAGGTAGGTAGATAGATACAGATAGGTAGGTAGATAGATAGATAGATAGATACAGATAGGTAGGTAGGTAGATTGATAGATAGAGATAGGTAGGTAGGTAGGTAGATAGATAGAGATAGGTAGGTAGGTAGATTGATAGAGATAGATATGTAGGTAGATAGATAGATAGAGATAGGTAGGTAGGTAGATAGATAGATAGAGATAGGTAGGTAGGTAGATAGATAGAGATAGGTAGGTAGGTAGATTGATAGATACAGATAGGTTGGTAGGTAGATAGATAGATAGAGATAGGTAGGTAGGTAGATAGATAGATAGAGATAGGTAGGTAGGTAAATAGATAGATAGAGATAGGTAGGTAGGTAGATAGATAGATAGAGATAGGTAGGTAGGTAGATTGATAGAGATAGGTAGGTAGGTAGGTAGATAGATAGAGATAGGTAGGTAGGTAGATTGATAGATACAGATAGGTAGGTAGGTAGATTGATAGATACAGATAGGTAGGTAGGTAGGTTGATAGATAGAGATAGGTAGGAGGTAGATAGATAGATAGAGATCGGTAGGTAGGTAGATTGATAGATAGAGATAAGTAGGTAGGTAGATTGATAGATAGAGATACGTAGATAGGTAGATAGATAGATACAGATAGGTAGGTAGGTAGATATATAGATACATATATGTAGGTAGGTAGATAGATAGATAGATAGATAGAGATAGGTAGGTAGGTAGATAGATAGATAGAGATAGGTAGGTAGGTAGATAGATAGATAGAGATAGGTAGGTAGATAGATAAATACAGATAGGTGGGTAGGTAGATAGATAGATAGAGATAGGTAGGTAGGTAGATAGATAGAGATAAGTAGGTAGGTAGATTGATAGAGATAGGTAGGTAGGTAGGTAGATAGATAGATAGAGATAGGTAGGTAGGTAGATAGATAGATAGAGATAGGTAGGTAGGTAGATTGATAGATAGAGATAGGTAGATAGGTAGATAGATAGATACGATAGGTAGGTAGGTAGATATATAGATACAGATATGTAGGTAGGTAGGTAGATAGATAGAGATAGGTAGGTAGGTAGATTGATAGAGATAGGTAGGTAGGTAGATAGATAGATAGATAGATAGAGATAGGTAGGTAGGTAGATAGATAGATAGATAGAGATAGGTAGGTAGGTAGATAGATAGATAGAAATAGGTAGGTAGGTAGATTGATAGATAGAGATAGGTAGGTAGGTAGGTAGATAGATAGAGATAGGTAGGTAGGTAGGTAGATAGATAGATAGATAGAGATAGTAGGTAGGTAGATAGATAGATAGAGGTAGGTAGGTAGGTAGGTAGATAGATAGAGATAGGTAGGTAGGTAGATAGATAGATAGATAGAGATAGGTAGGTAGGTAGGTAGATAGATACAGATAGGTAGGTAGGTAGATTGATAGATAGAGATAGGTAGGTAGGTAGGTAGGTAGATAGATATAGGTAGGTAGGTAGATTGATAGATACAGATAGGTAGGTAGGTAGATAGATAGATAGAGATAGGTAGGTAGGTAGATAGATAGATAGAGATAGGAAGGTAGGTCGATTGATAGATAGAGATAGGTAGGTAGGTAGATAGATAGATAGAGATAGGTAGGTAGGTAGGTAGATAGATACAGATAGGTAGGTAGGTAGATAGATAGATACAGATAGGTAGGTAGGTAGATTGATAGATAGAGATAGGTAGGTAGGTAGATAGATAGAGATAGGTAGGTAGGTAGATTGATAGAGATAGGTAGGTAGGTAGATATATAGATAGAGATAGGTAGGTAGGTAGATAGATAGAGATAGGTAGGTAGGTAGATTGATAGATAGAGATAGGTAGATAGGTAGATTGATAGATAGAGATAGGTAGGTAGGTAGGTAGGTAGATAGATAGATATAGGTAGGTAGGTAGATTGATAGATACAGATAGGTAGGTAGGTAGATAGATAGATAGAGATAGGTAGGTAGGTAGATAGATAGATAGAGATAGGTAGGTAGGTCGATTGATAGATAGAGATAGGTAGGTAGGTAGATAGATTGATAGAGATAGGTAGGTAGGTAGGTAGATAGATACAGATAGGTAGGTAGGTAGATAGATAGATACAGATAGGTAGGAAGGTAGATTGATAGATAGAGATAGGTAGGTAGGTAGGTAGATAGGTAGAGATAGGTAGGTAGGTAGATTGATAGAGATAGGTAGGTAGGTAGATAGATAGATAGAGATAGGTAGGTAGGTAGATAGATAGATACAGGTAGGTAGGTAGGTAGATAGATACAGATAAGTAGGTAGGTAGATAGATAGATAGAGATAGGTAGGTAGGTAGATAGATAGATACATATAGGTAGGTAGGTAGATTGATAGATACAGATAGGTAGGTAGGTAGGTAGATAGATAGATACAGGTAGATAGGTAGATAGATAGATACAGATAGGTAGGTAGGTAGATAGATAGATAGAGATAGGTAGGTAGGTAGGTAGATAGATAGAGATAGGTAGGTAGGTAGATTGATAGAGATAGATAGGTAGGTAGATAGATAGATAGAGATAGGTAGGTAGGTAGATAGATAGATAGAGATAGGTAGGTAGGTAGATAGATAGAGATAGGTAGGTAGGTAGATTGATAGATACAGATAGGTAGGTAGGTAGATAGATAGATAGAGATAGGTAGGTAGGTAGATAGATAGAGATAGGTAGGTAGGTAGGTAGATAGATACAGATAGGTAGGTAGGTAGATTGATAGATTGAGATAGGTAGGTAGGTAGGTAGATAGATAGATATAGGTAGGTAGGTAGATTGATAGATACAGATAGGTAGGTAGGTAGATAGATAGAGATAGGTAGGTAGGTAGATAGATAGATAGAGATAGGTAGGTAGGTCGATTGATAGATAGAGATAGGTAGGTAGGTAGATAGATAGATAGAGATAGGTAGGTAGGTAGGTAGATAGATACAGATAGGTAGGTAGGTAGATAGATAGATACAGATAGGTAGGTAGGTAGATTGATAGAGAGAGATAGGTAGGTAGGTAGGTAGATAGATAGAGATAGGTAGGTAGGTAGATTGATAGAGATAGGTAGGTAGGTAGATAGATAGATAGAGATAGGTAGGTAGGTAGATAGATAGATACAGGTAGGTAGGTAGATAGATAGATAGATAGATAGATACAGATAAGTAGGTAGGTAGATAGATAGATAGAGATAGGTAGGTAGGTAGATAGATAGATACATATAGGTAGGTAGGTAGATTGATAGATACAGATAGGTAGGTAGGTAGGTAGGTAGATAGATACAGGTAGATAGGTAGATAGATAGATACAGATAGGTAGGTAGGTAGATAGATAGAGATAGGTAGGTAGGTAGGTAGATAGATAGAGATAGGTAGGTAGGTAGATTGATAGAGATAGATAGGTAGGTAGATAGATAGATAGAGATAGGTAGGTAGGTAGATAGATAGATAGAGATAGGTAGGTAGGTAGATAGATAGAGATAGGTAGGTAGGTATATTGATAGATACAGATAGGTAGGTAGGTAGATAGATAGATAGAGATAGGTAGGTAGGTAGATAGATAGATAGAGATAGGTAGGTAGGTAGATTGATAGATAGAGATAGGTAGATAGGTAGATAGATAGATACGATAGGTAGGTAGGTAGATATATAGATACAGATATGTAGGTAGGTAGGTAGATAGATAGAGATAGGTAGGTAGGTAGATATATAGATAGAGATAGGTAGGTAGGTAGATAGATAGATAGAGATAGGTAGATAGATAGATAAATACAGATAGGTGGGTAGGTAGATAGATAGATAGAGATAGGTAGGTAGGTAGATAGATAGAGATAGGTAGGTAGGTAGATTGATAGATACAGATAGGTAGGTAGGTAGATAGATAGATAGAGATAGGTAGGTAGGTAGATAGATAGAGATAGGTAGGTAGGTAGATAGATAGATAGAGATAGGTAGGTAGGTAGATTGATAGAGATAGATAGGTAGGTAGATAGATAGATAGAGATAGGTAGGTAGGTAGATAGATAGATAGAGATAGGTAGGTAGGTAGATAGATAGAGATAGGTAGGTAGGTATATTGATAGATACAGATAGGTAGGTAGGTAGATAGATAGATAGAGATAGGTAGGTAGGTAGATAGATAGAGATAGGTAGGTAGGTAGATAGATAGATAGAGATAGGTAGGTAGGTAGATTGATAGAGATAGATAGGTAGGTAGATAGATAGATAGAGATAGGTAGGTAGGTAGATAGATAGATAGAGATAGGTAGGTAGGTAGATAGATAGAGATAGGTAGGTAGGTATATTGATAGATACAGATAGGTAGGTAGGTAGATAGATAGATAGAGATAGGTAGGTAGGTAGATAGATAGATAGAGATAGGTAGGTAGGTAGATTGATAGATAGAGATAGGTAGATAGGTAGATAGATAGATACGATAGGTAGGTAGGTAGATATATAGATACAGATATGTAGGTAGGTAGGTAGATAGATAGAGATAGGTAGGTAGGTAGATATATAGATAGAGATAGGTAGGTAGGTAGATAGATAGATAGAGATAGGTAGATAGATAGATAAATACAGATAGGTGGGTAGGTAGATAGATAGATAGAGATAGGTAGGTAGGTAGATAGATAGAGATAGGTAGGTAGGTAGATTGATAGATACAGATAGGTAGGTAGGTAGATAGATAGATAGAGATAGGTAGGTAGGTAGATAGATAGAGATAGGTAGGTAGGTAGGTAGGTAGTTGATACAGATAGGTAGGTAGGTAGATTGATAGATTGAGATAGGTAGGTAGGTAGGTAGATAGATAGATATAGGTAGGTAGGTAGATTGATAGATACAGATAGGTAGGTAGGTAGATAGATAGAGATAGGTAGGTAGGTAGATAGATAGATAGAGATAGGTAGGTAGGTCGATTGATAGATAGAGATAGGTAGGTAGGTAGATAGATAGATAGAGATAGGTAGGTAGGTAGGTAGATAGATACAGATAGGTAGGTAGGTAGATAGATAGATACAGATAGGTAGGTAGGTAGATTGATAGAGAGAGATAGGTAGGTAGGTAGGTAGATAGATAGAGATAGGTAGGTAGGTAGATTGATAGAGATAGGTAGGTAGGTAGATAGATAGATAGAGATAGGTAGGTAGGTAGATAGATAGATACAGGTAGGTAGGTAGATAGATAGATAGATAGATAGATAGATAGATACAGATAAGTAGGTAGGTAGATAGATAGATAGAGATAGGTAGGTAGGTAGATAGATAGATACATATAGGTAGGTAGGTAGATTGATAGATACAGATAGGTAGGTAGGTAGGTAGATAGATAGATACAGGTAGATAGGTAGATAGATAGATACAGATAGGTAGGTAGGTAGATAGATAGAGATAGGTAGGTAGGTAGGTAGATAGATAGAGATAGGTAGGTAGGTAGATTGATAGAGATAGATAGGTAGGTAGATAGATAGATAGAGATAGGTAGGTAGGTAGATAGATAGATAGAGATAGGTAGGTAGGTAGATAGATAGAGATAGGTAGGTAGGTATATTGATAGATACAGATAGGTAGGTAGGTAGATAGATAGATAGAGATAGGTAGGTAGGTAGATAGATAGATAGATAGAGATAGGTAGGTAGGTAGATTGATAGATAGAGATAGGTAGATAGGTAGATAGATAGATACGATAGGTAGGTAGGTAGATATATAGATACAGATATGTAGGTAGGTAGGTAGATAGATAGAGATAGGTAGGTAGGTAGATATATAGATAGAGATAGGTAGGTAGGTAGATAGATAGATAGAGATAGGTAGATAGATAGATAAATACAGATAGGTGGGTAGGTAGATAGATAGATAGAGATAGGTAGGTAGGTAGATAGATAGAGATAGGTAGGTAGGTAGATTGATAGAGATAGGTAGGTAGATAGATAGATAGATAGAGATAGGTAGGTAGGTAGATAGATAGATAGAGATAGGTAGGTAGGTAGATAGATAGATAGAGATAGGTAGGTAGGTAGATTGATAGATAGAGATAGGTAGGTAGGTAGGTAGATAGATAGAGATAGGTAGGTAGGTAGATAGATAGATAGATAGATAAAGATAGGTAGGTAGGTAGATAGATAGATAGAGGTAGGTAGGTAGGTAGATAGATAGAGATAGGTAGGTAGGTAGATAGATAGATAGAGATAGGTAGGTAGGTAGGTAGTAGATAGATACAGATAGGTAGGTAGGTAGATTGATAGATAGAGATAGGTAGGTAGGTAGGTAGATAGATAGATATAGGTAGGTAGGTAGATTGATAGATACAGATAGGTAGGTAGGTAGATAGATAGATAGAGATAGGTAGGTAGGTAGATAGATAGATAGATAGAGATAGGTAGGTAGGTCGATTGATAGATAGAGATAGGTAGGTAGGTAGATAGATAGATAGATAGAGATAGGTAGGTAGGTAGGTAGATAGATACAGATAGGTAGGTAGGTAGATAGATAGATACAGATAGGTAGGTAGGTAGATTGATAGATAGAGATAGGTAGGTAGGTAGGTAGATAGATAGAGATAGGTAGGTAGGTAGATTGATAGAGATAGGTAGGTAGGTAGATAGATAGATAGAGATAGGTAGGTAGGTAGATAGATAGAGATAGGTAGGTAGGTAGATTGATAGATAGAGATAGGTAGATAGGTAGATTGATAGATAGAGATAGGTAGGTAGTTAGATAGATAGATATAGGTAGGTAGGTAGATTGATAGATACAGATAGGTAGGTAGGTAGATAGATAGATAGAGATAGGTAGGTAGGTCGATTGATAGATAGAGATAGGTAGGTAGGTAGATAGATAGATAGAGATAGGTAGGTAGGTAGATAGATACAGATAGGTAGGTAGGTAGATAGATAGATACAGATAGGTAGGGAGGTAGATTGATAGATAGAGATAGGTAGGTAGGTAGGTAGATAGATAGAGATAGGTAGGTAGGTAGATTGATAGAGATAGGTAGGTAGGTAGATAGATAGATAGAGATAGGTAGGTAGGTAGATAGATAGATACAGGTAGGTAGGTAGGTAGGTAGATAGATACAGATAAGTAGGTAGGTAGATAGATAGATAGATAGATAGATAGAGATAGGTAGGTAGGTAGATAGATAGAGATAGGTAGGGTAGGTAGATTGATAGAGATAGATAGGTAGGTAGATAGATAGATAGAGATAGGTAGGTAGGTAGATAGATAGATAGAGATAGGTAGGTAGGTAGATAGATAGAGATAGGTAGGTAGGTAGATTGATAGATACAGATAGGTAGGTAGGTAGATAGATAGATAGAGATAGGTAGGTAGGTAGATAGATAGATAGAGATAGGTAGGTAGGTAGGTAGATAGATACAGATAGGTAGGTAGGTAGATTGATAGATAGAGATAGGTAGGTAGGTAGGTAGATAGATAGATATAGGTAGGTAGGTAGATTGATAGATACAGATAGGTAGGTAGGTAGATAGATAGATAGAGATAGGTAGGTAGGTAGATAGATAGATAGAGATAGGTAGGTAGGTCGATTGATAGATAGAGATAGGTAGGTAGGTAGATAGATAGATAGATAGAGATAGGTAGGTAGGTAGGTAGATAGATACAGATAGGTAGGTAGGTAGGATAGATAGATACAGATAGGTAGGTAGGTAGATTGATAGAGAGAGATAGGTAGGTAGGTAGGTAGATAGATAGAGATAGGTAGGTAGGTAGATTGATAGAGATAGGTAGGTAGGTGTTAGATAGATAGAGATAGGTAGGTTGGTAGATAGATAGATACAGGTAGGTAGGTAGGTAGATAGATAGATAAAGATAAGTAGGTAGGTAGATAGATAGATAGAGATAGGTAGGTAGGTAGATAGATAGATACATATAGGTAGGTAGGTAGATTGATAGATACAGATAGGTAGGTAGGTAGGTAGATAGATAGATACAGGTAGATAGGTAGATAGATAGATACAGATAGGTAGGTAGGTAGATAGATAGAGATAGGTAGGTAGGTAGGTAGATAGATAGAGATAGGTAGGTAGGTAGATTGATAGAGATAGATAGGTAGGTAGATAGATAGATAGAGATAGGTAGGTAGGTAGATAGATAGATAGAGATAGGTAGGTAGGTAGATAGATAGAGATAGGTAGGTAGGTAGATAGATAGATAGAGATAGGTAGGTAGGTAGATAGATAGAGATAGGTAGGTAGGTAGATTGATAGATAGAGATAGGTAGATAGGTAGATTGATAGATAGAGATAGGTAGGTAGTTAGATAGATAGATATAGGTAGGTAGGTAGATTGATAGATACAGATAGGTAGGTAGGTAGATAGATAGATAGAGATAGGTAGGTAGGTAGATAGATAGATAGAGATAGGTAGGTAGGTCGATTGATAGATAGAGATAGGTAGGTAGGTAGATAGATAGATAGAGATAGGTAGGTAGGTAGATAGATACAGATAGGTAGGTAGGTAGATAGATAGATACAGATAGGTAGGTAGGTAGATTGATAGATAGAGATAGGTAGGTAGGTAGGTAGATAGATAGAGATAGGTAGGTAGGTAGATTGATAGAGATAGGTAGGTAGGTAGATAGATAGATAGAGATAGGTAGGTAGGTAGATAGATAGATACAGGTAGGTAGGTAGGTAGGTAGATAGATACAGATAAGTAGGTAGGTAGATAGATAGATAGATAGATAGATAGAGATAGGTAGGTAGGTAGATAGATAGAGATAGGTAGGTAGGTAGATTGATAGAGATAGATAGGTAGGTAGATAGATAGATAGAGATAGGTAGGTAGGTAGATAGATAGAGATAGGTAGGTAGGTAGATTGATAGATACAGATAGGTAGGTAGGTAGATAGATAGATAGAGATAGGTAGGTAGGTAGATAGATAGATAGAGATAGGTAGGTAGGTAGGTAGATAGATACAGATAGGTAGGTAGGTAGATTGATAGATAGAGATAGGTAGGTAGGTAGGTAGATAGATAGATATAGGTAGGTAGGTAGATTGATAGATACAGATAGGTAGGTAGGTAGATAGATAGATAGAGATAGGTAGGTAGGTAGATAGATAGATAGAGATAGGTAGGTAGGTCGATTGATAGATAGAGATAGGTAGGTAGGTAGATAGATAGATAGAGATAGGTAGGTAGGTAGGTAGATAGATACAGATAGGTAGGTAGGTAGATAGATAGATACAGATAGGTAGGTAGGTAGATTGATAGAGAGAGATAGGTAGGTAGGTAGATAGATAGAGATAGGTAGGTAGGTAGATTGATAGAGATAGGTAGGTAGGTAGATAGATAGATAGAGATAGGTAGGTAGGTAGATAGATAGATACAGGTAGGTAGGTAGGTAGATAGATAGATACAGATAAGTAGGTAGGTAGATAGATAGATAGAGATAGGTAGGTAGGTAGATAGATAGATACATATAGGTAGGTAGGTAGATTGATAGATACAGATAGGTAGGTAGGTAGGTAGATAGATAGATACAGGTAGATAGGTAGATAGATAGATACAGATAGGTAGGTAGGTAGATAGATAGAGATAGGTAGGTAGGTAGGTAGATAGATAGAGATAGGTAGGTAGGTAGATTGATAGAGATAGATAGGTAGGTAGATAGATAGATAGAGATAGGTAGGTAGGTAGATAGATAGATAGAGATAGGTAGGTAGGTAGATAGATAGAGATAGGTAGGTAGGTAGATTGATAGATAAGATAGGTAGGTAGGTAGATAGATAGATAGAGATAGGTAGGTAGGTAGATAGATAGATAGATAGGTAGGTAGGTAGATTGATAGATAGAGATAGGTAGATAGGTAGATAGATAGATACGATAGGTAGGTAGGTAGATATATAGATACAGATATGTAGGTAGGTAGGTAGATAGATAGAGATAGGTAGGTAGGTAGATATATAGATAGAGATAGGTAGGTAGGTAGATAGATAGATAGAGATAGGTAGATAGATAGATAAATACAGATAGGTGGGTAGGTAGATAGATAGATAGAGATAGGTAGGTAGGTAGATAGATAGAGATAGGTAGGTAGGTAGATTGATAGAGATAGGTAGGTAGATAGATAGATAGATAGAGATAGGTAGGTAGGTAGATAGATAGATAGAGATAGGTAGGTAGGTAGATAGATAGATAGAGATAGGTAGGTAGGTAGATTGATAGATAGAGATAGGTAGGTAGGTAGGTAGATAGATAGAGATAGGTAGGTAGGTAGATAGATAGATAGATAGAGATAGGTAGGTAGGTAGGTAGATAGATAGATAGAGGTAGGTAGGTAGGTAGATAGATAGAGATAGGTAGGTAGGTAGATAGATAGATAGAGATAGGTAGGTAGGTAGGTAGGTAGATACAGATAGGTAGGTAGGTAGATTGATAGATAGAGATAGGTAGGTAGGTAGGTAGATAGATAGATATAGGTAGGTAGGTAGATTGATAGATACAGATAGGTAGGTAGGTAGATAGATAGATAGAGATAGGTAGGTAGGTAGATAGATAGATAGAGATAGGTAGGTAGGTCGATTGATAGAGATAGGTAGGTAGGTAGATAGATAGATAGAGATAGGTAGGTAGGTAGGTAGATAGATACAGATAGGTAGGTAGGTAGATAGATAGATACAGATAGGTAGGTAGGTAGATTGATAGATAGAGATAGGTAGGTAGGTAGGTAGATAGATAGAGATAGGTAGGTAGGTAGATTGATAGAGATAGGTAGGTAGGTAGATAGATAGATAGAGATAGGTAGGTAGGTAGATAGATAGAGATAGGTAGGTAGGTAGATTGATAGATAGAGATAGGTAGATAGGTAGATTGATAGATAGAGATAGGTAGGTAGGTAGATAGATAGATATAGGTAGGTAGGTAGATTGATAGATACAGATAGGTAGGTAGGTAGATAGATAGATAGAGATAGGTAGGTAGGTAGATAGATAGATAGATAGAGATAGGTAGGTAGGTCGATTGATAGATAGAGATAGGTAGGTAGGTAGATAGATAGATAGAGATAGGTAGGTAGGTAGATAGATACAGATAGGTAGGTAGGTAGATAGATAGATACAGATAGGTAGGTACGTAGATTGATAGATAGAGATAGGTAGGTAGGTAGGTAGATAGATAGAGATAGGTAGGTAGGTAGATTGATAGAGATAGGTAGGTAGGTAGATAGATAGAGATAGGTAGGTAGGTAGATAGATAGATACAGGTAGGTAGGTAGGTAGGTAGATAGATACAGATAAGTAGGTAGGTAGATAGATAGATAGATAGATAGATAGATAGAGATAGGTAGGTAGGTAGATAGATAGATACATATAGGTAGGTAGGTAGATTGATAGATACAGATAGGTAGGTAGGTAGGTAGATAGATAGATACAGGTAGATAGGTAGATAGATAGATACAGATAGGTAGGTAGGTAGATAGATAGATAGAGATAGGTAGGTAGGTAGGTAGATAGATAGAGATAGGTAGGTAGGTAGATTGATAGAGATAGATAGGTAGGTAGATAGATAGATAGAGATAGGTAGGTAGGTAGATAGATAGATAGAGATAGGTAGGTAGGTAGATAGATAGAGATAGGTAGGTAGGTAGATTGATAGATACAGATAGGTAGGTAGGTAGATAGATAGATAGAGATAGGTAGGTAGGTAGATAGATAGATAGAGATAGGTAGGTAGGTAGATAGATAGATAGAGATAGGTAGGTAGGTAGGTAGATAGATACAGATAGGTAGGTAGGTAGATAGATAGATAGAGATAGGTAGGTAGGTAGATAGATAGATAGAGATAGGTAGGTAGGTAGGTAGATAGATACAGATAGGTAGGTAGGTAGATTGATAGATAGAGATAGGTAGGTAGGTAGGTAGATAGATAGATATAGGTAGGTAGGTAGATTGATAGATACAGATAGGTAGGTAGGTAGATAGATAGATAGAGATAGGTAGGTAGGTAGATAGATAGATAGAGATAGGTAGGTAGGTCGATTGATAGATAGAGATAGGTAGGTACGTAGATTGATAGATAGAGATAGGTAGGTAGGTAGGTAGATAGATACAGATAGGTAGGTAGGTAGATAGATAGATACAGATAGGTAGGTACGTAGATTGATAGATAGAGATAGGTAGGTAGGTAGGTAGATAGATAGAGATAGGTAGGTAGGTAGATTGATAGAGATAGGTAGGTAGGTAGATAGATAGAGATAGGTAGGTAGGTAGATAGATAGATACAGGTAGGTAGGTAGGTAGGTAGATAGATACAGATAAGTAGGTAGGTAGATAGATAGATAGATAGATAGATAGATAGAGATAGGTAGGTAGGTAGATAGATAGATACATATAGGTAGGTAGGTAGATTGATAGATACAGATAGGTAGGTAGGTAGGTAGATAGATAGATACAGGTAGATAGGTAGATAGATAGATACAGATAGGTAGGTAGGTAGATAGATAGATAGAGATAGGTAGGTAGGTAGGTAGATAGATAGAGATAGGTAGGTAGGTAGATTGATAGAGATAGATAGGTAGGTAGATAGATAGATAGAGATAGGTAGGTAGGTAGATAGATAGATAGAGATAGGTAGGTAGGTAGATAGATAGAGATAGGTAGGTAGGTAGATTGATAGATACAGATAGGTAGGTAGGTAGATAGATAGATAGAGATAGGTAGGTAGGTAGATAGATAGATAGAGATAGGTAGGTAGGTAGATAGATAGATAGAGATAGGTAGGTAGGTAGGTAGATAGATACAGATAGGTAGGTAGGTAGATAGATAGATAGAGATAGGTAGGTAGGTAGATAGATAGATAGAGATAGGTAGGTAGGTAGGTAGATAGATACAGATAGGTAGGTAGGTAGATTGATAGATAGAGATAGGTAGGTAGGTAGGTAGATAGATAGATATAGGTAGGTAGGTAGATTGATAGATACAGATAGGTAGGTAGGTAGATAGATAGATAGAGATAGGTAGGTAGGTAGATAGATAGATAGAGATAGGTAGGTAGGTCGATTGATAGATAGAGATAGGTAGGTAGGTAGATAGATAGATAGAGATAGGTAGGTAGGTAGGTAGATAGATACAGATAGGTAGGTAGGTAGATAGATAGATACAGATAGGTAGGTAGGTAGATTGATAGAGAGAGATAGGTAGGTAGGTAGGTAGATAGATAGAGATAGGTAGGTAGGTAGATTGATAGAGATAGGTAGGTAGGTAGATAGATAGATAGAGATAGGTAGGTAGGTAGATAGATAGATACAGGTAGGTAGGTAGGTAGATAGATAGATACAGATAAGTAGGTAGGTAGATAGACAGATAGAGATAGGTAGGTAGGTAGATAGATAGATACATATAGGTAGGTAGGTAGATTGATAGATACAGATAGGTAGGTAGGTAGGTAGATAGATAGATACAGGTAGATAGGTAGATAGATAGATACAGATAGGTAGGTAGGTAGATAGATAGAGATAGGTAGGTAGGTAGGTAGATAGATAGAGATAGGTAGGTAGGTAGATTGATAGAGATAGATAGGTAGGTAGATAGATAGATAGAGATAGGTAGGTAGGTAGATAGATAGATAGAGATAGGTAGATAGGTAGATAGATAGAGATAGGTAGGTAGGTAGATTGATAGATACAGATAGGTAGGTAGGTAGATAGATAGATAGAGATAGGTAGGTAGGTAGATAGATAGATAGAGATAGGTAGGTAGGTAGATTGATAGATAGAGATAGGTAGATAGGTAGATAGATAGATACGATAGGTAGGTAGGTAGATATATAGATACAGATATGTAGGTAGGTAGGTAGATAGATAGAGATAGGTAGGTAGGTAGATATATAGATAGAGATAGGTAGGTAGGTAGATAGATAGATAGAGATAGGTAGATAGATAGATAAATACAGATAGGTGGGTAGGTAGATAGATAGATAGAGATAGGTAGGTAGGTAGATAGATAGAGATAGGTAGGTAGGTAGATTGATAGAGATAGGTAGGTAGATAGATAGATAGATAGAGATAGGTAGGTAGGTAGATAGATAGATAGAGATAGGTAGGTAGGTAGATAGATAGATAGAGATAGGTAGGTAGGTAGATTGATAGATAGAGATAGGTAGGTAGGTAGGTAGATAGATAGAGATAGGTAGGTAGGTAGATAGATAGATAGATAGAGATAGGTAGGTAGGTAGATATATAGATAGAGGTAGGTAGGTAGGTAGATAGATAGAGATAGGTAGGTAGGTAGATAGATAGATAGAGATAGGTAGGTAGGTAGGTAGATAGATACAGATAGGTAGGTAGGTAGATTGATAGATAGAGATAGGTAGGTAGGTAGGTAGATAGATAGATATAGGTAGGTAGGTAGATTGATAGATACAGATAGGTAGGTAGGTAGATAGATAGATAGAGATAGGTAGGTAGGTAGATAGATAGATAGAGATAGGTAGGTAGGTCGATTGATAGATAGAGATAGGTAGGTAGGTAGATAGATAGATAGAGATAGGTAGGTAGGTAGGTAGATAGATACAGATAGGTAGGTAGGTAGATAGATAGATACAGATAGGTAGGTAGGTAGATTGATAGATAGAGATAGGTAGGTAGGTAGGTAGATAGATAGAGATAGGTAGGTAGGTAGATAGATAGAGATAGGTAGGTAGGTAGATTGATAGATAGAGATAGGTAGATAGGTAGATTGATAGATAGAGATAGGTAGGTAGGTAGATAGATAGATATAGGTAGGTAGGTAGATTGATAGATACAGATAGGTAGGTAGGTAGATAGATAGATAGAGATAGGTAGGTAGGTAGATAGATAGATAGAGATAGGTAGGTAGGTCAATTGATAGATAGAGATAGGTAGGTAGGTAGATAGATAGATAGAGATAGGTAGGTAGGTAGATAGATACAGATAGGTAGGTAGGTAGATAGATAGATACAGATAGGTAGGTAGGTAGATTGATAGATAGAGATAGGTAGGTAGGTAGGTAGATAGATAGAGATAGGTAGGTAGGTAGATTGATAGAGATAGGTAGGTAGGTAGATAGATAGATAGAGATAGGTAGGTAGGTAGATAGATAAATACAGGTAGGTAGGTAGGTAGGTAGATAGATACAGATAAGTAGGTAGGTAGATAGATAGATAGATAGATAGAGATAGGTAGGTAGGTAGATAGATAGATACATATAGGTAGGTAGGTAGATTGATAGATACAGATAGGTAGGTAGGTTGGTAGATAGATAGATACAGGTAGATAGGTAGATAGATAGATACAGATAGGTAGGTAGGTAGATAGATAGATAGAGATAGGTAGGTAGGTAGGTAGATAGATAGAGATAGGTAGGTAGGTAGGTAGATTGATAGAGATAGATAGGTAGGTAGATAGATAGATAGAGATAGGTAGGTAGGTAGATAGATAGATAGAGATAGGTAGGTAGGTAGATAGATAGAGATAGGTAGGTAGGTAGATTGATAGATACAGATAGGTAGGTAGGTAGATAGATAGATAGAGATAGGTAGGTAGGTAGATAGATAGAGATAGGTAGGTAGGTAGATTGATAGAGATAGGTAGGTAGGTAGATATATAGAGATAGGTAGGTAGGTAGATTGATAGATACAGATAGGTAGGTAGGTAGATAGATAGATAGAGATAGGTAGGTAGGTAGATAGATAGATAGAGATAGGTAGGTAGGTAGATAGATAGATAGAGATAGGTAGGTAGGTAGATTGATAGAGATAGGTAGGTAGGTAGATTGATAGATACAGATAGGTAGGTAGGTAGATTGATAGAAACAGATAGGTAGGTAGGTAGGTTGATAGATAGAGATAGGTAGGTAGGTAGATAGATAGATAGAGATAGGTAGGTAGGTAGATTGATAGATAGAGATAGGTAGGTAGGTAGATTGATAGATAGAGATAGGTAGATAGGTAGATAGATAGATACAGATAGGTAGGTAGGTAGATATATAGATACAGATATGTAGGTAGATAGATAGATAGATAAAGATAGGTAGGTAGGTAGATTGATAGATAGAGATAGGTAGGTAGGTAGGTAGATAGATAGAGATAGGTAGGTAGGTAGATTGATAGAGATAGATAGGTAGGTGGATAGATAGATAGAGATAGGTAGGTAGGTAGATAGATAGATACGGATAGGTAGGTAGGTAGATAGATAGATACAGATAGGTAGGTAGGTAGATAGATAGATAGAGATAGGTAGGTAGGTAGATAGATAGAGATAGGTAGGTAGGTAGATTGATAGATACAGATAGGTAGGTAGGTAGATAGATAAATAGAGATAGGTAGGTAGGTAGATTGATAGAGATAGGTAGGTAGATAGATAGATAGATAGAGATAGGTAGGTAGGTAGATAGATAGATAGAGATAGGTAGGTAGGTAGATTGATAGAGATAGGTAGGTAGGTAGGTAGATAGATAGAGATAGGTAGGTAGGTAGATTGATAGATACAGATAGGTAGGTAGGTAGATTGATAGATACAGATAGGTAGGTAGGTAGATAGTAATACAGATAGGTGGGTAGGTAGATAGATAGATAGAGATAGGTAGGTAGGTAGATAGATAGAGATAGGTAGGTAGGTAGATTGATAGATAGAGATAGGTAGATAGGTAGATAGATAGATACAGATAGGTAGGTAGGTAGGTAGATATATAGATACAGATATGTAGGTAGGTAGATAGATAGATAGAGATAGGTAGGTAGGTAGATAGATAGAGATAGGTAGGTAGGTAGGTAGATAGATACAGATAGGTAGGTAGGTAGATTGATAGATAGAGATAGGTAGGTAGGTAGGTAGATAGATAGAGATAGGAAGGTAGGTAGATTGATAGATACAGATAGGTAGGTAGATAGATAGAGATAGATAGGTAGGTAGATTGATAGATAGAGATAGGTAGGTAGGTAGGTAGATAGATACAGATAGGTAGGTAGGTAGGTAGATAGATAGATAGATAGATAGATAGATACAGATAGGTATGTAGGTAGATTGATAGATAGAGATAGGTAGCTAGGTAGGTAGATAGATAGAGATAGGTAGGTAGGTAGATTGATAGAGATAGATAGGTAGGTAGATAGATAGATAGAGATAGGTAGGTAGGTAGATAGATAGATAGAGATAGGTAGGTAGGTAGATAGATAGATACAGATAGGTAGGTAGGTAGATAGATAGATAGAGATAGGTAGGTAGGTAGATAGATAGATAGAGATAGGTAGGTAGGTAGGTAGATAGATACAGATAGGTAGGTAGGTAGATTGATAGATAGAGATAGGTAGGTAGGTAGGTAGATAGATAGAGATAGGAAGGTAGGTAGATTGATAGATACAGATAGGTAGGTAGGGTAGATAGATAGAGATAGGTAGGTACGTAGATAGATAGATAGAGATACGTAGGTAGGTAGATTGATAGATAGAGATAGGTAGGGTAGATAGATAGATAGAGATAGGTAGGTAGGTAGATAGATAGATACAGATAGGTAGGTAGGTAGATAGATAGATAGAGATAGGTAGGTAGGTAGATAGATAGATAGAGATAGGTAGGTAGGTAGGTAGATAGATACAGATAGGTAGGTAGGTAGATTGATAGATAGAGATAGGTAGGTAGGTAGGTAGATAGATAGAGATAGGAAGGTAGGTAGATTGATAGATACAGATAGGTAGGTAGGTAGATAGATAGAGATAGGTAGGTAGGTAGATAGATAGATAGAGATAGGTAGGTAGGTAGGTAGATAGATAGAGATAGGTAGGTAGATAGATAGATAGATAGATAGATAGATAGATAGATAGATAGATACAGATAGGTAGGTAGGTAGATTGATAGATAGAGATAGGTAGGTAGGTAGATAGATAGAGATAGGTAGGTAGGTAGATAGATAGATAGAGATAGGTAGGTAGGTAGGTAGATAGATAGAGATAGGTAGGTAGATAGATAGATAGATAGATAGATAGATACAGATAGGTAGGTAGGTAGATTGATAGATAGAGATAGGTAGGTAGGTAGATAGATAGAGATAGGTAGGTAGGTAGATAGATAGAGATAGGTAGGTAGGTAGGTAGATAGATACAGATAGGTAGGTAGATAGATAAATACAGATAGGTGGGGTAGGTAGATAGATAGATAGAGATAGGTAGGTAGGTAGATAGATAGAGATAGGTAGGTAGGTAGGTAGATAGATAGATAGAGATAGGTAGGTAGGTAGATAGATAGATAGAGATAGGTAGGTAGGTAGATAGATAGATAGAGATAGGTAGGTAGGTAGATAGTTAGATAGAGATAGGTAGGTAGGTAGATTGATAGATAGAGATAGGTAGGTAGGTAGGTAGATAGTTAGAGATAGGTAGGTAGGTAGATAGATAGATAGATAGATAGAGATAGGTAGGTAGGTAGATAGATAGATAGAGGTAGGTAGGTAGGTAGTTAGATAGAGATAGGTAGGTAGGTAGGTAGATAGATAGATAGATAGATAGTAGATAGATAGATAGATAGATAGATAGAGATAGGTAGGTAGGTAGGTAGGTAGATACAGATAGGTAGGTAGGCAGATTGATAGATAGAGATAGGTAGGTAGGCAGGTAGATAGATAGATATAGGTAGGTAGGTAGATTGATAGATACAGATAGGTAGGTAGGTAGATAGATAGATAGAGATAGGTAGGTAGGTAGATAGATAGATAGAGATAGGTAGGTAGGTAGATTGATAGATAGAGATAGGTAGGTAGGTAGATAGATAGATAGAGATAGGTAGGTAGGTAGGTAGGTAGATAGATACAGATGGTAGGTAGGTAGATAGATGGATACAGATAGGTAGGTAGGTAGATTGATAGATAGAGATAGGTAGGTAGGTAGGTAGATAGATAGAGATAGGTAGGTAGGTAGATTGATAGAGATAGGTAGGTAGGTAGATAGATAAATAGAGATAGGTAGGTAGGTAGATAGATAGATACAGGTAGGTAGGTAGGTAGATAGATAGATACAGATAAGTAGGTAGGTAGATAGATAGATAGAGATAGGTAGGTAGGTAGATAGATAGATACATATAGGTAGGTAGGTAGATTGATAGATAAGATAGGTAGGTAGGTAGGTAGATAGATAGATACAGGTAGATAGGTAGATAGATAGATACAGATAGGTAGGTAGGTAGATAGATAGATAGAGATAGGTAGGTAGGTAGGTAGATAGATAGAGATAGGTAGGTAGATTGATAGAGATAGATAGGTAGGTAGATAGATAGATAGAGATAGGTAGGTAGGTAGATAGATAGATAGATAGGTAGGTAGGTAGATAGATAGAGATAGGTAGGTAGGTAGATTGATAGATACAGATAGGTAGGTAGGTAGATTGATAGATAGAGATAGGTAGGTAGGTAGGTAGATAGATAGAGATAGGAAGGTAGGTAGATTGATAGATACAGATAGGTAGGTAGGTAGATAGATAGAGATAGGTAGGTACGTAGATAGATAGATAGAGATACGTAGGTAGGTAGATTGATAGATAGAGATAGGTAGGTAGATAGATAGATAGAGATAGGTAGGTAGGTAGATAGATAGATACAGATAGGTAGGTAGGTAGATAGTTAGATAGAGATAGGTAGGTAGGTAGATAGATAGATAGAGATAGGTAGGTAGGTAGGTAGATAGATACAGATAGGTAGGTAGGTAGATTGATAGATAGAGATAGGTAGGTAGGTAGGTAGATAGATAGAGATAGGAAGGTAGGTAGATTGATAGATACAGATAGGTAGGTAGGTAGATAGATAGAGATAGGTAGGTAGGTAGATAGATAGATAGAGATAGGTAGGTAGGTAGATTGATAGATAGAGATAGGTAGGTAGTTAGATAGATAGAGATAGGTAGGTAGGTAGGTAGATAGATACAGATAGGTAGGTAGATAGATAGATAGATAGATAGATAGATAGATAGATAGATAGATAGATAGATAGATAGATAGATAGATAGATAGATAGATAGATACAGATAGGTAGGTAGGTAGATTGATAGATAGAGATAGGTAGGTAGGTAGATAGATAGAGATAGGTAGGTAGGTAGGTAGATAGATACAGATAGGTAGGTAGATAGATAATACAGATAGGTGGGTAGGTAGATAGATAGATAGAGATAGGTAGGTAGGTAGATAGATAGAGATAGGTAGGTAGGTAGGTAGATAGATAGATAGAGATAGGTAGGTAGGTAGATAGATAGATAGAGATAGGTAGGTAGGTAGATAGATAGATAGAGATAGGTAGGTAGGTAGATAGATAGATAGAGATAGGTAGGTAGGTAGATTGATAGATAGAGATAGGTAGGTAGGTAGGTAGATAGATAGAGATAGGTAGGTAGGTAGATAGATAGATAGATAGATAGATAGATAGATAGAGATAGGTAGGTAGGTAGATAGATAGATAGAGGTAGGTAGGTAGTTAGATAGAGATAGGTAGGTAGGTAGATAGATAGATAGATAGATAGATAGATAGATAGATAGATAGATAGATAGATAGATAGATAGAGATAGGTAGGTAGGTAGGTAGATAGATACAGATAGGTAGGTAGGCAGATTGATAGATAGAGATAGGTAGGTAGGTAGGTAGATAGATAGATATAGGTAGGTAGGTAGATTGATAGATACAGATAGGTAGGTAGGTAGATAGATAGATAGAGATAGGTAGGTAGGTAGATAGATAGATAGAGATAGGTAGGTAGGTAGATTGATAGATAGAGATAGGTAGGTAGGTAGATAGATAGATAGAGATAGGTAGGTAGGTAGGTAGGTAGATAGATACAGATGGTAGGTAGGTAGATAGATAGATACAGATAGGTAGGTAGGTAGATTGATAGATAGAGATAGGTAGGTAGGTAGATAGATAGAGATAGGTAGGTAGGTAGATTGATAGAGATAGGTAGGTAGGTAGATAGATAAATAGAGATAGGTAGGTAGGTAGATAGATAGATACAGGTAGGTAGGTAGGTAGATAGATAGATACAGATAAGTAGGTAGGTAGATAGATAGATAGAGATAGGTAGGTAGGTAGATAGATAGATACATATAGGTAGGTAGGTAGATTGATAGATACAGATAGGTAGGTAGGTAGGTAGATAGATAGATACAGGTAGATAGGTAGATAGATAGATACAGATAGGTAGGTAGGTAGATAGATAGATAGAGATAGGTAGGTAGGTAGGTAGATAGATAGAGATAGGTAGGTAGATTGATAGAGATAGATAGGTAGGTAGATAGATAGATAGAGATAGGTAGGTAGGTAGATAGATAGATAGAGATAGGTAGGTAGGTAGATAGATAGAGATAGGTAGGTAGGTAGATTGATAGATACAGATAGGTAGGTAGGTAGATAGATAGATAGAGATAGGTAGGTAGGTAGATAGATAGATAGAGATAGGTAGGTAGGTAGATAGATAGATAGAGATAGGTAGGTAGGTAAATTGATAGAGATAGGTAGGTAGGTAGATAGATAGAGATAGGTAGGTAGGTAGATTGATAGATACAGATAGGTAGGTAGGTAGATTGATGGAAACAGATAGGTAGGTAGGTAGGTTGATAGATAGAGATAGGTAGGTAGGTAGATAGATAGATAGAGATAGGTAGGTAGGTAGATTGATAGATAGAGATAGGTAGGTAGTTAGATAGATAGAGATAGGTAGGTAGGTAGGTAGATAGATACAGATAGGTAGGTAGATAGATAGATAGATAGATAGATACAGATAGGTAGGTAGGTAGATTGATAGATAGAGATAGGTAGGTAGGTAGATAGATAGAGATAGGTAGGTAGGTAGGTAGATAGATACAGATAGGTAGGTAGATAGATAAATACAGATAGGTGGGTAGGTAGATAGATAGATAGAGATAGGTAGGTAGGTAGATAGATAGAGATAGGTAGGTAGGTAGATTGATAGAGATAGGTAGGTAGGTAGGTAGATAGATAGATAGAGATAGGTAGGTAGGTAGATAGATAGATAGAGATAGGTAGGTAGGTAGATAGATAGATAGAGATAGGTAGGTAGGTAGGTAGATAGATAGAGATAGGTAGGTAGGTAGATAGATAGATAGATAGAGATAGGTAGGTAGGTAGATAGATAGATAGAGGTAGGTAGGTAGGTAGTTAGATAGAGATAGGTAGGTAGGTAGATAGATAGATAGATAGAGATAGGTAGGTAGGTAGGTAGATAGATACAGATAGGTAGGTAGGCAGATTGATAGATAGAGATAGGTAGGTAGGTAGGTAGATAGATAGATATAGGTAGGTAGGTAGATTGATAGATACAGATAGGTAGGTAGGTAGATAGATAGATAGAGATAGGTAGGTAGGTAGATAGATAGATAGAGATAGGTAGGTAGGTAGATTGATAGATAGAGATAGGTAGGTAGATAGATAGATAGATAGAGATAGGTAGGTAGGTAGGTAGGTAGATAGATACAGATGGTAGGTAGGTAGATAGATAGATACAGATAGGTAGGTAGGTAGATTGATAGATAGAGATAGGTAGGTAGGTAGGTAGATAGATAGAGATAGGTAGGTAGGTAGATTGATAGAGATAGGTAGGTAGGTAGATAGATAGATAGAGATAGGTAGGTAGGTAGATAGATAGATACAGATAGGTAGGTAGGTAGATTGATAGATAGAGATAGGTAGGTAGGTAGATAGATAGATAGAGATAGGTAGGTAGGTAGATAGATAGATAGAGATAGGTAGGTAGGTAAATTGATAGAGATAGGTAGGTAGGTAGATAGATAGAGATAGGTAGGTAGGTAGATTGATAGATACAGATAGGTAGGTAGGTAGATTGATGGAAACAGATAGGTAGGTAGGTAGGTTGATAGATAGAGATAGGTAGGTAGGTAGATAGATAGATAGAGATAGGTAGGTAGGTAGATTGATAGATAGAGATAGGTAGATAGGTAGATAGATAGATACAGATAGGTAGGTAGGTAGATAGATAGATAGAGATAGGTAGGTAGGTAGATAGATAGATAGAGATAGGTAGGTAGGTAGATAGATAGATAGAGATAGGTAGGTAGATAGATAAATACAGATAGGTGGGTAGGTAGATAGATAGATAGAGATAGGTAGGTAGGTAGATAGATAGAGATAGGTAGGTAGATTGATAGAGATAGGTAGGTAGGTAGGTAGATAGATAGATAGAGATAGGTAGGTAGGTAGATAGATAGATAGAGATAGGTAGGTAGGTAGATAGATAGAGATAGGTAGGTAGGTAGATTGATAGATAGAGATAGGTAGGTAGGTAGGTAGATAGATAGAGATAGGTAGGTAGGTAGATAGATAGATAGAGATAGGTAGGTAGGTAGATTGATAGATAGAGATAGGTAGGTAGGTAGGTAGATAGATAGAGATAGGTAGGTAGGTAGATAGATAGATAGAGATAGGTAGGTAGGTAGGTAGATAGATACAGATAGGTAGCTAGGTAGATTGATAGATAGAGATAGGTAGGTAGGTAGGTAGGTAGATAGAGATAGGTAGGTAGGTAGATTGATAGATACAGATAGGTAGGTAGGTAGATATATAGATAGAGATAGGTAGGTACGTAGATTGATAGATAGAGATAGGTAGGTAGGTAGATAGATAGATAGAGATAGGTAGGTAGGTAGGTAGAGAGATACAGATAGGTAGGTAGGTAGATAGATAGATAGAGATAGGTAGGTAGGTAGATTGATAGATAGAGATAGGTAGGTAGGTAGGTAGATAGATAGAGATAGGTAGGTAGGTAGATTGATAGAGATAGGTAGGTAGATAGATAGATAGAGATAGGTAGGTAGGTAGATAGATAGATACAGGTAGGTAGGTATGTAGATAGATAGATACAGATAAGTAGGTAGGTAGATAGATAGATAGAGATAGGTAGGTAGGTAGATAGATAGATACATATAGGTAGGTAGATAGATTGATAGATACAGATAGGTAGGTAGGTAGGTAGATAGATAGATAGATAGATAGATACAGGTAGATAGGTAGATAGATAGATACAGATAGGTAGGTAGGTAGATAGATAGATAGAGATAGGTGGGTAGGTAGATAGATAGATAAAGATAGGTAGGTAGGTAGATTGATAGATAGAGATAGGTAGGTAGGTAGATAGATAGATAGAGATAGGTAGGTAGGTAGATAGATAGATAGAGATAGGTAGGTAGGTAGATTGATAGATACAGATAGGTAGGTAGGTAGATAGATAGATAGAGATAGGTAGGTAGGTAGATAGATAGATAGAGATAGGTAGGTAGGTAGATTGATAGATAGAGATAGGTAGGTAGGTAGATAGATAGATAGAGATAGGTAGGTAGGTAGGTAGATAGATACAGATAGGTAGGTAGGTAGATAGATAGATAGAGATAGGTAGGAAGGTAGATTGATAGATACAGATAAGTAGGTAGGTAGATAGATAGATAGAGATAGGTAGGTAGGTAGATAGATAGATACATATAGGTAGGTAGGTAGATTGATAGATACAGATAGGTAGGTAGGTAGGTAGATAGATAGATAGATACAGGTAGATAGGTAGATAGATAGATACAGATAGGTAGGTAGGTAGATAGATAGATAGAGATAGGTAGGTAGGTAGGTAGATAGATAGAGATAGATAGGTAGGTAGATAGATAGATAGAGATAGGTAGGTAGGTAGGTAGATAGATAGATAGAGATAGGTAGGTAGGTAGATAGATAGAGATGGGTAGGTAGGTAGATTGATAGATACAGATAGGTAGGTGGGTAGATAGATAGATAGAGATAGGTAGGTAGGTAGATAGATAGATAGAGATAGGTAGGTAGGTAGATAGATAGATAGAGATAGGTAGGTAGGTAGATTGCTAGAGATAGGTAGGTAGGTAGATAGATAGAGATAGGTAGGTAGGTAGATTGATAGATACAGATAGGTAGGTAGGTAGATTGATGGAAACAGATAGGTAGGTAGGTAGGTTGATAGATAGAGATAGGTAGGTAGGTAGATAGATAGATAGAGATAGGTAGGTAGGTAGATTGATAGATAGAGATAGGTAGGTAGGTAGATTGATAGATAGAGATAGGTAGATAGGTAGATAGATAGATACAGATAGGTAGGTAGGTAGATATATAGATACAGATATGTAGGTAGGTAGATAGATAGATAGAGATAGGTAGGTAGGTAGATAGATAGATAGAGATAGGTAGGTAGGTAGATAGATAGATAGAGATAGGTAGGTAGATAGATAGATAAATACAGATAGGTGGGTAGGTAGATAGATAGATAGAGATAGGTAGGTAGGTAGATAGATAGAGATAGGTAGGTAGATTGATAGAGATAGGTAGGTAGGTAGGTAGATAGATAGATAGAGATAGGTAGGTAGGTAGATAGATAGATAGAGATAGGTAGGTAGGTAGATAGATAGATAGATAGAGGTAGGTAGGTAGGTAGTTAGATAGAGATAGGTAGGTAGGTAGATAGATAGATAGATAGATAGAGATAGGTAGGTAGGTAGATAGATAGATAGAGATACGTAGGTAGGTAGATTGATAGATAGAGATAGGTAGGTAGGTAGGTAGATAGATAGAGATAGGTAGGTAGGTAGATAGATAGATAGATAGATAGAGATAGGTAGGTAGGTAGATAGATAGATAGAGGTAGGTAGGTAGGTAGTTAGATAGAGATAGGTAGGTAGGTAGATAGATAGATAGATAGAGATAGGTAGGTAGGTAGGTAGATAGATACAGATAGGTAGGTAGGCAGATTGATAGATAGAGATAGGTAGGTAGGTAGGTAGATAGATAGATATAGGTAGGTAGGTAGATTGATAGATACAGATAGGTAGGTAGGTAGATAGATAGATAGAGATAGGTAGGTAGGTAGATAGATAGATAGAGATAGGTAGGTAGGTAGATTGATAGATAGAGATAGGTAGGTACGTAGATAGATAGATAGAGATAGGTAGGTAGGTACGTAGGTAGGTAGGTAGATAGATACAGATGGTAGGTAGGTAGATAGATAGATACAGATAGGTAGGTAGGTAGATTGATAGATAGAGATAGGTAGGTAGGTAGGTAGATAGATAGAGATAGGTAGGTAGGTAGATTGATAGAGATAGGTAGGTAGGTAGATAGATAAATAGAGATAGGTAGGTAGGTAGATAGATAGATACAGGTAGGTAGGTAGGTAGATAGATAGATACAGATAAGTAGGTAGGTAGATAGATAGATAGAGATAGGTAGGTAGGTAGATAGATAGATACATATAGGTAGGTAGGTAGATTGATAGATACAGATAGGTAGGTAGGTAGGTAGATAGATAGATACAGGTAGATAGGTAGATAGATAGATACAGATAGGTAGGTAGGTAGATAGATAGATAGAGATAGGTAGGTAGGTAGGTAGATAGATAGAGATAGGTAGGTAGGTAGATTGATAGAGATAGATAGGTAGGTAGATAGATAGATAGAGATAGGTAGGTAGGTAGATAGATAGATAGAGATAGGTAGGTAGGTAGATAGATAGAGATAGGTAGGTAGGTAGATTGATAGATACAGATAGGTAGGTAGGTAGATAGATAGATAGAGATAGGTAGGTAGGTAGATAGATAGATAGAGATAGGTAGGTAGGTAGATAGATAGATAGAGATATGTAGGTAGGTAAATTGATAGAGATAGGTAGGTAGGTAGATAGATAGAGATAGGTAGGTAGGTAGATTGATAGATACAGATAGGTAGGTAGGTAGATTGATGGAAACAGATAGGTAGGTAGGTAGGTTGATAGATAGAGATAGGTAGGTAGGTAGATAGATAGATAGAGATAGGTAGGTAGGTAGATTGATAGATAGAGATAGGTAGGTAGGTAGATTGATAGATAGAGATAGGTAGATAGGTAGATAGATAGATACAGATAGGTAGGTAGGTAGATAGATAGATAGAGATAGGTAGGTAGGTAGATAGATAGATAGAGATAGGTAGGTAGGTAGATAGATAGATAGAGATAGGTAGGTAGATAGATAGATAAATACAGATAGGTGGGTAGGTAGATAGATAGATAGAGATAGGTAGGTAGGTAGATAGATAGAGATAGGTAGGTAGATTGATAGAGATAGGTAGGTAGGTAGGTAGATAGATAGATAGAGATAGGTAGGTAGGTAGATAGATAGATAGAGATAGGTAGGTAGGTAGATAGATAGATAGAGATAGGTAGGTAGATAGATAGATAAATACAGATAGGTGGGTAGGTAGATAGATAGATAGAGATAGGTAGGTAGGTAGATAGATAGAGATAGGTAGGTAGATTGATAGAGATAGGTAGGTAGGTAGGTAGATAGATAGATAGAGATAGGTAGGTAGGTAGATAGATAGATAGAGATAGGTAGGTAGGTAGATAGATAGAGATAGGTAGGTAGGTAGATTGATAGATAGAGATAGGTAGGTAGGTAGGTAGATAGATAGAGATAGGTAGGTAGGTAAATTGATAGATAGAGATAGGTAGGTAGGTAGATTGATAGATAGAGATAGGTAGGTAGGTAGGTAGATAGATAGAGATAGGTAGGTAGGTAGGTAGATAGATAGATAGAGATAGGTAGGTAGGTAGGTAGATAGATACAGATAGGTAGCTAGGTAGATTGATAGATAGAGATAGGTAGGTAGGTAGGTAGGTAGATAGAGATAGGTAGGTAGGTAGATTGATAGATACAGATAGGTAGGTAGGTAGATATATAGATAGAGATAGGTAGGTACGTAGATTGATAGATAGAGATAGGTAGGTAGGTAGATAGATAGATAGAGATAGGTAGGTAGGTAGGTAGATAGATACAGATAGGTAGGTAGGTAGATAGATAGATAGAGATAGGTAGGTAGGTAGATTGATAGATAGAGATAGGTAGGTAGGTAGGTAGATAGATAGAGATAGGTAGGTAGGTAGATTGATAGAGATAGGTAGGTAGATAGATAGATAGAGATAGGTAGGTAGGTAGATAGATAGATACAGGTAGGTAGGTATGTAGATAGATAGATACAGATAAGTAGGTAGGTAGATAGATAGATAGAGATAGGTAGGTAGGTAGATAGATAGATACATATAGGTAGGTAGATAGATTGATAGATACAGATAGGTAGGTAGGTAGATAGATAGATAGATAGATAGATACAGGTAGATAGGTAGATAGATAGATACAGATAGGTAGGTAGGTAGATAGATAGATAGAGATAGGTGGGTAGGTAGATAGATAGATAAAGATAGGTAGGTAGGTAGATTGATAGATAGAGATAGGTAGGTAGGTAGATAGATAGATAGAGATAGGTAGGTAGGTAGGTAGATAGATACAGATAGGTAGGTAGGTAGATAGATAGATAGAGATAGGTAGGTAGGTAGATTGATAGATAGAGATAGGTAGGTAGGTAGATAGATAGATAGAGATAGGTAGGTAGGTAGATAGATAGATAGAGATAGGTAGGTAGGTAGATAGATAGAGATAGGTAGGTAGGTAGATTGATAGATAGAGATAGGTAGGTAGGTAGGTAGATAGATAGAGATAGGTAGGTAGGTAGATAGATAGATAGAGATAGGTAGGTAGGTAGATTGATAGATAGAGATAGGTAGGTAGGTAGGTAGATAGATAGAGATAGGTAGGTAGGTAGATAGATAGATAGAGATAGGTAGGTAGGTAGGTAGATAGATACAGATAGGTAGGTAGGTAGATTGATAGATAGAGATAGGTAGGTAGGTAGGTAGGTAGATAGAGATAGGTAGGTAGGTAGATTGATAGATACAGATAGGTAGGTAGGTAGATATATAGATAGAGATAGGTAGGTAGGTAGATAGATAGATAGAGATAGGTAGGTAGGTAGATTGATAGATAGAGATAGGTAGGTAGGTAGATAGATAGATAGAGATAGGTAGGTAGGTAGGTAGATAGATACAGATAGGTAGGGTAGGTAGATAGATAGATAGAGATAGGTAGGTAGGTAGATTGATAGATAGAGATAGTAGGTAGGTAGGTAGATAGATAGAGATAGGTAGGTAGGTAGATTGATAGAGATAGGTAGGTAGATAGATAGATAGAGATAGGTAGGTAGGTAGATAGATAGATACAGGTAGGTAGGTATGTAGATAGATAGATACAGATAAGTAGGTAGGTAGATAGATAGATAGAGATAGGTAGGTAGGTAGATAGATAGATACATATAGGTAGGTAGATAGATTGATAGATACAGATAGGTAGGTAGGTAGATAGATAGATAGATACAGGTAGATAGGTAGATAGATAGATACAGATAGGTAGGTAGGTAGATAGATAGATAGAGATAGGTGGGTAGGTAGATAGATAGATAAAGATAGGTAGGTAGGTAGATTGATAGATAGAGATAGGTAGGTAGGTAGATAGATAGATAGAGATAGGTAGGTAGGTAGATTGATAGATACAGATAGGTAGGTAGGTAGATAGATAGATAGAGATAGGTAGGTAGGTAGGTAGATAGATAGATAGAGATAGGTAGGTAGGTAGATTGATAGATAGAGATAGGTAGGTAGGTAGATAGATAGATAGAGATAGGTAGGTAGGTAGGTAGATAGATACAGATAGGTAGGTAGGTAGATAGATAGATAGAGATAGGTAGGAAGGTAGATTGATAGATAGAGATAGGTAGGTAGGTAGGTAGATAGATAGAGATAGGTAGGTAGGTAGATTGATAGAGATAGGTAGGTAGGTAGATAGATAGAGATAGGTAGGTAGGTAGATAGATAGATACAGGTAGGTAGGTAGGTAGATAGATAGATACAGATAAGTAGGTATGTAGATAGATAGATAGAGATAGGTAGGTAGATAGATAGATTCATATAGGTAGGCAAATAGATTGATAGAGATAGGTAGGTAGGTAGATTGATAGATACAGATAGGTAGGTAGGTAGATTGATAGATACAGATAGGTAGGTAGGTAGGTTGATAGATAGAGATAGGTAGGAGGTAGATAGATAGATAGAGATCGGTAGGTAGGTAGATTGATAGATAGAGATAGGTAGGTAGGTAGATTGATAGATAGAGATAGGTAGATAGGTAGATAGATAGATACAGATAGGTAGGTAGGTAGATATATAGATACAGATATGTAGGTAGGTAGATAGATAGATAGAGATAGGTAGGTAGGTAGATAGATAGATAGAGATAGGTAGGTAGGTAGATAGATAGAGATAGGTAGGTAGATAGATAAATACAGATAGGTGGGTAGGTAGATAGATAGATAGAGATAGGTAGGTAGGTAGATAGATAGAGATAGGTAGGTAGGTAGATTGATCGAGATAGGTAGGTAGGTAGGTAGATAGATAGATAGAGATAGGTAGGTAGGTAGATAGATAGATAGAGATAGGTAGGTAGGTAGATTGATAGATAGAGATAGGTAGATAGGTAGATAGATAGATACGATAGGTAGGTAGGTAGATATATAGATACAGATATGTAGGTAGGTAGATAGATAGATAGCGATAGGTAGGTAGGTAGATAGATAGATAGAGATAGGTAGGTAGGTAGATAGATAGATAGAGATAGGTAGGTAGATAGATAAATACAGATAGGTGGGTAGGTAGATAGATAGAGATAGGTAGGTAGGTAGATTGATAGAGATAGGTAGGTAGGTAGGTAGATAGAGAGATAGAGATAGGTAGGTAGATAGATAGATAGAGATAGGTAGGTAGATAGATAGATAGATAGATAGAGATAGGTAGGTAGGTAGATTGATAGATAGAGATAGGTAGGTAGGTAGGTAGATAGATAGAGATAGGTAGGTAGGTAGATAGATGAGATAGGTAGGTAGGTAGATTGATAGATAGAGATAGGTAGGTAGGTAGGTAGATAGATAGAGATAGGTAGGTAGGTAGATAGATAGATAGAGATAGGTAGGTAGGTAGGTAGATAGATACAGATAGGTAGGTAGGTAGATTGATAGATAGAGATAGGTAGGTAGGTAGGTAGATAGATAGATAGATATAGGTAGGTAGGTAGATTGATAGATACAGATAGGTAGGTAGGTAGATAGATAGATAGAGATAGGTAGGTAGGTAGATTGATAGATAGAGATAGGTAGGTAGGTAGATAGATAGATAGAGATAGGTAGGTAGGTAGGTAGATAGATACAGATAGGTAGGTAGGTAGATAGATAGATACAGATAGGTAGGTAGGTAGATTGATAGATAGAGATAGGTAGGTAGGTAGATTGATAGAGATAGGTAGGTAGGTAGATAGTTAGATAGAGATAGGTAGGTAGGTAGATAGATAGATACAGGTAGGTAGGTAGGTAGATAGATAGATAGATACAGATAAGTAGGTAGGTAGATAGATAGATAGAGATAGGTAGGTAGGTAGATAGATAGATACATATAGGTAGGTAGGTAGATTGATAGATACAGATAGGTAGGTAGGTAGATAGATAGATAGATACAGGTAGATATGTAGATAGATAGATACAGATAGGTAGGTAGGTAGATAGATAGATAGATAGAGATAGGTAGGTAGGTAGGTAGATAGATAGAGATAGGTAGGTAGGTAGATTGATAGAGATAGATAGGTAGGTAGATAGATAGATAGAGATAGGTAGGTAGGTAGATAGATAGATAGAGATAGGTAGGTAGGTAGATAGATAGAGATAGGTAGGTAGGTAGATTGATAGATACAGATAGGTAGGTAGGTAGATAGATAGATAGAGATAGGTAGGTAGGTAGATAGATAGATAGAGATAGGTAGGTAGGTAGATAGATAGATAGATAGAGATAGGTAGGTAGGTAGATTGATAGAGATAGGTAGGTAGGTAGATAGATAGAGATAGGTAGGTAGGTAGATTGATAGATACAGATAGGTAGGTAGGTAGATTGATAGATACAGATAGGTAGGTAGGTAGGTTGATAGATAGAGATAGGTAGGTAGGTAGATAGATAGATAGAGATAGGTAGGTAGGTAGATATATAGATACAGATATGTAGGTAGGTAGTAGATAGATAGATAGAGATAGGTAGGTAGGTAGATAGATAGATAGATAGATAGATAGAGATAGGTAGGTAGATAGATAATACAGATAGGTGGGTAGGTAGATAGATAGATAGAGATAGGTAGGTAGGTAGATAGATAGAGATAGGTAGGTAGGTAGATTGATAGAGATAGGTAGGTAGGTAGGTAGATAGATAGATAGAGATAGGTAGGTAGGTAGATAGATAGATAGAGATAGGTAGGTAGGTAGATAGATAGATAGAGATAGGTAGGTAGGTAGATAGATATAGGTAGGTAGGTAGATTGATAGAGATAGGTAGGTAGGTAGGTAGATAGATAGAGATAGGTAGGTAGGTAGATAGATAGATAGAGATAGGTAGGTAGGTAGATTGATAGATAGAGATAGGTAGGTAGGTAGATAGATAGCGATAGGTAGGTAGGTAGATAGATAGATAGAGATAGGTAGGTAGGTAGGTAGATAGATACAGATAGGGAGGTAGGTAGATTGATAGATAGAGATAGGTAGGTAGGTAGGTAGATAGATAGATATAGGTAGGTAGGTAGATTGATAGATACAGATAGGTAGGTAGGTAGATAGATAGATACAGATAGGTAGGTAGGTAGATAGATAGATAGAGATAGGTAGGTAGGTAGATTGATAGATAGAGATAGGTAGGTAGGTAGATAGATAGATAGAGATAGGTAGGTAGGTAGATAGATACAGATAGGTAGGTAGGTAGATAGATAGATAGAGATAGGTAGGTAGGTAGGTAGATAGATAGAGATAGGTAGGTAGGTAGATTGATAGAGATAGATAGGTAGGTAGATAGAATAGATAGAGATAGGTAGGTAGGTAGATAGATAGATAGAGATAGGTAGGTAGGTAGATAGATAGAGATAGGTAGGTAGGTAGATTGATAGATAGAGATAGGTAGGTAGATAGATAGATAGAGATAGGTAGGTAGTAGATAGATAGATAGAGATAGGTAGGTAGGTAGATAGATAGAGATAGGTAGGTAGGTAGGTAGATAGATAGAGATAGGTAGGGTAGATAGATAGATAGATACAGGTCGATAGGTAGATAGATAGATACAGATAGGTAGGTAGGTAGATAGATAGATAGAGATAGGTAGGTAGGTAGGTAGATAGATAGAGATAGGTAGGTAGGTAGATTGTTAGAGATAGATAGGGTAGGTAGATAGATAGATTAGAGATAGGTAGGTAGGTAATAGATAGATAGAGATAGGTAGGTAGGTAGATAGATAGAGATAGGTAGGTAGGTAGATTGATAGATAGAGATAGGTAGGTAGGTAGATAGATAGATAGAGATAGGTAGGTAGTTAGATAGATAGATAGAGATAGGTAGGTAGGTAGATTGATAGAGATAGGTAGGTAGGTAGATAGATAGAGATAGGTAGGTAGTTAGATTGATAGATACAGATAGGTAGGTAGGTAGATTGATAGATACAGATAGGTAGTAGGTAGGTTGATAGATAGAGATAGGTAGGTAGGTAGATAGATAGATAGAGATAGTAGGTAGGTAGATATAGATACAGATATGTAGGTAGGTAGATAGA
The DNA here is from genome assembly GCA_024509115.1 of Crotalus helleri. Taxonomy (NCBI): domain Eukaryota; kingdom Metazoa; phylum Chordata; class Lepidosauria; order Squamata; family Viperidae; genus Crotalus; species Crotalus helleri. The sequence continues at coordinate 2,415 of JAKSXO010000197.1, read as the reverse complement.
TAGATAGATAGATAGAGATAGGTAGGTAGGTAGATAGATAGATAGAGATAGGTAGGTAGATAGATAAATACAGATAGGTGGGTTAGTAGATAGATAGATAGAGATAGGTAGGTAGGGTAGATAGATAGAGATAGGTAGGTAGGTAGATTGATAGAGATAGGTAGGTAGGTAGGTAGATAGATAGATAGAGATAGGTAGGTAGGTAGATAGATAGATAGATAGAGATAGGTAGGTAGGTAATAGATAGAGATAGGTAGGTAGGTAGATTGATAGATAGAGATAGGTAGGTTGGTAGGTAGATAGATAGAGATAGGTAGGTAAGTAGATAGATAGATAGAGATAGGTAGGTAGGTAGATTGATAGATAGAGATAGGTAGGTAGGTAGGTAGGTAGATAGATAGCGATAGGTAGGTAGGTAGATAGATAGATAGAGATAGGTAGGTAGGTAGGTAGATAGATACAGATAGGTAGGTAGGTAGATTGATAGATAGAGATAGGTAGGTAGGTAGGTAGATAGAGATAGGTAGGTAGGTAGATTGATAGATACAGATAGGTAGGTAGGATAGATAGATAGAGATAGGTAGGTAGGTAGATAGATAGATAGAGATAGGTAGGTAGATAGATAAATACAGATAGGTAGGTAGGTAGATAGATAGAGTAGAGATAGGTAGGTAGTAGTAAGATAGATAGAGATAGGTAGGTAGGTAGATTGATAGAGATAGGTAGGAGGTAGGTAGATAGATAGATAGAGATAGGTAGGTAGATAGATAGAGATAGGTAGGTAGGTAGATAGATAGATAGAGATAGGTAGGTAGGTAGATTGATAGATAGAGATAGGTAGGTAGGTAGGATAGATAGATAGAGATAGGTAGGTAGGTAGAGATAGATAGAGATAGGTAGGTAGGTAGATAGATAGATAGAGATAGGTAGGTAGGTAGGTAGATAGATAGAGATAGGTAGGTAGGTAGATAGATAGATAGAGATAGGTAGGTAGGTAGATAGATACAGATAGGTAGGTAGGTAGATTGATAGATAGAGATAGGTAGGTAGGTAGGTAGATAGATAGAGATAGGTAGGTAGGTAGATTGATAGATAGAGATAGGTAGGTAGGTAGATAGATAGATACAGATAGGTAGTTAGGTAGATAGATACAGATAGGTGGGTAGGTAGATAGATAGATACAGATAGGTAGGCAGGTAGATTGATAGATAGAGATAGGTAGGTAGGTAGGTAGGTAGATAGAGATAGGTAGGTAGGTAGATTGATAGAGATAGGTAGGTAGGTAGATAGATAGATACAGGTAGGTAGGTAGGTAGATAGATGGATACAGATAAGTAGGTAGGTAGATAGATAGATAGATACAGGTCGATAGGTAGATAGATAGATACAGATAGGTAGGTAGGTAGATAGATAGATAGAGATAGGTAGGTAGGTAGGTAGATAGATAGAGATAGGTAGGTAGGTAGATTGATAGAGATAGTAGGTAGGTAGATAGATAGATAGAGATAGGTAGGTAGGTAGATAGATAGAGATAGGTAGGTAGGTAGATAGATAGAGATAGGTAGGTAGGTAGATAGATAGATAGAGATAGGTAGGTAGGTAGATAGATAGATAGAGATAGGTAGGTAGGTAGATAGATAGATAGAGATAGGTAGTAGGTAGATTGATAGATAGAGATAGGTAGGTAGGTAGATTATGATAGAGATAGGTAGGTAGGTAGATTGATAGATACAGATAGGTAGGTAGGGTAGATTGATAGATACAGATAGGTAGGTAGGTAGGTGATAGATAGAGATAGGTAGGTAGGTAGGTAGATAGATAGATAGAGATAGGTAGGTAGGTAGATATATAGATACAGATATGTAGGTAGGTAGATAGATAGATAGATAGATAGAGATAGGTAGGTAGGTAGATAGATAGATAGAGATAGGTAGGTAGATAGATAAATACAGATAGGTGGGTTAGTAGATAGATAGATAGAGATAGGTAGGTAGGTAGATAGATAGAGATAGGTAGGTAGGTAGATTGATAGAGATAGGTAGGTAGGTAGGTAGATAGATAGATAGAGATAGGTAGGTAGGTAGATAGATAGATAGAGATAGGTAGGTAGGTAATAGATAGAGATAGGTAGGTAGGTAGATTGATAGATAGAGATAGGTAGGTAGGTAGGTAGATAGATAGAGATAGGTAGGTAGGTAGATAGATAGATAGATAGATAGAGATAGGTAGGTAAGTAGATTGATAGATAGAGATAGGTAGGTAGGTAGGTAGATAGATAGCGATAGGTAGGTAGGTAGATAGATAGATAGAGATAGGTAGGTAGGTAGGTAGATAGATACAGATAGGTAGGTAGGTAGATTGATAGATAGAGATAGGTAGGTAGGTAGGTAGGTAGATAGATAGAGATAGGTAGGT